>VWZK01019993.1:0-87516 GCA_013396935.1 Baryphthengus martii
AAGAAAAGAAAAAAAGAAAAAAGGGATTGAGATAGACATGTTTGAGGGTAGGACTCTACATATCTATTAAGTAATCAAGCTTGAAGTAGTTTGCTCTTTTGCGTGGTTTGCGCAACCATGAGCAGTAAGGTTAAATATCCCAAATATGTAGAAGGCCTTTCACTAGTACTGAGGACCTCCACCAAATCTCTTCAAGGTACACAACTGTAGAATCTTTCATATATTGCAGAAAAGTCATACAATTAGAACCATATTCTTCTGTTTTCCCACAGTGTGCTTGGTGAAGTTCAGCAGACTATCTGGGTACCAGGTCAGTGTTGGTGTGCTTCAGACAGAAAGAAAGCAGCTCTAACTTCATCCTGCATGCTGAGACACAGTTGGACTGTGGAAGTATGCTGGACTTTCTGTCCTTCCACTGTACAACTATTTAAGAAGATGAGCGTGTTTTACAGGACCCCTACTTCCTTAGTAGCTATTTAATTTTAGGTCTCTAAAAGAATATAGACAGCAAAGTCAGAAAGCTTGGGTTTGATACAAAACTCTTTGTAAGTGCTTCTTACACAGAAGTGTAGAAAATACAGTTTCAGCTCTTACATTTTTCTACTCAGTGCTATGGAAACCCAGTAATTTCTCAGAACTGTCTTTCATAAAAATCTCTTCACTTTTGTTGAATCCCTTGCTTTTCCTCACAATCCCATATCTGTAACCAGAGCTGTTATGTTTTTTTCACACCTGAAGGGCACCTGTAGACAACACTGTCATTCTGTATGACTTTTATTATAGAGTTAGAGGAACAAGAAAACAAGAAATAAATCAAGCAAAGACTCCCTGAAGGAGTGTATGTTTCTTTACTGGTATACCACAGCAGACCTGTGAATACAGCTGATTGATAGAAAACCAGTATGTAGAGAACAAATTTGCTTATGTTTAGCTAAAGCTGTTTTCTTCACAGATATTTGAATTGTCTAAGTGATACATGAGACAGGAAGTACGACAGGGAGAACTTGTAATTTGCTGCAATTAATACAACCACATGCCGAGCAGTATGACAGAGAAACAAAAGGAAACCTTTGACCTCAGGTGTATATTCTTATAAAGTTTTAAAGAGTAGTTCTGCACATGAAGGAATTTGCCTTAGATTCTAACATACTGTCATTCGGTTAGATATGAATTCCTTAATGAATAGAAAGTGAACCATGAAAACTAAATGCTTAGTCTCTGGTACATAATCACTGCGAGGTCAAAAAGTTTACAAGATTACTAACAGGGATAAAGAAATACTGTGGAAGCTTAGACATTGAATGAGTTGTGGCTTTGTTTTAAGGAAAAATTTTTTTTTTTTTAGGTTCTAATCTCTCTAAGTACCTACCATCCCCAGGCCTGCAGGTTCACATTTCTGTGAAGAAGTCTCACAGTCACTACCACTTGTTCTTACGTCTGCTGAAAAAGCAATACAGTAGAGGGGAAACAGTTTAGGAGGTTCCTGCAGAGTATGGAAGATAATTTCCTGACACAGCTGGTGAGTTAATCAACTAGAGAAGGCTCCCCACTGGGCCTGTTGTTTGCAAACAGAGAAGGACTTGTGGGTGATTTGATGTTTGGAGGTTGTCTTGGGCATAGCAATAACCAACTGGATAAATTTTCTTGGGGAAGTAAGGGAGATGGGGATGCAGTCAGCAGAACTGGCACCTTGGACTTCCGGAGGGCAGGCTTTGCCCTGTTTAGGAGACTGGTTAACAGATTTAATTGAGAGGCAGTCCTGAAGGGCAAAGGAAAGAAGGCTGGACATTCTTCAAGAAGGAAACCTTAAAGGTGCAGAAGCAGGCCATAAGACTAGACTGCAAGGAAGAAGACCAGCCTGGCTGAACAGAGAACTTTGTCTGGAGCTCAGGAAGAAAAGGAAACTCTATGGCCTATGGAAAAATGGCCAGGCCACTGACAAAGACTACAAAGACTTTGTGAGGTTATGCTGGGAGAAAATTGGAAGGGCAAAAGCCCATCTAGAACTTAATCTGGCCACTGCCATAAAATACAGTAAAAATATTGGAGCTTAAAGATCTTTTCCAATCTAAATGATCCTACGAGTCTAAAGATTGCCAGAGAGAGGCAAGTATTTAGGAATTTAGCTTTATATTTGACAGGAACATATGTTGACCTTTGGCCATGGTGTTTTACGGACATAGCTGTTTGATATGTACGAAGAAATTTCAATATTGAAGTATTGAACCTATTGAGCCTATTGAGCCTAAATAAAAGGCTCAATATTTAGCACACAGAAGATGAAAAAAATACAGAAGTGCTAACTATTCACACACATTTTGGAATGGACTAAGTGAAAAAAAGCTTTTATTTCTGTCTGTAAATCTTTTATAAAGTGAAACAGAAAAATATGAAAGTAAGACAAACTAGAAGAATATGTGCAAAGAATACCTTGGATAACAAACAATTTTAATGATCTTGTGAGCATATTTCTCTTTTGTCAGCAGTAATACTGCAACATTGTTGGTTAAAACTAATTAAATTAATGAATTTAAAAAAAAAAGAAAGAAAGAAAAATAAATATTCAAAGAACAAGAATAGAACAAATATCCAAGAACTGTATAAAATATTCATCCAGGTAAAAGAAGTAATCCTTTTAACATCATGGAGGATTATAAAGCTTTACTGGATTTTCTCATACCCTAGACAGAGATACCCAGACACAGTAGTTCAGAGCCCTTCAAGTCAATGAAATACCTTGATGAGAAGCCAAGGGTTCACTGAAGAAGAGCTTAAAGGAACAAAACCAAGTTTCACTTTCAACTGTTGTAAAACTCATAAAGATTATTTGGTCTTTGAAGTTGGAGGCAGTCACAGAACTGGTCAACAGATTAGTAGTGAGGACTTGTGAGGAAAAGAATCAGTCAATTCCATGTAGAGATGAAGAAAATGCTCCCATAAACATAAGCAATGTACTCTTGATGAAACATGGTGGTTTTCTTCTTTCAGAAAATTGCTTCCAGTGTCTAGAGTGGGATGTGCTCAGCAATCTCTCCTCTAGATACTGAACACTGCCCATGACTTAGCTTGGTGTTGTATAGTGGTGTAACCTAGACTGTAAAATGCAAAAAGAATGAAAGCCTAGGTAACACAAAAAGTTAGAACTAGAGAAAGAGTAGAGACATGCTATGAGGAAGGTCTGAATGAAGACAGGCAAACTGCTGAGCTGTGAAGAAGAAGGAGTGCTCAAGGAATCCTTCTGATTAGTACCAATAAAGATTTGTAATGGTGAAGCATCTGGAAGTCAGGCATACTATCTTAGAGTAGCTAAAATAAATATAGACACCTATACAAAGACACTTGAATCGTTGTCCCTTAGGTCTTATCTGAAAATCCCAGAGAATATCAGATATTATTCACTATTTTAACTAAAATGTGAGAAAGACTCCAAATGAAATATTTTGGCAGATTTTGAGTAAAATAAAGATGTTTGAATGAATGTTAGGACAAGTCTTACGAAAATCCTCAGCCTGCTCACAAATCATAATGTAGAGATCAGCCACATATTTCTAATGTCTGAAATATATTAATTATTAGAGCTTTATATATCCATCTTTTAAGCTCCATCATAATAATTAAAAGTGTACTTAATTACATGGCATTATGTGAAGTTACATAAAAGAAAATTCTCAACAAAAGAGAGCCTTTTAAGTGCTGCTACCACTAAATGTGATTACAGTGTGATTTTTCCATCAGGACAGATGAAGAGCAGCAAATTGCCCACAGTATTTGGAAATTGAACAAAAAAAACCTGCTTATTGACCACCTAAATTGTTTTAGAGTAGATTAATACATCTCAGTTATTTATGTGAATAAATATCAAGAGAATAAGCCTCTTATTTATAAGAACCCCCAAGTGCCAGCTGCCTGGAACACATTAAATAATCACAATATCAGCTCTACTGAACAACACAAAGATCAGATACAAGTATCTCTCTGGACAGCATAGCCAGTAACATGCAGCTTGTAAAATGTAGCATAAAATCAATTTCTAAAGTTAGACTATTCCACAAGAGGGTGACTGAATGAGCAACACTTTTGAGGGGCATGTTGGGTAAATTACGAATTTATTTTTAAGAACTAAGGAAGAATTTTGAGCAATAATTTTCTGAAATCAAGGAAAAGAAACAGCAAGCTTCGTGTTCTTTTAAATGAAGAACGAAATTAAGCTTGGCATATTTGTGATTAGCACACTGAAAACCTAATCCTGCTTGTGTCGTGACATAATGCTAGGCATTCATAGCACATAAGAAAACTCATTCTACCATCTGCTACACAGCTTATCAAGTTCAGAATGGTATTGGGTTATTAGTCAATCTGTTAAAGGAATTGCCATCATCCAGCAAAGAGAAAAATGATTAGTTTTTAAAGCTATATTTTGTCATTTAAACCAGAGCGGCAGTTGGGTTTTGTCTGAAATTGCAACTTAGATGATTCTTGTCCAAATTAAAATAGATGCATGAGGTACATAAGTAATGAGCATCTAGAACATATTCCAAATATATTATTTTGCTGCTGAAAGATTTGGATTCATTTAGCCTCAAATACTGAAGTCTTCAACCAGTATGGAAATGGATGGATACACGATCCGGTGGAGATGTCCTTGATCATTGCACTAGGGGGTTTGCCTACCTGACCTTTAAAGGCCTCTTCCAACTCAAAATATTCTATGAATCCATGGATGGATGGATGAATAAAATCCTTAGTCCATCTCTGTGGCCTGGCTGCTGTCACCCCACCCACCTCCACATGACTGGGAATATCTGAGGAGCCATACCAGGGTGCCTGAGGAATTGTGGAAGACTAATGGCAAGTCTGTTTTGTAAGCAGTCCTTTGGAAACAGTAATGTGAGAGTTTCCTTATGCATGGTACAGCTGCCTGGGGCCAGACAAAAATGTTGCTTGATATGGTCCTATAATGTAAAACATTTTAAGGAAGGCTAATATTACATCAAACAGTCCAATGAGGTTATCATGACCTGTGAAGACCACTATAGGACACTCTCAATTATACCAATACTATTTTTCAGATCCAAAAGTGTTTGGACTTGAAAAGACACAAAGATACCACAGATCTCTCAGCTCTATTGGGTCTTATAGAAACCTTACAGAACCTTGCTCCTGTACTGCAAGGACTTTATCATAATGTCTTCTTCTTTTGCAGCTCTATATAGCACAATATCAATGCTATCAGAATACTTACATTATATAGGACAAATGAAAATAGTAAAGAATAATGTGTGTTGAATAGGTCAGTATTTTTCTAATAATTTGTATTGAATTTGCATGACTAGGTTTTAGTAATGGAGGGGCTGCTAGGGGTGGCTTCTGTGAGGTACTGATAGAAGCTTCTCCCATGTCCGATGAAGTCAATGTCAGTCAGCTTTCAAGATGGATCTGCTGCTGGCTGAGGCTAAACCCATCAGCAATGGTGGCAGTGCCTCTCTGATAACATATTTAAGGGGTGGGGGGAACGGGGATGGACGGATGGAATATTACATGGAACGACAGTAGCAAAGAAAGGAGTGAGAATATGTGATAGAATCAGGTCTGTAGACATCAAGATCAATGAAGAACGAGGTGGAAGACGTGCTTCATGCACCCAAGCAGAGATTTCCCTGCAGACTGCGGTGAAGACCATGGTGAGGCAGGTTGTCCCCCTGCAACACATGATGACCCACAATGGAGGAGATAACCATCTGTAGCCCATGGAGAACCCCATGCTGGAGCAGATGGATGTTCCTGAATGAGGCTGTGATCCTGTGGGAAGCCTGCACTGGAGAAGGCTCCTGGCAGGACCTGTGAATCCATGGACAGAGGAGCCTATGCTGGAGAAGGTTTGCTGGCAGGACTTGTGACCTCTGTGGAAGTACCCATGCTGGAACAGTCTGTTCGTGAACACATGCACCATGTGGAAAAGGCCCTATTGGAGTAGTTCATGAAGAACTGTGGGAAGGACTCATGTTGGAGAAGTTCATGGAGGACTGTCTCCCATGGGAGGAACCCCACACTAGAGCAGGGGAAGAGTGTGAGGAGTCCTCCCACTGAAGAGGAAAAAGTGGCAAACACATGTGATGAACTGATCACAACCCCCATTTGCCATCCCCCTGTACTGTGGGTGAGGAGGAGTCAGAGAGAACTGGGGGTGAAGTTGAGCATGGATAGAAGTGAGGGGTGAGGGAAAAGTGTTTTAAGATTTCGATTTATTTTCTTATTACCTTACTCTGATTTCATTGCTAATAAATTAAATTAAGTTGCTAATAAATTAATTAAGTTGAATCTTGCCCATGACAGTAGTTGGTGAATGATCTCTCCCTGTACTTATCCCAGCCCATGAGCCTTTCATTATATTTTCTCTTCTCTGCCCAGCCAGGGAGGGGGATTAATAGAGCACCTTTGGTTGGCACCAGGTGTCCAGCCAGGATCAGCCCACCACATAGTTATTAGGATTTCTAATGTGTGCACTGCTTGTATCATCACAGTCAGTCAAACAGTGGCCCAATAGGCCTGTAAATGGACCTTTCCTGAGGAGTGGGTAATTCACAGTATTCAACTATTTAAACTCTGGCTGTTCTTTCTACTGAGCCTGAGAAAGATATTCTGACAGATACAATTTATTGGAGGGATAGATTTTTGTGAAGCAGTCATTTTAGGTACACAGCAATATATACAGACACAAAACCTCTTCAGACAGAAATAGTCTTTGGTCTTAATATCAAAAGAATTGCATTCTCCTGACTCCCTCCAAGTGTTAGAGAAGCAATTTTATAAAAGCTTTTTTAGAAATGGTTCAGTTAAAAATGTTTACTGTTGTATCTTTGCTTCAGAAAGAAACTTTTAGTTTGTCGTGTTCCTCCCTGGCCATTCCTAGGGATATGAACAACCATTTTGACAGAAGGTATCAGGGACGAGATTCATTTTATATAACTTCAGTCATCCAAAAGTAGGGCAGCTATAGTCTAAGCTAACTGCCTAAGCTCCCTTTGTAAGACAGCAACAGAGAGCAACAGGGGCACAGTGTACCACCTCTCAGATACCGGTTTGGAATAGGGCAAACCATCCACCAGCAACACGCAGTTTTTTGAGATGCACGATTGAGAGAGCCTAGATTGTTAGTTTAGACAGCTTAAGTCAGCTGCCAAGTCTCCCTCCAAATCTATCAAATGGCATAGAGGAGACAGCTCTAGGTGTTTCACAGCCCTGATCTAAACATTAGTAACCATCATCTCTTTACTAGAATGGTTGAAGAACTCTGTAAATTTCAGTGACTATGGCAAATATTTTGTGCTTGTTTCTTCACTGGCTTTGAAAGAAATTATCACAGACGCTGTGATTATTATAGATATCACAGCTGCTGTGTTCTATTTCGTGACCATTCCTATACTTGTTATAGAAAACTGAAATGGGCTTCCTAGGAAAAAAAGTGCTCTGGGGAAATGTATGACTGTCAGGTGAGGCTACCATATTTCATCATACACCATAACAAGTTATAGGAATTGTAACAAAAGATAAAATTTTTAAAAAATCAGAAAAGAACATTGAAATAACTTTTGTCTCTGTAATTCCAACTCTGACATTAGGTTTTATGTGGGAGCATATGGATATGATTTATTAAGGGAAGTCACTATTTCAGATGTCAGATGAAGACGTAGGGTCACTTCTGTAATCTCCTTTTGTCAGTGTAACTATTTTCAACAAGGCTTTTTCAGGAGAGTAGAGGAGAAATGACCATCTCAATTACTGAATGTCACCAAAACAGTATAGATGGAAACAATTGTCTCATCATCTAATACTGACTCAAACTGCCCTTGACATTTCTATTTTGACTTTTTGACCACAGAAAATGTACATTAGTGCAGGTTAACTTTTTAGATTGCTGACACTTTATGGGTTTAGCATATCATAGGTTTCTCAACCACACCTTGGGAAACAGAATGTTCATGCAAATATTACACCTGCTGACAACAACATTGTGTTGTTCTCTGCACAGCCGCAACAGTTGGGTAGGCCAAGACAAATGATATGTATCTTTTTGTTCAAATACTTAAGAACATTTCTTTAATAAAACCAATATTATTATTTGGAAGAATAAGTCCACAATTAATAGAGGAAAGTCAAGGCAAGTTAACAAGGAACACCTCTTTTAAGAGTACAGTAGTGTTTCTGCTGGATGTTCTTGCCTAAAATCAATTTTACAATGTTTAGCTGAAAACTGTAATAGATCTTAAGACACATCAGCAGAGTTCTTTGTGGTAAAATATTAATAATTGCATCTTTTACATTACTGTTACAAAACACATTCTTGCCATATTTAGCACAGTGCAGTTGTATCTCAGATTTTCTTTTTTTAAAAATGCAAATATATATAGTTCTTTGAAATTGTAATATTTACTAATGTAATAATATAATAATTTATTATTATTACTTTAATAATTAACACACATATTTACTCTCATTCCTTAAATTTTCAGCTGCAGCAATATTACAGATCATAAGTTCTTTCTGCAATTAATACCTAATCACCCAGGGAATAAATTATGCCACAATATTGAGGTGAACACACCCTATCCAATACACCACTGCTGCAGATCTGTCACGTATTTCATATAGCTGTTGAAGGTTCAGGTTCCTGCCTTTTGTTTTCAAACTCACTGAGGCATTTTGATACTTTTTCCTCCTTTTTGTCCACTAGAAATCTAACTCTTGGATACAACAGAGAAAGAGCATGACACCTTTCTTGAGATTCTTCTATAATAGCTCACTTTGAGCTATCGAAGACAAACAAAAGTGACTCAGATAAAAGTACTCTTTTGTGAAAATTGAACAAAAACTACTCTTGATTTCTGTATAGTAAGTTGTTTACTACTTTTATTAGTAATTATTTGGCTTAAAACTTGTTCCTTTCCTTGAGGGAGTGAGGTTTTCCATCTATATGTAAAAACATCTAGGTTTGGAGAACTATGTTGCAGATCCACCTACCAGCACTGTGGTAAAAGAGGTTTTATGTTGAGATGACTATAGGAATTTCCTTAAGGTATGAATCCACCAGCAAGTAATTTCTCCACTGAATGTGGTGCAAAAGGTCCAGTATATTATAGGATATAAACACAAGAGAATGCTTAAGGTATCAAGTTGCTCTATTGAAGTGGCTATGACAATATAATTGTCATATTATATTAGTTTGAAAATATCTTTTTATCAGTTTGTTTTTGTGTATGTCCATTGTTGCCTGGCAACTCTATAGGCTATCACAGAAAAAATACGAAAACTTAATTTTGACAATTGTGGCTTGTATGTCCTTAGTTAAGGTCTGTGAAAACATTTAAAGTGTATGTGCAGATGAATAGCAATTTGCTGGATTTTACTACGAACTCCAAATTATGTTATCTATTATCTCAAAACCTAAGATTCATTGCTCAGACTTCAAACATCCTGTTCACAAGCCATTTTCGGACACCTATTGACATTAACATATTCCTTAACCATTATAACCTGTTGAATCAACTGTATGTTCCAAAACAAACATTAGCTTTTTAATGTTAACTAATAAGTGTATTGGTCTTATTTTATCATCCAAAGTACTTACGTAACTATGACTTCAGAAAGTAATGGTATATTTGTTTAGAGATGTGTCTGCACATTTTTATCTAAAGTTTCATCAAGAGTAGAATTGCTAGAGTAATTCACCAAACTTTAGTGCTACTATAAAATTCTGTTCAATATGTGTGTGTAAATGTTTTTTTCCAAGATTTTTGTTATATGTTTGTAACAACATCATGGTGTGATTCTTTTATTAATCAGAACATAGTGACATTATTTCCCTGATGTCAGTCAGGTATTTTAGCTTTACTCTTTTAAACAGATTTATGTTGAGTAGCTGAAGAGTCTAAAGTTTCCATCAGTGTAATTGTAATGGGAAATTTATAATAGCAGGTGGTTTAATCAAGTTACAGACAAATTAGAATTTTTGAAAAAAAATGATACAATTACACTGATCAAATATATGAAACAGATCTAACAGCTTTACAATTTTAATCTATCAACTAGGTAGATAAACTACAGTATTAGAATGAGTCAGAAAAGCAGTTCTTCTGAGTCAACGGAAGGATGGATTAAGAAATGCAATTTTAATGTGAGAAAGGCATTCTTGCTCTTTCTTGCATATTTTACAAAAAGTGCATTTTAGATTTCTACTAGCTTTGACTTTTAAATCAAATATATATCATTCACATACACAGAAATCTTGAAAACTGTACGTTTGTCACAGAACCTTTTTCATTTTGGAGTGTTCTGTAGTTCAGAATTGTTCACATATATTTGATGTTATAGTGTATTCTTTCAGCTGACACTATGAAACTGTTTTTCTCACTGAGAAGGTAATTTATATAATCTGGTTTTATTCTTCATGTGGAATTTTGTTTCTCTGGCAGAAGTTCTGAACTTTTGATGCAAATCAACTGATGACCATGATTAAGACTCTGACGGAAAATTTTATCACAAAACTTCAATATTTCAATCTAGTTCCATATTCTGGGAAGAACGTGTTTTGTGGAAGTTTCAGTTCCCTTATCTCATCTTCTATAGCCTTTTGGGTATGGGAGAATCACAATCAACCTCCTAATTCAATAGAAAATTAGACGATATGTAACTTACTGGTGTGTTTTCTGATAGGAGCTGCAGGTTATTGATCTCAGATCCCAAGTTCATCTTTTTTTTTCAATGTAACTGAATGAATATAGTTATCAATGTAATTCAGAGCATATACTCTTGCCAGTTTGTTGCAAAACAGGCAGTGTATCTTCGTGTCTAACAAAAATGCACCAACATCTTGAGGCACCTGGAGCTTTAACGATACTAACTTTCTAAACCACTATAGCTGTATCATGCAAATTTATTTTCTCAGAAACAGCAAGTACACGAATTTTGAATAAGACTATTCTCTCTAGATTAAAAAAAGGACATGGTTGTGAAATAAAATTACCTGATTTCATATTTGGAAAATAGTGTTATTAAAATAAATGGTAGAGTTAAACAGAGGAACGACTAGAAGAAAAATTGTTCTGTATTATAAAGTAGCTAAGTCAACATAGTTTATGTTATATCAGTCTTGGTTTGCAACACATGCTGTCAACAAGAACTCTTAAAAAGACATTGTCCAATGGGAATGACAGAGAATTTCAATAGCTTTTCAAATAATTCAATGACTGTTAGCAAATTTATCTGTGTAACTTCTTTGGTTCCTTAATCTGTTCAATGTTAGAAGAATTAAAAAGAAATCTCAGCTGAAGATTTCCTATTGATTTAATGTTAATAAAACACTCAACAGTTTCAAATAAACTGATATATTCTTTAATGTCTTGGGAAGACAGAGAGTGAATAAAAGCTCTTTACATCCAGTATAGTTGATCTTAAAACTTTATTTCCATCCCACAGGAAATTCTGATATTGTAAAATTTATTTCTATTATTTGGATTGAAAAATGAAAGTGTAGACCTTTCTTACTGCAGAGAAATTTGGGAAAAATAGTCACTTAAATAATGCTGTCTTTCATTTTGATGCGTTTGCATTCCCATGTGATAAAAATAGTATAATACAAAATATCAACATCTAATACTGAAGAGAAATTCAACAATAAAGTTTAAATGGAATCTCTCTTTCTTACTGAAGTAAGTGTGTATTGCTAACCTAAAACTAGAAGGTTATGCTGATTTATTTCATGTTTTCCTTTAGAAATATTAGTGATATATAGGTACTTTTCTATTTTCTGATGAAAAAAACTTGTCCCAGATTTACTTATAGCAATCTTAATAAAGAAATTCCCTGTTCCATAGCAGACAAGGGAGATGTGTATGCACTTAGGGGTGATTCCTTTCTCCCCATTTTGAAATAACATTTTATGAAAACGGAGCTGATGACTAATACAAGATATATTATTTTCTCAAGATTTTCTTCTATAATTATTGAATCTTTTTTTCAACAATTTATTATATTTATAGGATCACAAGGAGCACTTTTTTCCGCTAATCAGGTACAAATTTTTCCAGTGAGTGGAACCCATTGATGTCAATGGAAGATTTGCAACGTGAACCTCACTCATTTTCGGTAGAACTAGAATGAATTTTAAAATATTCTGTCACCTCTAAAAATAATTGCTTTGAGTAGATTCAAATTTTATTTTTTTTTACAAAATTTGTAATGGAAGGTGATTTCAACAAACATTCATGTCAAGAAAAATGATGACGTTTTATACATAAAATTGAAGGAAAATTCAGCATGAAAATTAAAAATGTTCTTATTAAAAAAAAAAAATTAAGTAGTTTTAGATGCCTAGTTGACCTGAAATTATTTCAGAAAACACTGTTTTGCTCAGGCTGCATTTTCAGCTACACAGATATTTCAGCTGAAGGTATTTGCCCTGCTTTATTTCTCAGTGACCTTCTAATACTGCTGAAATAAAGAAGCTGGGCTTGCTTCCTTCTCTTCTCAGCCTCCCCTATCTTGCTCAAATTGTTGATTAGTTTGCCTAAGGATTTTTTATAGCAATTGTGTCTCCAGTGTCTACAGCCACACATGCAAATGCATGTGTTCCCATTATGCAGGCTGAAGAGCTGATAGTGTCCATAGACACTTTTCCCATGAACATAGCTGATAAGCACATCTTATTTAGAAGAGAACTGATTGCAAAGTCCTTTGAGGCTAGTTCTCTTAGTTTAGTCCATGTGATTATCACTTTCACAAAGCAATTGGAGGCTGCTGAAGTGTAAAATGAGACTGATTCACCCCATAATTCTATTCAGATCCTGCTTGTTTTTCCTGTCTGTCAATTTATTGGGGAAGAATTAATTCCTCCTCAAGAATAATGACATTCTTCATGGTAACCAGAGGGCTGGGTTAATTGCATTGTTAGCTTTAGATGCCACAGCTGACTTGCCTTTTAGGAATAACTGATATTGGGAATATAGTTTGTGAAAATCTTTCCTTTAGGAAGCTGGTTTCTCTTTCACTGTTTACTGTAACATGATGAGTATATTATTCTATTCCAGTTCTCTGTTTTCCAGTAAATTATCCTTTGCAGTGTTATTTTGAGGTTATGATGTAGACTCAGATTTATCATGGGTTCTTCTGGGCTTCATTCTCTGGTTCACCACACTAAAAGGTCTACTAAGAATGCTTTCTTCACTAATGGTAGATGAAAAGTAAGAGAAGAACAGTTTCCATGAACTTGACACAATACTCATTTCATAAAAAATAAATAAAAAAAAATGTTGCAAATGATCTTGAAGCCAGAAAGTTAAGACTTTCTCATAGAAACTAGATACATAGTAGTCCTACAAGCTAGTGTAGCAAGTTGGGGAAAAACATTTAATTGGTTCTTCTACAAGACATTGGATTTTTAACTAAAAGCATCCTTTACTATCCAGCTTAAAGGCTGACAGAACGGCACACCAGAACAGGGATGCTTCTCTAGTGTGAGTACAGGAAAACATATTTTGGTTGCCCCCTTTGCATGACTATGAATCACTGCTGAGAATTTTCATGCATTTGTGAAATTTTAGCTTCCTATCTACATTTTTTGCCCTTATGTTTGAAGGCCCAGCATGTCTGTCCTGAATAATTTTGTGATTGCATACTGGAATACTAAAAAGAATGACTAGAATGAATACAGAGTAATGTAATAACCTTACTTTTTAAGGAAAAGACACAAACGAGATCATTGAAGGAAATGTGGTCTCTGTGCCTCCCTGTGCTCCACTGGTTTATCTTTGAGTCAGCTGCCATCTAAATCTTACATATGACCTTTGAAGAAATTAAAAAAATTAGATGACATTAGGATGGAAATTGCCACCATCTGATTTTTCTGTATTTGCTCCTACCTTTTGCACAATGGTCTAGTGCTTGAGGTACTCATCCAGGAAATGGTATACCTGTGTTACAGCCTCTACTTGAACTTGAATAAGACAGTCTCTTCTATCTGAACCTCAAAATTGCTACCCTAACCAAGCCTATGAAATATCCTAAGTCAGGTCTTTACATCTCGGGTATGAGACACGAGCCCAGGGATGCAAAGTGATGGGATGAGAAGGAAAGAAACTAAAGGTAATTTGAATCTGCTGGCCTTTTTTGGCACTTTAGAAGGGAAATGGTCCTTCTTCACTTGTTTTGGTCATATATAAAACATATATTCTTTTCAAGAATCTGGATTTCAATATCTTTTCTGCCCTCTCCTGAGCGCTTTAACCCATGTTAGTTTGGTTAAAATGTCTTCAGTGCCTTCAACAGGAGCAGTTATACAGCCTACTGATTTTGGATATAGTGGATATAGGTTCAATACCTTTCAGGATGAAGAGAGTCTGGAATGCAAGTATTCCACCTGCGAGATGCATTGAGGGGGAATCAGCTTGTAGGTTGTGATATGTAAATATATGGCTCCACACATCTATAGATTAAGAGTTTAAACTCCAGTTAACCTAGAGCTGACAATGGCTATCTGCTTTCCTCAGGATGAGTTGAATTGCTTTCCATTATTTCCTTGCTGTGCTGACTGCATTGTCTCTGCCTGTACTGGGAGCTTAAACACCAAGCTCATTTGCAGAAAATTTCCATTGTGGTTGCCTAGAAGCAGATGTTTGAACTGAATCCCACACAATGTTTCTCTTTCCCCTCTTTCATTACATCCTTTTAAGATTTCAGGAAAATCCCTGACAGTTCACTAGTTCGTAGTCACATATGTTCATAGACATAAAAACCGAGCAAATTGCTTTAACTCTTGCAGATTCTAAGATGTACCTACTCTCCAGGTAGAGAGCAGCTTCTCTACTTATTGAAATGTGAAGTTACACATACTAGATTGTACTCCTTTTCAAAAAATTATTTGTGAGACACTGCATAAATTGAGTAGATTGATTCCACTCTAAATGTGCAACATTCACATCTGAACTAGAGGATTTAGTGCATCTTTAGCTCTGTTAGAATAGCTCCAAAATTATTCTAGTAGCTTTAAAGCCAGTTTTGCTGATGTCTTTTTTTTTTTTCTTTTTTTTTTCTCCCCGGTATGTGCATGTGCTGATTATTATTGTTTCTTCCTTAGGAATATATATTTAAATTTCCCTGTCGCTTCACAGTTCCCACACAATGTTTGCTTGATTGCATATTATTTGTGTTTTCATTTGGTTTGTCTCTCTAGTGTGAGGTCCTGCAAGCAATGTTAATAGACCAACCTCCCAAGAGGAATTTATGGGTAATTTTCTTTGGCACCTGAAAGATTTATGATCAAAATATTAAACATGAATAGGAAACTGAACTAAATAAATCACAGTTTCGTTCTACAGATGTATGCTGATTTATTTATATGTGGGTACAGCACTCAGAGACCCCAGTTTTACTTCAGATTTCTGCTGACATACATAGGCAGGTGGCAATTTCAGCTCATAGCTAGGTGCAAGGGGCTCTTACATTCAGCTTACTATCTTCCACAGTTTTTGATGAGGCTTTTGGGGACAGATCCAGAAAAGTTTGTGAGCTGTACCTGTCTGCACTATTCAAGCTACATTAGGAACTTCCTTTCGCCAAAGCAACACTTAAAGTATCGTTAGTGGGCCTCAGCAGAATAATCCAAACCACCTAAATCAGCAGTCTAGACTCCATAAGTAGACAGTGGAGACAGCTAAGTCCCTCTCAGGGTCTACGAGTACTTTGGTTAGCAAACTATTTCTCCCCCTTGACTCCTTGGAGTGTACACATCTACTTCAGAGTTACTGTGTACTGAGCAAGGGGCAGCTTAGAGCCAGGGAAAAAATAGCAGCTCTCAACTGAGAGCGTGGAGAGTAACCATTGCCTGGAACAGCATATCACCTGAGGGTCTGTGTGGATTTTTGCATGAAAAAATACAGTAAAGTATAGTAAAACCAGAAAATATTTTTGACCTTTTTCACACAAGTTGTAAAAAAAAATGCAGTACATCGAACTAGCAAAGTAAGTTATTATTTCTTAATAATACATTTTAAAGGTTAATTTTCATTTCAAGAACAACAAATGCTATTGTTTCCTGGAGCTTATCTCCTTATTTCTCCATTTTAACATGTATCAAGGATCTGAGGATGTCCCTGTTTACTGCATGGGGATTGGACTAGATGATCTTTGGACATCCCTTCCAACTCGGGGCATTCTAGGATTCTATGATTTCTTATACCTGTTAGACATCTCTGCCAGCTACTGGGCTTTCTTCTACTCTGCACACTTTGCTATATTATCTAGGTAGCTTTCTAGTTCCTGCAGCACTTGACAGTCCTCTTATACTGCTTGTTTTCTACTCATACACAATGATGCACACAATGATTTTGACAATTACAAGTCATTGTAATGCTGCTAACCTTGCTTACTGCTCCTCTTTGTACATCTCCTCTGTTTTAGTTGACTCTTTTCCTGGGGTGTGTAAACTATAATTCAAACTTTCACAGCTAGTTTTTGAAGGGATCGCAGATGTCAAAAAGCTCAATTTTGTTTAGAAATTTTGAGCTTAGAATGTTAATTTCCAAGCACGTTTTTGTTAATAGTAACAAATCAACATCACACTCCAAAAGGTTCACTGCTTGTCAAGTTGTTTTAAAAATATCTTGTAAATGTACTCTGAGGTCTATTTAACTCTTCACAGATCTTAACATGATTTTTAAGAAAGCAAAATTTGATACTAAACATACAAAGTGATTTAAGAGGATGTTGTTTAGGACTAGGCATTTCTTCTGAAAAGGACAGTAAAAGCATGATTGCATATAGTTCACGAGTACTAAAATGTTCTGCATTCAGGCAATGAATGAAGCCAACAAATTTTTGATTGGTTGGTATTCTGCTCTGTTACTGTAACATATTCAAAGTAGAATTCAGGTTTCCGCTTTCTCTGTTTTAGGTACTTCCCTATTATCATGGATTTACTTCATCTTAAAATGATCATCATGAATCTCAGTGGTGTTTGAGAGCTTACAGTGGTGATTAACAAAGCCCTGTTGCTATCCTGAAGTGCACTGAAGTATGTAATTAAACTTTTTTTTTTTTATCTATATTGGAGCTGAGTTCTGAAATAAGAGTGGTTTGATTGAAAACTCAGCTTTGTGAAATAGTTGAGTTCTCCCCAAGCCAAAGCCAAGTTCAAAAAACTGATGATACAGTTAAAAGAGCTTCAGCTTAAACTACTAATAGAAGGACCTTAGTACTTACTTCAGACTCATTCAAGTTCCTATAATTTGTCATGACTGCACAATCATTTCAACTTTATATAAAAATACACAAATGTCTTGGCAATATTTATATCCTGGGTGGACATCAAGATGAACATGAGCCAGCAATGTACCCTTGCAACAAAGCAGGCTGAGGGCCTCCTTGGATGCACTGTATAAAGCATTACCAGCAGGTCGAGGGAGGTGATCCTTCTCTACTCAGCACTGCTAAGACACATCTGAAATGCCATGTCCAGTCCTGAGTACAAGAAGGACATGAACATACTGGAAGGAGTTCAGCTAAGTACCACAAGGATGATTAATGACCTGAAGTGTCTGTCGTAGGAGGAGAGACTGAAAGAGATGGCACTATTCACTCTGGAGAAGAGGAGCGTCAGAGGAATCTTATGTGTATAAAAATATCTTTGGGGCATTAAAGAAGGTGGAGCTAGACTGTTCTCAGTGGTATCCAGTGACAAGATAAGAGGCAATGTGTACAATCTGAAATATAGGAAAGTCCACCTAAACAGAAGAAAAAAATTATTTTTTTTTAGTGATGAATATAGTCAAAAACTAGTAAAGGTTGCCCAGAGATGCTGTGAAATTTTCAGCCTTGGAGATATTCAAAACCTGACTGGACATGGCCTTTAGCAACCCACACTAGCTGACCCTGATCTGAGCAGGGATCTTGAACTACATGACTGCATGACTTTCTGCCTGAAAAATTCTGTGATTCTCTGTGTTTGTGGATGACTCACCGACTAAAAGGAAGGGAAAAGGAAAATACTGTAGTTTTAATGGTTTTAGCTCTTCTGCAGTGCCAGATCACTCCCTCACATAACCACCACCATGATGACATTACATGCAAAAAGCTCCTTCCAGCCTCACAATTCTTTGCCCTTTACATCAGAATCCATTCAAATTCTTTTAATTTTTTTAAACTTCCTTATCATAGAAAGCTTTGCTGTCAAATTATGGTATTTAGTCTTAAGAGAAGAAAAAAGCAGGAAAAAGGATCTTTTTCTACCTTAAAAATGTTCTTGCAAACAAAGTCTTTCCTAAGTAAAATTCTACATGTTATGGCAAGTCATTCATGGTGTTGAGAATAGAATAGAATAGAATAGAATAGAATAGAATAGAATAGAATAGAACTGTTTAAGTTGAAAGGGACCTACAACTGTCATCTAGCACAACTGCCTGACCAATTCAGGGCTGACTGAAAGTTAATGTTAAGGAGAACAGCTCAGCACCTCCCTCTCTAATTTCCCTCCTCAGGAACCTGAACAACGGTGTCATCCCTCACCTTCCTCTTCTCCAAACTAGACAAGCTTAAAGTCCTTAGCCATTCCTCACAGAACATGCCTTCCAGCCCGTTCACCGGCTTTGTTGCCATCCTATGGACATCTTCAAGGACGTCCACATCCTTCTTAAATTGTGGAGCCCAGAACAGTGTGCCCTGGCAGTCAAAAGGTCAAATCCATCCTGAACTTCATCTAATACATGTGAGGCCACAGCAAAGCTGAAAACAGTAAGCCAGTCACCTCTTTTGACCAGCTGGTTATACTGTATTTGATGAACTCTAGCATGGGGTTTGCCCTCTTGGCTGCCAGTGCACACTGTTGACACATATCTGTTGAGCCTGCATGCCCAGACATCTTTCTGCAGATCAGCCACTCCTCTCCCAATTTATACTTGTGCCTGACATTCCTCTGTCCTCAATGCAGAATCAGGAATTTGGACTTGTTAAATTTCATCCCATTAATCATAGCCCAGTGGTCCAATCTATCTAGATTCCTCTGCAAGGCATCTTGACTGTTGAAAGAATCAACAGCATCTCCTAGTTTGGTATCATCATCAGACATACTAATGGTACATTCAACTCTTGCACCTGATTGTTGTTAAATGCATTGAAAAGAATTGGCCCTAGAATTGAACCCTGAGGAACATTGCTAGTAACTAGTCACGAGCCAGCTGTAGCCCCAATAACTACAAAACTTTGAGCCCTGCTGTTCAACCAGTTCTCCACCCAGCACACTGTAAACCCTATCCAACAGCTGGACAACTTGTTCAGAAAGATGTTGTAAAGAACAGTATTATAAGCCTTAATAAAATCCAGAAAAGCTACAGCCACCACCTTTCCTTCATAAGACAAGATAATCTTTTTATCTATAAGAGAATAATAGATTTCTCAGTCCATAGCTTTCTTCATTCATGACATAAGCATCTTTGTTATATTTCATATACTCTTTTGGTCGAGTTACTAATGTATGTAGAGTTTAAAATATTCATCTCAGAGAATCACATGGGGTTAGCAAGCGGGTTTACACAAGAGGTCTACAGAACGAGAAAAAATATTGCAAAAATGATACAGTATTATCTCTGTACATAAGAACGATAATATAAAGGAAGGAAAAAAAAAGAGGATCAAATATTTTTTGTTGGCTGCATGCTTTCTCTTGGTGGAGAAGCTGAAGTCTCAGTGGTGCAGCAGTCTTCCTTTAAAATATAGAATATTGAAATTACATCTTATTAGCTGAACTTCTTACTGCATACTGACTCTGCCTTGCATCTATTGATATAAAAAAGATTATGTCAACAGTATTCCTTTAAGGTGCCTGTTCATCCATTTTCTGCTTTGTTCCTCCTGTTCAGGATTAGCAGCTGAATTGATTCTGTTCTGTGACAAAAGTCAACCACCTGAGCTCTAATTTCCATTAGTTTTTAGTTTTTAGTAAGTTTTTACTTCCAAAACATGTCAGCTCCCTTTAACCTTAATAGTACAGGAAAATCATCTGCAAATAGCAACAGTGGTACACATCTATACCTGAATGTTTAAGATGGAACGATTAAATGTGCAGAAGCAGAGCTGTTATGTGATACCATTATATGATTTAGAGCATGTACCATAATAAACAATGTCGTTGGTTGAAATGAAGGCATGGGAACTATAACTTTCAGAGGTGTGATATAGTTTTCCTCAATACCTCTAAATACCAACAAATAGAGCATGAAAATATTATATGAGTAACAATTTCAATGAGGTAATTTCTGTTATTTCTGTGATGCTTTATGATTCTATAGTAGTGGAATTTGGTTCAAAATCCATTCCTTAGCTAAGAATTGGCTTCTAAAAGATTATCTTTCATTTTTCATGTGTAATAGCTCTGTCTTATGTTTACAAGGCAACTCAGAAAAGTAAACATAGTGTAATCTGGTAAAGCTTTAGTAAATCCCAATAACAGTGTCAATTGGATAGATACGAGTCAGCAAATCCTATTTCAGTCGGACATGTCTGAAAGATTTCAGACTTTCCAGTTCAATCACCTTTGTTTTTTGTCTTCTTTACGTTATTTCCTTTGATTCCTCATCTTGAAGAATCTGTGTGTTGCATAGTTGTTTGCGGCTTCACTTTTTACCATTCTCTATTTTTGTTTTATTTTTTATCACAAGCTTATAAAACAAGTGCTATAACTGGCTTTGACTCACAAAAAAAAAAGAAAATCAGAATATTTAGCCTGTGCATACTACTAGAAATTGATTACTTCTCTTATTTGCTAAGAGGTAAATCTCTTCAAAGTGCAACAAAAGTCTTCAGCGATCTTTCTTCAAGATGCTATCATGGTTCTTCACATCACCCAACTTTCCTTAGAGTAATGCAAGGTATATATATATAATATATAACCCTGTATAAACCTGTACAAGGCTTCTATTCTGAACTGTCTTTAAGTACGTAGCAACTCATCTCTTTTCACTAACGCCAAAGGAAACCCAGCGAAAAGGAGCAAGTTCTATATCTAAATACACATAGTGTAGTCATAGCTGAGGTATTTTGCCATATTTACTCCCAATCACTGTTGGGAGAAGGGAAAAGAAGGTATTGTCCAAGCTGCAGAGACATGGTGGCCTCCAAGAGCATCATTACATCATTACTTCAATTGAAGCAATTCTGAGAAAAGGGAAAAGAAACCATGGAAAGCCATTCTACTGTTTCGGGTTGTCTGGGTACAGAGATGAAAATGGATAATTTGGCCCTCCCAGTTATTTGTGTGGGTTTTTATGTTGTTTTCTTTGTTAACACTTGAGATAAAATCTAGGACTTTGTAATCCAAACATTATGCAGCTCAACAGAAAGAAGTATCTGACTTCAGACCTCCTAATACAAATACCACCAGTTCATACTCCTGAACTCTTTGCTAACAATTACCAATTTGATACTGATTACATGATGTGCTACTCATTCATTAGCTCTCCAGCATCTTATCTATGACAATAGCAAGATAATTTCACTATATGATTATATAGTATTTTAAAAATCTAACTGCTTGCAATATTACCATTCATGAGACAAACTAATAATTACTAAGGATTTATTGTTTTTTTTTTTAATTCTTATATACTCTTTTCGCCCTTTGAAGGATTATATTCTTACCAGAGTGAAAAGAAGATAATAGTTAACATAAGAGTTTTATATTCTAGCACAACCAGTGATTTAGGGCAATAGTATGAGACAGTGTACAGAGGCCAGACCGACAGGTGCAGCCAACTCGGGCAATATAACTCAGAAAGTACTTGAATTAATAGGTAACATTTACAGTAGAAGTAAGGTCTTCCTACAACAGTTTTGTAAGGTATTTCACAAATTCACTATCAGAAAGATAAAATAATTTTATCTTGTGTTGTTTATTAGGCAAGGATAAGGCAATTTTCATCCTGCGAAGCATGAATGACTCTGAATACACAGACGGGGTTCAGTTACAGCAGAAGAAGGTAAATACACTCTCAGTTACCTAGTATGTACCTGTTAGGATTCTGTTAAATGCAGTCTGCTGTAAATTTGAATTACTCTTTTTATTAAGAATGTTACATATTTGTAACTGTTAACTCAAGAGGAGTTCCACATACCTATCAGAAATTCAATTTATTGCTATTGTCTTGTTTTCTATTGATTTTTTTTTCCTACTTTTTCCTGTCCTATCTTACTTTCTCAGATCTTTCTACAGCTCTTCCTTTCCTGCCTTCTTTTTTAGCCTGATTGCATGAAGATGTAAAGATTATGTGACTGTACTGTTTGCCAACCCACCTGTGAGCCAGCGTCTCATAACCTTAGAATACAGACTATTTTCAGTCATATTTGACAGAGGCATAGAGATCTCAATTTTCCTGATCTCTTACAACTTTCATTAGCCCTTGTGGCTGTTTAGAGAGGAAACACACCACACCATTTTGCCACTGAGAAATGTTACAAGATGAATGACTTCAGTAGATATCTGCTTGACTGGCTAACCAGGAAAGGCTTGTCTTGCAATGTAATTAGATCTTCAAGGAAAAAAATGGTACGTGCTACTTCTTGCTTACATGGTATTCACATAAATTAGGAAAGAAATGGGAAAATTGGGATGGTCCACGGTCTTAGTAGTTGAAACCAGCCATATTGCAGACAAAAATCTGCAGCATGGCTGCCCTGTAAGAATTAAAAAGGTAGTTGTTGGAATAATACAGAAGAGAGGAAGGAAATGTGGCTGGGATGTTATAAGGGGTACTGAAGAGAGCTGAGCCTGTTTGAATAAAGCGGCACAAGGGATAAAGGATGTTAAGCTTGTAATTCTACCATCAGTTGAACAGTTATTTGAATAGTTAGAGAAGTTTACTTCTCTTCCTTAACAAACTGTGGCCTGTTCTAGAGTGCACTTTTCTGTTGTGCCATAACATTTGAATGACTCATTTCAGTGATTAATTCCATCTATTCTTCTTCATGAAAGTATATTCTGTCCTCCTCAGTCTGATCCCGTTTTTCAGGCTCTCAGAATCTCTTTCTGTATCAGAGCTGTGTGACTGGTAATTTCACTTCGGGAAATACACGGACATTCAAATTTTTGAGCAAAATAATTAAAAAAAAAAAAAAATTAAATTAAGATTTTGTTTGTTTTGTGCAGTTGATTTATTTTTTTAAATGAATCTTTTTACTAAATTTAAACTGTTTCAAACTGTTCTAAAAAATGTACCCAGCTAATTTAACTGTCTGCCTTACCATAAATATACACAACAATCTTCCCATCCCTATACACTGTGCCTTTCTCAACTATTGCTACAATTTTTATGCTGGTCTGTCCTGACCTCCACGTGACAGACAGTTAATAACTTGCATTACCATTTTACCAGTACAGTTAGACTCCATGTACAATATTATCTCATGAGACCTGGTCTCTGTGTCAGCCTGTTTTATCAGGACATGCTCCTACCTTTGTTCAGATTCTTGGAGGCCACTCATAATACTAGGTCCTGGACTCCTTGTTCTTATATCCACAGAAGAAAGCTGCAATATTGGATACCTGGTAAAGGTGTCAGATGGAAAGTTAGAGGCTGGAACACTGTGTTGACAAAGCAATATGTCCAAGAGAATGTGGTCTCAGCGATGATTGCCCTGGGCTACCTGATTGCCCTACATGGTCCCTAAACAAGATTGTGACATGACTGCAGTCTAACTCCCCCGATATGTTGCATCTTTCCTGAAGAAGGGCTTCTTCTAGAAAAAGAGTGGATTGAACCTCTCTGTGCATGTACAAAGCTGTATTTTTGTCAAAGTTCTTATTACTAGAACATTAAGCCTGCATGCTTAAAAACACATCAACCCCAGAGAAAAACAAACATACTGATCAGTATCTACCCCCTACAGCATGCATTTGAATACCAGAGGGAGAAACATAATGGACAATCAGAGAATCTTCTAAGGTAGGGGAAGTACACTGAATGATCTCTCTTCTGAGAAGGACTGCTGTGACAGTGGCCTTTGAAAATTTGAGTCAGAGAGCCAAAGAGGAAAAGCACACCCTGCCTCTGTCCTTGGAGAAGTTCCAGGAATTCTTCCCTCTCTTATTTTTTGTTTCTTAAAGCCATGCTTCAAGGAACTAGACTTTGTTGTGTGCTTCTTGTCTACAAAGGTTAGTCTAGTTGGTCTTCCAGAACAGAGAAAACAGTCTGGGCCTGCTAGTTCTAAACAAAGATCTTGATACTTGGCTGAACTATGAAAGACCTGGCACCTCTTCTCATAAAAGCCTCACTGTAGCATGCAGCTACAGAATAGCAGATCAGAACTTTCTCACAGTAGAGATGACAGGCAGCAAGTCCCACTCCAAGTGTTGCTCTCCTGGAAGTAGGGAGAAGCAGCAAGTTCACCCAAGGTTTATATTACCTTTCACTTGGAAACCTAGTGTTAATGTAAGATGGTTTTGCTCTAATAGTAGGAAAAATCTGATCACATTTTAATTGTACCAAAAGGTTGTGGGGTTTTGGTGGTGGTGTTGTGTGCCTGAGTTTTTTGAGTTTGGGTTTTGGGTGTTTTTCTTTTTAATATATCCATACTAATCTGCTGTTGGTAAGAACAGCAGTTTAATTCTTCCAGAAGGCTATTAGAGTGTTCTAATTTCATTTCCATTATCAGCACAACTCCACCCCTCCTTATATTTCATCATAAGGCTAACAATAACGTTACACCCCCTCATGCTCTTCACTTGTCTCCTTTCTCCTTTTAAGAGAAAGTCTTACTGCTCTTAGAAGCTTTTCCTTCTGTCCTTGACTTTATATTTTCTTACTCATGCCAACCCCACATTCTTGGAACTCTATCATCTCCTTCACAAAAGCCCATCTCCTCTTTCCTCCTTCACAGTCTAATTACCATGGGCTAAATTGTCAGAAAAGGCAGGATTTGGAGAAAATAACATACACTGAGAGATAAGTTTGATTTCAGCTTTTGTCTTAAACAGATTTATGTTTCTTTTTTTATTTAGTCCTCCAGAGAAGTGGTAATTCTTGAAGAATAAGCAGATTAAAGTGATTGGGAAGACATGACCTGAGACATTTATACCTAGCTCCTTGTTTCTCACTCTGATTTCATGCTCTGATTTTATATTCATGATTTCACAATAAAACTGCACTACTGTGAAATCTGCGATGCTCAGCAACGAACAGGTAACTCTTTAAGAGCAGTGATATAGATTGTCGTGGTACGTGTCCAATCTCTGGGCAGGCACTAGCTTGCTGTTCTTCGATCCAACCACTCAGTACCATATGCTGCTGAGATTTCAAGATGTGAGCAGTGATGATCACTGCTCACAGCACTGTGACTTTCAGGAATATACTTTCAGGACAGCTGTCATAGTTCTTCCACGTATCTAGTGTTAACATGTGCTCTACATGGAGACCACTCATCTATGGGAATTCTGTTTTCCTAGATAGACATAATATGGAACATGGCAGGAGAGCAAGAAATACAAAAATTCCTTAACCTTGCAGAGACTTTGGGAGAAAAAAAAATAGTCTGAGACATCTATGAAAAATCAAATCCAGCTCTAAATATATTCTTCCCTGTCTTGTGCCTCACGATTCTCAGCTACAAGTGGTATAATCTCTCAGAGCAGCTCTTCTTTTCAGCCTGGTCTGATTATTCATGACTGGAACCACTTCTGGTTGGAAAAATAGTCTTCTTTTACATCTCTTTGACACAATCCTGTGAGGTTTGATTAGGAGGCAGGTCCCAGCAGCATCTTCAGTCTAGTCTGTTTGCTTCTGTAAAGATGATTCTTTAAAATTAGTGTCTAGCAGATGGAGTCTTTGTCTTTGCTGCATGCGAGTTTTCAGCTCTAAGGATCGTGTATGCTTCTGTTATTGTGAGTTCCATGCCAATGTCCAGAAAAGGATATTCAGGAAAACAAACTCTGTCAGATTTTGACAAACAAGTGGATAGGTTTCTCTTGAACTTGTGTCTTGAACTGATTTATTCCATAGGACGATTGAAAGGGAGAGACAGGATAAGAGAAAACCGTTAAGAGAGGGAGAAGATGGGAACTACTTAAGCTATTCTACTACCAAGAAAAAAGTTTGTGGAATCATGGCCTTAAACATGTTAATTATGATGAAGCTTACAGTCCAAGTGAAGGTTGCAATGAAAATGTTTTTTTACAGAATAAAGTAGAATTTACAAGCTCATACAGAACTTAATTCCTTAACATCTCACACCTGTTATTTGTTCTTTCAAATGTAATAGTGCCTACAAGGTCACTTTAAAGCATAGTGCTCCATTGCACTATAAAAAACATATCCCCCCAAATCAAAGAGTTAGTATAAGGTAAAGAACAGTAGACAGCCTGGAAACAGTGATTTTAGTAAGATAAATGCAAATGGAAGCTGTCAAAGGACAGTATTTGTAAACATTTTCAAGAATTTTATAGCTATCACCACAGGTGAATTCCTTCATGCTTTTGTCAGGCAATAAAAATTGAATCCTTAGTTTTCACTCATTCACCAGCAACAGATCTCAGTTCATAGCTAAAAAAAATTATTAGTAACTACAGTACAGGGATTGAAGCTAGTAATATATGCTAATTAAATGCATGTGCAATTTATTTTTCAGTGTAGTGATACGACAGTACTCATGCAGTCTTTGATCTTGAAAATTACATTTTAAAATTTAAGACTCGAAATTATAAGTACGTATCTTATTATAAGTACGTATAGTGAGACACCAAGTCTAACCATTTGATCATCGTAAAACATGAAACAAACTGGCACAGGTTGCCCAGAGAGGCAGCAGATGCCCCATCCCTGGAAACTTTCATGGTCAGGGTGGAGGGGGCTATGAGCAACCTGACTGAGTTAAAGATGTCTGCACTCCCTGCAGAGAGGTTTGACTACATGACCTTTAAATGTCCCTTCCAACTATTCTATGATTCTATGACATCATAACACTTTAATAGTATTTTTCATCAATTCAACTCAAAGTGCTTTAAAAATGTTACTTAATTAGGACTTCTTTGCAATATCCATAATGTAACTTTCATATCCATTTTAAACATAATCAAAATAATTGTGAACTTCAAATAGCAGGGTGAAGGCTTTTATTTTCTGAAAACAACAAAGAGAAAAAATTACGTTTGCTAATCATAGGAATTATATCATTCAGAGAATATCTTAGTTCTGAAACTGTCAAGTATTATTATTTTTTATTATAACTGAGGTTTCCTGGCCTTTTCTAGGTAGTTTTCTAAAGCTCTGGAGTATAGCCTGTGTATACTTGCACTCTACAAAACGTGTCAGTTGATTATTAAGTAAGCAATCTTAAAAGTTAGTCAGATATCTGAATTCTTCTTGTTGCTTCCATAGCTCAATTATATGAACTTGCAAACATGCAACAAAAACACTGAAAGGCAACAAACCCTGACATGAAAGAGAAAAATGAATATGTAATAGAAAACACATGCTTATATGAAAAACTACCTGTGTTCTTTGTAAGAAAGCTGAAACTGGGGAAATGAAGAGAAGGTCCAAGATACGCATGATGCAGACAAAGAAATCATACCTTGAAATAATTTTGGAAGGGGTAATGAGTTTTATATCTTGCTATTTGACATCCTATCATATCTTTTGCTTCCTCAAATGTTTTTAAATGATGCAAGCAAGTAGATCCATTTCAAAGCATCTTCATCCTTCATTATTAAACACATTATCTCTGTTGTATAGGGAAACCCGATGATGGAGTATGAATACCTGGTGGAAGTCATGACATTAGAAACCTTCCTCACACTTGCCCATATATGTGATTTCAGGATACAAAGCATGATGCCTCAGATGGTGACTATGTAGTGTACCAAATTTCATTGCAAATCATGAATGAATTAACTTGGATATAATAAAGTCAGTAAACAAAAAGAAAAAAAAAAAAGAAATGCTTCTTTTACATAGAGTAACAGAACGCTGCAAAACATGAGCCCATGCTTTAGAGAGAGAAAAATTAGAGATGGAGTCAAAAAGAACTAGAAAAATTCATGAAAATCACAACTGTAAAGAGTAATTGGCTAGGACACCTTGCTCTATAAATTCTCTTAAAAACTGACAGCAGTAGGAGACTTCAGTCAGTACAAAAACAGAATTGACACCTCAGAATGAAATACATAAAATCATCATAAGGTCCAGCACTAGAAATCTCCTGATAGTCCTGATACATTCTCTATATGTTGCCCTTCATCTGTCTTTTCTGGCCACATGGCTAGTGCTCCTGACTGTATGGTGGCTTTGATTCAAAAGCAGAGGTTCATATTCTTAGCACAACCTTAGCATATCTGGTGCTTAGAGCAACTTTTCTGGGAGACACATTTAAATACAAAATGAGGAGAAGAGAACAAAAACTAGGGATTTTGCTTTAGGGGCAAAGAATCTAAATTAGAAACCATTAAACAAAATATGGTCATTGTTAATACCATAAACATTGTCTGACAGATTTGAGCTGCTGTTTACCAAAGAAGAATCTCAATGTGCAACATGTAGGAGACTGGTGAATGACTGTGTCCCCAGGATGAGCATTTACAGCAATCCACACATCATGAGCAACAAACAGGAGGAGCTGTAAGCCATTGTGCAGCAGGAAAACTATGACACAGTTGCCATCACAGCAACATGGTGGGATGATTCACATAACTGGAGTGCTGCAATGGATGACTATAAACCCTTCTGAATGGATAGGCCAGGAAGGGGAGGAGGTGGAGTGGCCTGATACGTTAGGGAGTGTTTTGATTGTCTAGACCTTAGCAATGGTGATGATAGGGTTGAGTGGTTATGGATAAGAATCAGTGGGCAGGCCAACAAGGCAAATATCGTGGTGGGAGTCTGTTATAGATCGCACAAGCAGGATCAATAAGCAGATAAATTATTTTATAACTGGTTGGAAGAAGTCTCACAGTCACTACCACTTGTTCTTATGAGGGACTACAACTTATGTCTTCTGGAAATGAAATACAATAGTGAGAAAACAGTCTAGTAGGTTCCTGCCATGTATGGAAGATAATTTCCTGACACAGTTGGTGCGTGAACGAAATACAGGAGACTCCTTACTAGACCTGTTGTTCACAAACAATCACCAAATGATAAGAGGGTCCAATTCTTGGGGAAGTAAGCAGAGGGGTCACAAAACTGACACCTTGGACTCCTGGAGTGCAGAATTTGGTCTGTTTAGGAAACTGGCTGACAGATTTCCTTGAGAGGCAGCCCTGAAGGGCAGAGGAGTCCAGGAAGTTTGGACGTTCTTCAAGAAGGAAATCTTGAAGGCATTGGAGCAGGCTGTCCTGGTGCACTGTAAGACGAGGCTCAAGGGAGAAGCTTGGTGTGATTGAACAGAGAGCCTTGTCTGGATCTCAGGAAGAAAAGGAATGTTTATGACCTTTGGAAGGAGGGTAAGGAAACTCAGGAGAGCTATAAAGACTTTGTGAAGCTGTGCTGAAGGAAAATTAGGAGGGCAAAAGTCCAGCTAGAACTTAATCTGGCTATTGCCCTAAAAGTCAATGTTTCTATAAATACATTAACAATGAAAGGAGGTCTAAGAAGAATCTCCATCCTTTATTGGATGTGAGGGAAAACATAGTGACCAAAGACGAGGAAAATGCTGAGGTACTTAATATCTTCTTTGCCCCTGTCTATACTAGTAAGACCAGTTGTTTCTGGATACCCAGCCCCCTGAACTGGAAGACAGGGAGTAGAATGAAGTCCCCATAATCCAAGAGGAAATGATTATCAACCTGCTACACCACTTACACACACACAAGTCTATAGGGCTGGATGGGATCCACCCAAGCATATTGATGGAGCCAGTGGAAGTGCTCACCAAGCCACCGTTAATTATTTATCAGCAGTCCTGGCTAAATTGGGAGGTCTCAGTTGACTGGAGGTTAGCAAATGTGTTGTCCATCTACGAGAAGGACTGGTAGAAGGATCCAGGGATCTACAGGCCTGGCAATCTGACCTTGGTGCCATGGAAGGTTTTGGAGCAGACCGTCTTGAGTGTCATGCATCATGTACAGGACAATTCCTGGAAGTATTTAAAAGATGTGTAAATGTAGCGCTGAGGCACGTGGTTTAGTGGTGGCCTGGCACTACTGGATTAACAATTGGACTTGATGATCTGAAACGTATCTTCCAAACATATTGATTCTTTGATTCTATTATTCTATGATTCTATGATTTATAAACAGACAGTTCATAACTTTAGTTGGCCTACAGGTCATACAGGACAAGCAGGAACATGCCTGAATTTTTGTAATTCTGTATGGTGGACTAGTTTCTAGCAATACGCAATTCTTCAGACATAATTTAATCATTCCCTGGGGCTTAACTATGTTTTCAGGTACTTGAACAGAAATTTACTTATGGTAACAGGAATAACTGCAACCTCTAGAGGCATGCATGTGTGCTATAATAAGGATATAAAAATAAATTTTTTCTCTTCTCTAAAAGAAAGCACTGACATATATTTGAGACTGAGTTTAAAAAAATATATGGGATATGTTCATCCTAAATTCCCAGCTGTTCTTATATTTAATTTTCTTTCAATACCAACAAATACATAGAGGACTAAATGCCCTAGAAGACAAAAAAGTGGGTTCATTTCTGGGAAGTAAATAGCTTATCAAGGGCAATACAAACAAAACCAACACAAGTTCATGTTTCATAGAGCCTCCTCACGTATGTATATGTCTCAGATCCCAAGAAATTTCTGTTTCTTGACAGAGGAATGCAGTGCACTTGTTGCAAAATAACAATTGGCTTATCATGCATGCCTGCTTCACAAACTCTAGATATATCCCCATATACTCGTTTGTTCATTTACTGAGAACATTTGTTGGATTACTGAAGCTGTTGGCCTCAGATAATAGCAAAAGTCAGATTGGTGAAATCAGTATGTGTCTCCATTTACAGCTCAGGGCAAGCCCCACAGAGTGGGATTCGTATCTGCCCTCTCTCCCCCTTCCCCTTCCTTCTCAAGGGAAGATAAAAAGCGGAATGAGAAAGGAAATGCCTCACACCAAATTGGAAGTTAAGACTATGAGCAAAATTTAATAAGTAACAGAGATAAAACAGGGAAAAAGAATATCAAGGGCAGAGGGTTTTACAAGCATATACAAAACCAGCTCTCGGATGGTGATGGATTGTGCAGAGTACGTGGAGCCAGGCCTGGCTGCGCTGAGGCGTGGTCCTAGCAGCATCACAGTCCCAGCAAACTTCCTGTTCTTTTATAGAGTGTGGCAGGGAACGGGGGGAATATCAGTTGCCCTCTGAGCCCTCAGGGTCCTAGAGTTACCACATGTCCGCCCCCCACTCAATGTAACTCTTAAACCACAACAGTATATGATTTCAGTTATAGTAAATTTGTAGAAAGCTTTCATATCAGACATTTAATAGGTCTTATATAATATGATCCTGTGCTGTTCACATTCATGAAGCTATGTTTCAAGACTGATACTTTAAAAAAATTGTCTTTTTTCATGCTGAATGCTCTCTGAGGTGCAACAATATGGTCAGATGTGAGCAGTGCTGAAGCCATCTCTACCCCAACAAACCCTTCTCTGATCGTATCACAGATGCTTGCTCTACACTACTTTATAAGCATACTCCAAGTTTCCCTGTTAATAATATGCAAAATTTCCACCTGTCTTGCTACACCTTTAAAGACGACTAGAAAATAAACAAACAAAACCAGCTGTGTTATGATCATTGTCTTCTTTTTATTTTCTTTTCTCAGACTGCTAGGTGATGGCCTGAAAACTAAAGCAATCTTCTTGCTCTGTTTCTTCCATCACACAATTTATTTTACTGCTAGTATTGTATTTTGAAGAGAAAGATGTTTAATGCTTTGTTACTAAGATTCCAACGTTGAAGGATGAGATTCAATAGTCTGATGTTTCTGAAGCACTCTAAACACTGTCAGAAAATACTTATCTAGGCTCCTGTAATCCTTTGTTTAGAGCTTTGTCAAATGGGTCTGGAAAATAAATTAACATTCCAAAAGTTTCTTTAAGGACCATTAAACAAATAATTCCTGGGTATTACAAAAGAATTGCATAGGTTTCTTAGACAAGAACCGAAATACGATTTTGGTAAATGATTCCAGCAGAGTTGAAAAGTTGGTTAATCAGGATCAATTTATTAGTTAATATCAGAAACATAGTCTTATTTCGTCTTCTGAAACAGCCATTAGGGGTGTATTTGTAAACCGTATTTTCATTGTCCTTTAAGAAAAACAGGTGAATCACTGTCTTCTGAATTAAGCATAACATTAACAAGGCAATACTTATACTTTAAGGAGGCAGGCAACTTAAGTCAAATAATGCTGATAACTGTTCTGCCACTTTGTAGTAATCTCTTAACCTTATACAAATAAATATAAAACAAAACTGTGTAAGAGTTAAAAACAAAGCAAAGCATTTGCAGGCTAATAGAAGTCTGAATGTAATCAATCTGTTTCAACACGCTGGAGACACTGACCACAAATTTTAAAGGATGAAATTAGCTGATAAATGACAAAAAAAATTAGTCTGAAATATTTACTAGCTGTGATGCTAACAGTCATTCCATCTATATTAATTGGCACAGTGTCTTCTGTGCCAGATGGTCTATTGCAGAGAGTGAACATTATCCTCATGGATTTATCCAAATTATGTATTTGAGGTCTGGATGAAAGCATTTTCCTTTTTTTTCACTAGTTGAGCACTGAGAATTATGTTTGTCCTCTTAATGTTATTATTGCATACAGGTAATGATGTATCATCAATAAATATGCATATTGCTGGTTTATAAGCAAAGACAGCTAGGGTGGATTTTTTTGTTTGTTTGTTTTTTTAATAGCTCTAAATCTGAGTGTCCTATTAATGCCAGCATTTACCTCAGCTTTCGAAAATAAATTCTGATGACCTGTTGCTAAGACAGGTGAAAGTCACTGGTAAGTGTAATAGCTTACCATCTTCCCCAGATCTAGGCATATTGGGGAAGACCTTGACTAAAATACTGCTTTAAGCACATTGTGTTTTGGCCTAATGCCAGTACAGGTGTTATAAATTCCCCTCCACTACACATTGACTGCCTGAAGGTAACCTGTTCCAGGGCTGACCTCATCCTCCACAGTGATGTAGAAGTTCAGCTGAGATCCTTGACTAACCCCAGCCTCACCATACTGTATCACTCATATCGAGAGCCCTTGGATGAAGGTGGAAAGGAAGGAACTCTATATTTCAACAAGAACATGTGATAGACAAGAAGGCTGGATGGATTGCCACAAGGTTGATTGCTGCTCAGAAGGCTAAAACATTCCCAGAACTCTAGGTTTTCAATCAGTTATCCGATAGCAGCCATTTGGGAGTTGATAGTTTGCTAAATTTTATGAGATTGGTCTCATAAAAATAATAAAAAAAAGTGTCAGTTTGCTTGCTATTATATAGCTAAAAGCTTTCAACACAGACGTTAATCATAAGAATACGGCACAGAATGTGTGAGATAAGGAGATCAAGGTCTTGAAGCTCTGTGCAGCTTAAAGAGTGATAAAAGGTGGGATCATCTGTTCTACATACACACATATGCTTAAAGGATATAATGGGGAGTATAAAAAGAGATAGTCATGGTGGAAGTAAAAGGAAAAGAAACTAAAAAGAGGGAGGGAGGTGGATGGGAAGCAAGACAGACAGCAGGATGCCTCCTGCCAAAGAAAGTGTTGTGAACATGAACAGGAAGATAAGTGCAAAATAAAACAAAATACATAGTTTGTACAAGCAAAGTGAAATAAAAACAACAGTAAAAAAGGAAAACTAGAGTGTGAAGATACGATATGAGCATACACAGAACAGGAAAAAGGAGGGAAGGTTTATAGCTGAAGGGGAAATAAGTAAAAGAATGACTTGGTGCTTCTATTTGCTCAAAATATTTTTCCTCTTGTTTAGAAAAAAAGGCCCATATCATCAGATGAGTTGCATAGCAAGAATTGTCCTTTGGAAGGAATATCGAACTCTGGCAATTAGACCTTGACCAGAGCCTTCTCTACAGCAGATTATGGACACACTCAGTATTGTCCAGTCCATTTTTAACTATAATAAATCAATTACATTTTAGGGACATTAACAAAGCTTGCAGGAAAGGATTTTTACTGTTCTTTGTACAGACAGCTCTGTGATTGCAATTCCAAAATGGGTTAAGCTCATTTTGGATACTTAAATAAAAGAGTCATTGAATAACTACAACTTGCTGCTTTCTACCCTGGCTTATGCTTACCTCAGAACATTCATTTGCTGCAGTAAGTGACTTAGGCTGGAAGGAGGTCAGCAAAGGCAAGAAATGTGAATGAACATTAACTGCCTGCTAAACAAAGTGAAGATTTATGAATAAAAAACAGGCATGATTTTAAAGGTCACTAGACCCAGTTAAACTGCATGTCTAACTCTTGTGTATCTGGCACACACAATATGCAGAACTGCCATAGGGCAATTACTTGAGTATTCATCAGTATGAATAATTCTGGTCTCATTTTGCACATAGCCATGCTGAATTACATAAAGAAAATGAGATATAGTCTCAGATCCATAGTCAGTGATTTTATTACACAACTTCCACTCCTTACAGAAATTCTGGCACTCTATATACCTTTTAACCCTCTTAGGAGATATGAACTATTTCTAGAATCACACTCTGAAAAAAATTCACCTTTGAAGCCTGGGGAAGGCTCTCTTTTCTGGCAAAGGCATAGGTCTGTAATTTTACAAGATGCGCTCATAGGTGACTTTTGGATAGTTTTCAGCCTGGTGCATTAAGATGATTTTTAGCATTTTATTCGGTAATGCTTTGTAATTTTAATTGAGATATTCATTTATTTTTCTCCCCCCCCCTTTATTTTTATTGCTGCTTTTATCTGTGGTACTTAGAATGCCAAGACAGATCACATTAAGAAAAATAAAAGGCATTATTATATTCTATCTCTTTCCAATGTTTGTGCTTTCAAACACATAATAAATATTCAGATGTGTTTGCTGTCATTAGCTAGAATGGGAAGTCTGTCACTGAGAAAAGGAAGACCTATTTAATAACAGCAGGGCCAAACTTCCTTTAATATTATGGAGTTAAGCAACCCGATATTTTGTCAAGGTCTTTAACAAAAGCCTGACAACCTGGGATAGGGGTGTTTTTGTGTGTATGCTACTGAGGTCCTTTCTTAGGACCCTTCCCAGAACTCTTGAACACAATATCCACATGACATTCTTTCTTTCATGGCTTGTAGTATATTGCCTGCTAGTAGGCCATATACACCTCCAGGAAATCATCCTTTGTTTTTGGATATCTAAAATGGATGGGGGCAGCCAAAGTCACGTCCAAGGTGAGATGGTTATTTGCACTCTACTCCACTTCTCAGCTGCTGGTAATGTTGCAATCCCTTTTCCTTAAATAAAGAGAGAGAAGCCACTACTACAGTGAGCTCAGAAAAAATAATGGAGGACTTTCGAACCATGATGGCCTATTATTTCTTGCTCTAGTTTTGTTCCTTTGTTTGAGGAGGCAATGTGGGCCACAGGCATCCCAAAACCTAGCACTAGTTTGCTAGTTTACAAGATGAATCATTTTCTCTTTCACTAGCATCATCTGTAAAATGCAGATTTTGGTCATAGTAGCTACTTCTTGAAAAAATATCTCAAAATGGTTGGCAAAGAAAATTACATATCAATGTATGTTAGGAATTTGTATGGCTCAAAAATTATGCAAATATATTCCAATTCAAACACTGAGTGGCACTGTTTTTGATAAAATTCACAGTTACTTTTAAATGCTATTTCTTTTTTTTTCATAATCCATGTATATCAAATATTTTGTTTTTATCAAATTACAATCTAAATAGAATAAATATTTTACCTTCTTAGCATAGTTTCTTAGTTACTAGATAACATTCAATTATCATCCTTGAAAAACCTTTAATACTTCATGATCCTTGCCGCACTGTCTTTTCTTCTTTGCTAACAAAATATGATTCATATTTACATTTTTCTTTTGCTTTCTGATTACCACTATTAACTCATGAAAGAAAGGAGTTCAAATTAATGGATACACCTTAATTGTAATGCAGCTTAATTCAGCATCAGGCTAATACTCAAAAGCAAGGCTGTAAACCAAAATAGCAGTGTTCAGACATAGTACGTATTTTTCTCCATGATTTCATTGATCTAAAATGAAAATTATTTACATAAATAAAAAAAAAATCCCCCCTCCCCCCCCCCCCCTTGGTTATTTTATCTTTTCTTCCCCTGTTCTCCTGGTAAAATTCCTTTAGGATGCATGATACTCTATGGCATATATTTATCGCACTGGAAAAGGACTGAAGAAAAAAAACATGTGACAGATGTTAGTCATATTGCTTAATGCACTACTTGAACATTTTCACAAACCAAGGTGATGAGCATGATACAAATAATCCATATCGAAGACAATCCTGAAGTCATTCCTCTGAGAAAATATTCAGTAATCTCAATTAGACTTTTACCTGGGTAGTGATTAATATGGGCTGAATCCCAGATTCTAGATATTTTTAATCTAGTTTTAAATAAGCCTATCATCATGATGATATTCCTAAGCTTTGTTCCCAGAAGTTTTCTACTTATTTTCTTTTTTAAAAAATTAAATTGTTAAGTAAAATGTGCATGACAAATGTCAGCATCATAGGTGACAAAAGCCCTGGAAGTGATACTAGCAAACAGCTAACTTAACAGGCAAAATGCTTATTATCAATTCATACAATTCATTCATATTAGCCAGAATGTGATCAGCACAGTGGAATGGCTGTACTAGGTCAGACAAAAGGGTCATCCAGCTAAGGCTCGTCTCCCTTCTTGGTCTAGAGATACAGTGGAAGATGTTGTGAGTAAAAAAATGGACTAATTTTATGGACCCGTTTTGTCTTTCTCCTAATTTGTCTCTTCTCTAAATAGAAGAGTCATAGCTCATCCTATATGTCTCAGTTTTGTCCCATTTGGAAATAAATCCACATTTTTAGCAATTTTTGTTGTTTTAATAATTTTGTTAATAATTTCTGAATATTACTATAACCTTTTGAACATGGGAGGACAATGGGACAGAATTGAACAGTTTTAAAGATGATTCATGATTTATTCAACTGAGCATTGCCTTGTTCTCTGTTTTGTTATATTTTTTCCCTAACAATTACTAACATGTAATTTGCTTTTTTTTTGTCTGCTATTGAGCATAGAACTGAGATTTTCATGGGACTAATTCTCATTATCTCAAGATCTTTCTTCTGAGTGATAACGCTTGGCTAGGAAATTATTTTATACATGAATTTGTGGGGGTTTTCCCTTGTGCATCACTTCATGTTTTTATGAACTGCATTTCATCTGTCATTTCACTGCCCAATCAACCTCATAAATTTCTGTAGCATTTTTCACAGTCAATCTGCATTTTTCCTGTTCTGAATTATTTGGTATTAAGAGCAAACTTTCCCAACTCCATACAAAATCCCTTTCCAGAATGTTCATGAAGACCTTGAAAAACACAAGACCCACCTCAGCCCTCTGTAAAATTCCATAGTAACCTTTTTGCTCAACAAATATTAGTATTTCTCTCTTTTTCTCTTCTTAGTGTCTCTTAATCAGACACTTTAATCCATAAGTGGTTCCCCATCTCTGAAATGAGCTTTCTTTGAAAGCCTTGAGATGTATCCCTACCAAAAATATAGCCTTTTGCTGAAATAGAGATAGACTATCATCTCAACTAAGTCCTCCTTATTTTCATGTTTGATGACTTTGTCAAAAACATACCAAAACATCTGCATCACAGAACTTCCCTTTCCAGAAGGCAGAACTTGTATTTATCCAAGTGTCCACTAATTCTGCTCTACATTTTGACTACTAATTTACCTAATATGGAATTCAGGCTTAGAGAATCTAGCTACCCAAATCTTCCTGGAAAGTCTCTAATATACCATCTGCTGTGGGTATGGTGACATGTTAAAAGATGTCAAAGAGCATGGAGGAAATTCTGACTACATTTTAAAAAGAAGACTCCAGACATTTTCCTGCCCAAGGTGATATTTTGATATTTATAGATAGAATTGCATTAATAGGAATAACTCACTAAATGTATTGATCAGTACATACATTGCAAAAGATTATTAATATCATGACATCTAGATTCTGAACTGTATTTGAAAGAATGTGACCAGGATTATTTTGTGCTACATCTACATCCCATATGCTCTCCACATATCGGACTTAATACACAAACCAGAGAACATCTATAGGATCTGTAGTTAAAGATTTCTAAACACTGCGATTACAAATGCCATGAAACAGGTATCTGGACACTTTACTACATTGAAATAATCTCTGGAGAGATACTAGAGCAGGATTTTAAGGCTGAGTGTGTGCAGTCTTAGACAATGAAGCAGCTTGCCGTAGCTTTCCCTTTGTTACTGAAAAATCAATCATGTTAGATGCTTACGGTCCTTCCCCACCATCTTTTGGTTTCAGAGTAGGAAGAGAAAACTATGTTCTCCATTCTGTCCCAGAATATTATTCTCATTAATGTACTATGATCAGATTGTGATAGATCACCTCTTTCCTCTCAGAAGGCACAGCCTGAATGCTGACTTTCATGTGAATCCTCAGAAACATCTGTTTTTCCATTCCTAGCAGGGAAAAGAGATGTGAGACATAGAGAGATCCCATTCGTATAGATTTTTCTTTTCATAAGAATTCCCATTGAGTGTGCTGACATCTTGTGGCTGGATTTTTGAAATGTACCATGTGTGTGTCGAGGTGAGGTAAGTCCTGCACAGCATGCTGGGATCTTCGGCTCCTGGAGACTTCAGTCAAATGACCCATGTTGAGGAACATCTTCAGTTTAACTAGTCAACATTGACTCTTTTCCCCATTCCTGTGTAGAAATTTCTTTTTCATCTTTTTGAGGGGCAAAATGAGCCCTCTTGTGCGTTTATTTCCTTCAAGTCGCATAGTCATTAAGTCTCTGTGCCTCAGACACAGCCCAGACCTGTATGATAGTAATTGCAAGAATACTGGCATGTGTTTACCAGAGCGCGCTGCTCTTCTTTGACTAGTTCTTGGGTTTCGGCTTTCTTTTGTGGCCAGATGTTAGCAGAAGGAGGGAATGTTACTCTTTTTTTCAACAGTAGACAGACTGGAGGGCTGCATTCCTGTTCTTTGGCTTTTTGTTGGTTTGCTCTTTTTAAAAAATAAATGCTCCACAAAGCCTTCCTGTCTTATTCTTTTACAGTCTAGAGCTGACTTCTGTTATTGGTATCTTCTGGTTATTATTTTTTTGCACATTCATCCTCTTTTGCGTCTGTAGTGTCCTTTCCACTTTCCCCATCTTTCAAAACCTGTCCTCTTTCTTGTCTTCTTTTTCTAATTCATTTTTCCCCCACCGTTGTTGAAACTTCTCCAGCAGAGATCTTGTTGTGCTCAGTGCAGCACAGCAGCAGACTCCACAACAAAATTTACCAGGTTTGTTACCTTCTTTGATCTTCGTTCTGTTATGAGCATTCTGGTGAGGAGCAGACCCTGTGTGCATATCTCAAGGGAACCTAATAAAGCTTCTCAGGGTTACTGTGAAGATCATTTCCATGCGGGAGGCTCAGCAGACAGGATGACTCTGAGTGTCTATAATGGACTTGCAGCACGTAATGCAGAATTGAAAGCTCTTTTAGGGTTAACAAGAAGCTTCTGAGGACAAGGGGAGAGGTTCTATGGGTCGTTGCTGAATCAGGTGTAAGGACTGGCATCCACTGTGCTCAGTGTGAGAGTCAGACACAGTAAGAGAGGCTCTATGTATACAATCTGTCTCCCTCTGTTTGTGTTCATGATTCATCTGTGCCTACATACACTTACGAGCAGTATGCTGCAATATGTTATTAAACATGAAACTGTGTACATAGCTTCTGGGATTTGTATATATGTCTCATAAGAAGAAGAGAAGGGTTTCAGTGAAATCCTGCCCATATGGCAGGTCAGCATGCATTAGTCTCCTTTTTTCTGATGTGTCTGTTCTGAAGAACCATTCACAGAATTTATCTAGCCAGCACAACAGGAAATTTCCAAGCAGGAGAATATATATATATATGCATATGTTTCATAAAGATTTGATTAAGTTTTCAAAAAGATGGTATATCAGAAACTAGAAGAAAGCTCATGTGATCAAAGTATGCTGTAGGTTCAGCATATTCTCAGTTCAAGTGGAAAGCTTACAGATATCAACTCATAAAAGATAATTATTACGGATAAGGGAAATGGAGGAGAATTTAGTGACCTGAGAATGTCAATCTTTTTAGGAAATAATGAATTATTTTGACTAAAAAGAAGAAAAATCTTAATGCCTTCAGGAGATTTTCCAACACAAATCTAGTAGTTAGTTACAATAACAGAAGTTATTTGAGAAAATAAAGAAATCAAGTTGTTTGTGAGACCAACAGAAGAATGAAAAAAATGAGCATTGGAATAAATGTACATAAATTATCATAACTCTTGGGACACTAAACTTGGGTGCCTTCATTGATGATTAAGAACAACCCTATCTAACAGGAAAATACAGTCTAGTGAGAAGCAGGTAGAAAACCCACTCCAGATTGGTTCTCTTGAATTGTTCTTAACAGTAAATACTACTCTTTATTTCCTGGATTTTGTGATTAAGAACAAATTTGAAAATAAAGTATTTATCTTCTTTTATTTTATATCTGCATGGCTGTCATGAGATTTGATCTTCATCCCTGTGTGATCACAAATAAATGTTATCCCCATTTCAAAGACCTTCCCAAAATCCATAAATAAATTACATTCCTTTAAAGATGTTTTAATAAGTTTCATATGGGATTGAAGTCATGCTTAGACTTTGCAGAAGTATTTGCACTGGAAAATTAACTGTATGAGCACAGAAATTATAGTCCTGAAATTATATTGTAGTCTCATCTTCATAACTGCTATATTAAAGTTGCTATAGTAAGCCTTTTATCAGCTCTTTATAATGTCTACTTCATTTGTAACTCACAAACTGTAAGAAAGGAAGAAAATGCACCTTTCGCTTTCCATGCCAATGTTTGATCGAGGACTCATCACTTTATTTCCTAAATTCTTTAAGCATACTGCCTTTGATTTAAGACACACTGTGTACTCTATTAGTATTTACTTCAAGGATTTAAAATGTTTGGATTTTTTTGTTTGTTTGGGTTTTTTAAGTCATCAATCTATAAAGAACAATAGTTGAAAACTCTATCACAATCTCTAGAAATTAATGTTATTGTGAATAGCTACCCTGAGGCCATGCATGATGGAGTGGATACAATCATGACAATCCAAGTTGCGTCACACCTGGTGAGCTTTTCCTTATTGTTATCCTGTAGCACTGATGAAAGATAGGTTTATGAACATTTTTTTGCTGTTTTATAACCACCCCCATTTATGAAATTGTATATACACTTACAACTTACAATATACACTTACAACACTGATAAATGTAAGTACTACCTTCGTTCAAATGAACAGTTTTGGCCACACTATTCAGAATATTCCTTTCTATTCTGTGAATGAAATTCTAACATGTTTCTGCTTCCACAAAATGCTGGTAATTTTTGTTCTGCTCTAACTGCAATGGGATCTGATGTCATCAAAGCCAAAGTTTCAAGGTGGATGTGCCTGTGCCTTCTGCATCCGGTGACTCCTCTGTAAGATCAAAATATTTTAAACCCCTTTATTCTTTAAATAAAAAGCTAAAATTTAGTTATTCAAGTGGAGAAGACTCAAATAAGGAAAATTTGCTTGTAGACATCTTTTGTCCTTTGTCCTTGCTTTTCCCTGCACAATCACCTTCCAAGTAGCATCAATCTCAGACCCTTCTAGACTCTAGTTATCTTTCTTTCAGAAAAGATGTCTTCCTTTTGCTATCTGCTCTCTACTGAAGTTGTATAATGTCCTTTCACAAGTGTCAAAGTCTTATATGTGACTGTAGCTGACTGTTGCAACCATATCTTACTGTCTACGAGATCCTCTGCCTTGAGTATCCTCAGTAACTCCATCAAGAAGGGAAAAGTCTCCCTTCTCCTCCTGGTAGACCCTTTGTACTCAGTTGCTTTATCAAGGAAACATAAACATAACTCCAAATGCACAATAAAGCAGATACCACCTCGTATTATCACAAAAACACACCACGTTTCTTTGCCACAAAAGGATACAGTTAGTATCTGGGAAATCTTTGAGCACATAGTGCATATACTTGTCAGCATACGTGCCAATACAGATCGAATAAGGAAGGATCTTTGGAACCATCTTGGCTTTCTGAAGTGCTCTGAGCTTTCCTTGTACTCTGTATTCTGCTGTGCTGAATGTTAGTGCAACCTGATTTACTAAGAGCACTAGTGAGACACGCTAAAAGATGTTAGTTTCCAAGCACAAGACTTCTATTAGAGGTGCTATTTTCAAACCTTCAAAGCTCAGCCAAATCAAACCCAATTTTCCCTGGAACACTTGAATGCACTACTTCTCAATAAGGAATAAGTATCTGCCAATTTCTAATTTTCTAGGTTCAGCTGATTCATCAGTACAGTTCTTCAGTAAGTAGTCATAAGGCAGTTTATAACAGAAGCCAATTTTAGTCTTCTTATATTCCAGAGGACTGAACAGTATTAATCCAAGCACTGCAGAAAAATAAACAAATTGCAGATTTAGGCTAAACTTGGAAAATTTTAATCTCCAAGGCAAACATTTCAGGAGAGTATGAATGGGCGAAAAAAAAAAAGGATTTTAGAAAGCAATATTTAGGAATCTACTGTTAGAATATCAGCTGTAACAAACATTAATTAGTCTGAAAACTTCAGTCAAACTATCTTTTCTTGGCATTCTGAAATGTATTAAGTGTTGATAATCACAAAATTTGGAATGTTTCTCTGACTAAAGGGTTGCCAAAGGATTCATGACAGTAATTCTATAAATACAAAACAATTGTTTATGCATCTCAATTCATAACCCCAAAGTTATTAGTCATAAACATTACTCCACGTTGGTACATCAAAATGATATGATTGTCTCTCTGACAGTACATTTGAAGATTAAGACTGACTGATAAAATGGAAAGAAGTTTTGTTTCTTGATGAAAATCCCTGCAAGCAAGAACATTAATGTAAGGAAACATGTCCTTAGATTTGTCCCTGGGTATGGCCTAGCTCAACTGCCTTTCTTTTGAAAAATCAGGATAGAAATAAAAGTAAATTGTAGTGGCTTGACCTTAGTCAGCTACCAGAGATACACCTGGACACTCTCGCACTCCCACGTCTCAGTCTGGATGGGGGAGAAAATAAGACTGAAAAGCTCAAGATAAAATAAAAACAAAAATTGGACTGAAAAGGTCGAGATAAACCGGGGAGATCACTTATCAGCTGCCATCGTAGACTCGACTTGGGAAAAGTTAATGTACTTTATTGGCATTCAAAGTACATTTGGATAGTGAGAAACTAAGAAATTAAACCACATTTCCCACTGCCCTTTTGCCCAGGCTCAACTTCATGCCTTCATTCCCAACTCCTCTACCTCTACCTTCTCCCACTGAACAGCACAGGGTGGATGGGGAATGGGGGGTAGTGGTCAGTACATAACGGTTCCTCTCTGCTTTTCCCTTCTCCTCTCACATTTCATCTGCTGTCAGGACAACCTGCTCCATTATGTGTTCTCTGCAGTTCACAGTTCATGTCAGGAGAATCTGCTCCAACATAGGCTCTCCACAGGCTGCAACTTCCTTCAGGGCATAGACATCTGCTTCAGTATGTTCATCTGCACAGGCTGCAGGGAATACTTGCTCCATCATGGTCTTTTCCACAGGCTGAAGGGGCACATCTATCTGCTCTGGTGCATGAGGATCTTCTTCCCCTTCACCTCCTTCTTGACCTTGGTGTTTGTAGGGCTGTTTCTTATGCACATTGTGTCCAACATGGGGCAGCCCCTGGTTCTTCTCACAGATTCCTCCTCTGCAGTCTCCCCACTGCCAAAATCATGCCACAGATACCCAGTAAAGAAACAGAAGCAGAACATGTCATGGTACATGTGGGTTCCTAGCACTGAAGAAACCATGAACTAGAGTTGTCTCTATCCTGCTTCTGGTTCTGGATCCTGTATCCTTGAGTATCTTTAGGCCATATGCTATCTACTCTACTAGCACATAAATTCTCCATTCCTGAAGAAGTATAAGGTGTTCAGGTATTATGACAAATATAGACAATATGAGTAACAAAATGAGATAAAGCCATCCTGCTGAAGTCCATTTAAGGAAATACTAGGTAAAAAAATGCTTCCTTTATTCTATGAGCTTTTATTTTTAGACTTACCTGGAATGATTGGCCATTATTTGCACTGCGTGCATCCCATATCCTTGGTGACAACAGATAGGACAGATATGTGCTCTAAATTCGTTTTAGGATCACCTTCATGTGAAACTGCTGAGAATTAATGTTGAAAATATGAGCAAATAATTTTTCTTTGAAGTATATAGTCTTGACATGAATTTAGAGTTACTTAGAGCAATATTGCTCTCCCATTAAAATTTCTTGATAAAAATTATCTAGAAACAAACTTATAATCTTAAAAAAAAAAGGAAGAACAGAAAGTATGACTTCCAAAGAAGTTAAGAAAGGAAAAGTTAGTTACTGTTTGAAAGAAAATTCTTAATTTATTTGTAATAATTCAGTTTCTTGTTTCAATTCCTTCCTGGTTCTCCAAGTACTGAGAAGGCAGTGAACATGAAGAGGAAGATGGAAAGAGTTGTCAGTCCCTTCCCTTCCCTTCCATTTTATTTATGGTTAGAAGAAAGGAAAGTTGTTTTCTGAAAACACACATGACATTAGATTCTATTTGTGCTTCTAAATTAAAATCTTAACTGCATATCTGATAGCATCAGTAAAGTCTCATGTATGAATATATTTTCACAGAATCACAGAATCATTTAGGTTGGAAAAGATCTCAGAGATCAAGTCCAACCATTAACCCTACTCTACCAAGTCCACCACCCAAGCACTGTATCTAATACAGCTTTTAAACATGTCTAGGGATGGTGACTCAACCACCTCCCTAGGCAGCCTGTTCCAATGCCTGACAACCCTTTCAGTGAAAAAAGTTTTCCTAATGTCCAGTCTAAACCTCTACTGGTGCAGTTTGAGGTCATTCCCTCTTGTTCTGTCACTAATTACCTATGAGAAGAGACCAGCATCTACCTCTCAGGTAGTTGTAGAGAGTGAGAAGGTCTCCCTTCAGCCTCCTTTTCTTCAGACTAAACATCCCCAGTTCCCTCAGATGCTTCTTCTCCAGGCCCTTCACCAGCTTCATTGCTCTTCTCTGGGTGCACTCCAGCACCTCAGTGTCTCTTCTGTATAGAGGTGCCCAAAACTGAACACAGTAATAGAGGTGAGGCATCTCCAGTGCTGAGTATAGAAGGACAATTACCTCTTTGGTCCTGCTGGCCACACTATTTCTAATATAATCCAGGATGCCATTGGCCTTCTTGGCCACCTGAGCACACTACTGGCTCATGTTCAGCTGCTTGTCGATTGGTATTCCCAGGTCCCATTCTGCCCGACAGCTTTCCAGCCACTCTTCCCCAAGCCTGTAGCGTTGCATGGGGTTGTTTTGTCTCAAGTGCAGGACTTGGCACTTAGCCTCGTTGAAGTTCATACAATTGGCCTCAGGCCATTGAGGCAGTCTGTCCCTCTGCAGAGCCTTCCTACCCTCAAGCAGATCAACACTCCCACCCAACTTGGTGTCATCTGCAAACTTACTGAGGGTGCATTCTATCTCCTTATCGAGATCATTGGTAAAGATATTAAACAGAAGTGGTCCCAATACTGAGCCCTGAGGAACACCACTTGTGACTGGCCATCAGCTGCTTTTAACTCCATTTACCATCACTCTTTGGGCCTGGCCATCCATTCAGTGTTTTACCCAGCAGAGCGTATGCCCATCCAAGCCATGAGCAGCCAGTTTTTTCACAAGAATGCTGTGAGAAACAGTGCTGAAGGCTTTACGGAAGTCCAGGTAGACGGCATCCACAGCCTTTCCCTCATCGACTATGTGGATCATCTTGTCATAGGAACGGATCATCTTGTCACAGAAGCAGATCAGGTTTGTCAAGCAGGACCTGCCTTTCATAAGCCCATGCTGACTGAGCCTGATTGCCTTGTCTTGAGTGCATAATGGTACTGAGGATGATCTGCTCCATGACCTTCCCTGGCACCAAGGTCAGACTGAGAAGTCTGCAGTTTCCTGAATAAGGGGAAAACAGTTTTAAGGAAAACAACAGTCATTCTATAATTTCCTATGGGGCAATGAGGAAAAGAAGCAACATCTTACTCCATGTACAGGAGACACAAAAGACTATCTCATTCTGTTTGAGTCTGTCATGAAGTGGAAATAACCTCAGAAAATGACAACTGAATGACATCCATTGGAGACAAATGACTAATTGGTGTCAGAAATATCTGAGAATGTTTTAAGGAACCTCAGGATGTGCATGCAAATAGTCTACAGGATGGACTTTTCTCCTCTTTTTATGCATGTCATCACTGACCTTAAGAATGTTCTGTCTGGGAATAGAAATTTCTTTCTTCTAGTTGATACAAGAATGATGTTGGACTTCTATTTTCTCCTGAGATTCAGGAAATGATAATGAACCCGTTATGCTTGCTCTAAGAGACTCCTGTTTGAAGCAAGAGATGAGAGAGCTTTGAAAGCTCTTCCCAACTCAGTACTATTGATATCTGGCTTTCTACCAATGAAGGTAGTCTTTCTGTGACTGGATCAACTATCTTGGCATGAATTTTTGCCTTTGTGCCAGCTGGGAGCCACATTTCACTGTGCCTTGCACTTCATCTACACGCTGGCAGAAGCCAGATTTCCCTGCAGGCTGCTTAACCATCTTGGCATGGCTGTTGTCCAAATGTTGGCTGGAAACTGGTTCCTCTGTGGCCTTCTCAATTCTCTTGGCGTGAACATTGCTCAGGCACCAACTGAGAGCTCAGTTCCTGAAGCCTGCTGTTTCCATCTGTTAATTCTGAATAGCAAGAAAAAGAGAGGGGTATCCTTCAAACCACCTCAGATTTTTTAATATTTTTTTTTCCTGTGGAAGTTTATGAGGACAAAACAAAACCACACACACAGATAAAGAAACACTAGCTTACACATTCTGTGAAACCTCTGTTCCTAAAAGAAATCTGAAGTCAAGTCAAGTATCTGTGTGTCTGGGTCAGTTCCACCTGGGTAATTGTGCTACAGCTGGCTGTAATTAATCTGCAAAGAAATGAAGGACTGGTCTGTGGGATGCTTTACTTTATCCACTTAGCACAGAAAATCCACAGTGATTTCTGTCTGATATTCCTCTTACTTACAGATGAGTTCTAAGCTCTTGCTCTTCAGTCTTGATCTCTGCATCTTTTTGCTTTAACCTTTTTTTGTAATTGCTGACTGGTTTGCCTGACTTGATTGTCCACTTCTTTTCTTAGTCTTCAGTTAAGTATCATTCATGGTTTCTTGATTATATTGCAGATTTATTTTCCCAGACTACTGGGAAAATATTTCTTTTTTTTTTTTTTTTGGTTCACTATAAATAGGTCTATCTGGTTTTCAATCAGCTTTAATTGCCGAGTGCAAATGTCCCTGTCTTAAGCTACATTTTTGTGAAGGTGTATTGTCTGGATACATAGAAATATGGAAGTGTCTTCCTGACTAACGACATTAAATATAGATTCTGAGTGAAGATCTATCTTTATCTGTATGGAGATGAAGAATGTTTATCTCCTACAAGCTGAGACAAGATAAGGCTGAGAGCATTCACTCCTGCAGCTTAATGCACCAATGTATTTCTAGTTCTGGTGATCCAAAATGATGAAAAGTCCTGAGTCAGACATGAGAAATCATGACACTTCTAAAAACTTGTGACTATTAAGCATTTATAAAAGCCGCAAATCTCAAATGTCCTTGGCATTTGGGAGGTGGAGAGGTGGCAGGGGGAGAGGAAAAAATATAAAGAGGATGCTTAGTGCTGGGAATTTTTAACAGAGCAAATAGCTTTACAGTCTCTTTACTGGAGATGTTAGTAGGCAGATTTGAACATTCATACCCCTCCTTTGACAAATGTCTTCATATTTTTTTTTAACTTCTTTACTTATCTTTATGCTGACTTTGTAAATGTCTGAAGAGTAAAAGGGAGAACTAGACAGCTTTAAACCCTAAAAACTGTATATTCCCTTGGTTAACTGGTTGCATCACATAATCCTTGCCCACTACTTGGAGTGTATGGTAGAAAGATAATACTCCACCTATTACTTATTTTACAATAAAATAACTTGCTAATAACTTTAGGTGAATTCATAAAACTTGTGCTAAAAGCATGATCTGAATAACAGTTATCTGTGGGCAGATAGTCACTTCCAAATGTGCTTACGGTCTCTGGGCCCACAGGACCAAAATGTGAGTTCCTGACTTCATCTGTATTCTTTCAACATGCATGCTGCTGTTTTAAAATACTCTCTGGGCAACAAACTGCAGTAAAAAGACATAATGAGAGAGGGGACATGACTGATGTCATGTCAGTTATAGGGGGAAAGAGTTTTGCAGTCACGGAATCACAAAATGATTGAGCTTGGTAGTCACTTTTGCGAATTGTCTTGTCCAAGCTTCTTCTCAAGACTCCTAGAGATATTTGCCCAGGGTTGTGTTCAGATTTTTTTTGGTATCTCCAAGAATGGAGACTCCACAATGTCCTTGGGAAACCTGTGCCAGTCCTCGGTTACCTTCACAGTGAGTGTTTCCTGATGTTCAGAGGGAACCTCCTGTGTTTCACTTTGTGTCCATTGCCTCTGGTCCTGTCACTAGGCACCACTGAAAAGAGCCTGATTCCATCTTTGTGTACACTGATGAGATCCTCCTGAGCCTTGTCTTCTCCAGACTGAACAGTCTCAGCTCTATCACCATTCTCTTACAGGAGAGATTATCCGGTCCCTTCATCATCCTTGTGGCTCTTTGTTGAACTCTCTCCTGTATGTCCATGGTTCTCTTGTACTAGGGAGCCAGTCCAGAATTAGACACAGTACTCCAGATGTGGTCTCACCAATGCTGAGTAGTGAGGAAAGATCACCTCCTTTGACCTACTGCTAGTAATTTGTCTAATGCAGCTGAACACTTGCCTTCTTAGCAGCAAAGGCATGTTGGTGGTTCATGTTCAACTTTTTGTCCACTAGAGCCTTCATGTCCATATCTGCCAAGGTGCTTTCCAACTGGATGGCCCCCAGCATCTCCTGGTTCCTGTGGTTGTTCTTCCAATGTACAGGACTTTGCAAATCCTCTTGTTGAGTTGCATAATTATAGAATCATAGAATGGTTTGGATCCTTTCCAACCCCAAAATATACTGAGTCTTGGACATTATCAAAGACGTATAAGTCCATCTTTCCATACAAAGCTGCACTAGTGACAGTTCATCTGAAAAAAACCTTGAAGTCATAGCCACTGCCAAAGCACCTGTGGCAGACAGCCTTTCTCCACATATCCTACTCCCTTCCCTGGGACTGTCTCCCAGTCACCCTGCTGCTGTGCCTGGCTTGGCAGCTGGATCTCTCACGCTCCCACCTTTCACCAGCCTGCCTGAGCTCCCATCTCAACACAGGGGCAGTACACAGGGATTAAGTTCTTGCTTGTACCTTGGGTGAGACTGCCTGTGGCTGGCCTGTCAGGAGATATAAGAAGAACAGAATGTTAATATAAAAAACACAGGCGCGAGGACCTCAACTGTTTTTCCAGAGATATTGTTGAGGTGCTTTTGATGCAGTATGTGCCATCTGCAGTTAAAAATCCTCTGTTTACATACCATCAGAGAGAGCTTAGAGCTGGATAATTTTCTTTGTTTGATTAATAAGGTGTTGGGTTTTTTTAAGGAAAAAAAATATTGCCCATATTTAAGAGTACGTATTTTTTTACATCTCAGTGGCTAACTGCACCAGTTTTAATCCCTCAATATTTTGACTAGGTAAAAATAATTTATTTTAGTGTCTCTTGTCTTGTTAAAATATTAATTTTGGGGACTTTGGGAACCTCTCACAGATCATTTCCCTAACACCTAGTGCTGGGATGTACCACACTAAAACTGATTTCTCTTTATGCTGCTGTAAATCAAATAATGTTGAATTTTTAATCTTTTTAAAACACTTGTGAGCAGCCATCTAAGACTAGTCAGCAACACTTGAACAATCATTCATTCTTCTTTCATTTGTTCCATTTCCCAATCCAACAAAACCTATAGAGCATGGAAGCAATGTATTTATATCTATACAAAAAAGATTAGTATTGGGAACCATTATATGTTTAGATGGAATGTTTCTTCCTAGTATCAGTGCTTTCCAAGCTATTAAAGATTATTGGTGCTGCTGTTGTAAATAAATAGTGAATATAATGTTTATAAAAGACCATGGACAACACAGATGGATTTTATATCCTTATATTTTCATACCCTCCTACAAAACCATGTGATGAGCTACATATAAACTTATACTGTGGGAAAAGTGTTACTGTTTTCTAGGAGGTTTCCTGTCCCCTTTACTATTTCTTTTTGTCAATCCAATTCTATGCCTAGGGCTTTTTATTTAATCAGTATTTAATTAATAGGGACCAATGAGATTATTTTTTTAGTACTTTTTGCTTGGTAATTATTTTTAAAGTATTTATTCACTACTTTTTTTGATGGACAATACAGTTTTAATGAAAATTCATCTGCCTCTAATCTCTACTTTACTTAGCAGTAGAGGATAACAGTAATAGCAACTAAAAAAAAGTTGAATGTGAATAGAAAAGACCCTCAGTGAAATGCTTATTTTAAGAAAATATTTTTATGTCAGTAAAATATTTGGCTTCAAGCACTTAAATGAGATTTAAGTTTCACAAAGACCTTTCCAGGTTCACAGGAGGGGGTGATTTCCAAATATATATAGCTAATGTCAGATTAAGTTCTTAAAGATGGATTTTTTAAACAGATCACTAGGAAAGTCTTCAATGGTATTCAGCAAATATTTAAGTAGATTCTTCAGATTCAGATCTAGTCATAAACTTTTTATACATGGTTCTCAGCGCCCCATGGAAATCCTTGTCCAGGTCAGAGTCTTAGTCAAAGTTATTTGAATTCTTTTAAATTATATACATTAGATAGTAACTTGAAAAACTGTCTACTTGAAGAGAGTACTGTCAAATTTTGTCTTAAATAAAGGCCTAACTATGATGTTCACATAGTTATTTTTCAACAAATATTGTATTAAAGCTGTGAACTTTTCTTCATAATATCACTTTTCATTCTAATATAAGGCTCCTACTGTGTGCAGAATTGTTTGTTCACACTCTATTTAGTTCGACAGTAATTGTAATAAATTCATTTCAATGTCAGAACAGTCCAAGGTGTCAAGAGCTGTGCTCTATGGAGTAAAATTTTGCCATTTGCCCCAAAAGATGCAAGACTTGATTTAAAAAAATTCTTATTAAGTCTAGATCAAGTCTAGATCTAGTCCCTCCCATGTTAACAATAACATTTTCAAATTTAATTAAAATAATATTTGAAAATTATCTTCCTATCCACAAATACTGCTATTATGTTTGAATGTATATTTTTACACTGAAATGTGCAATTTCAGTATATTTTCACTAAGATGGATAGATTGTTAAAGATTATAATAGAAGACATTTGAGTGATGTGCAGGGTTGACATTTAGAAAGACTTTTTTTGTAATTAAGTAGTATTTTTATTTTAAAAAAACCCGACAAACAAAACAAAATGAAAGGAAACCTTATGATAGGTCTTGATGTATCATGAGTTAGTATGTATGCTTATGTGCAGACTGAACCATAACTGAAGTAGGCCACATAGAAGCTGAAACCAACAGATCATAGAGTCATAGAATCATGGAAACACAGAATCATAGAATCATAGAATGATTTGGGTTGTAAGGGACCTCTAAAGGTCATCTAGTCCAAACCGCCTGCAGTGAGCAAGGGCATCCTCAACTAGATCACGTTGCTCAGAGCCTTGTCAAGCCTCACCTTGAATATCTCCAGGGATGGGGCCTCAACTACCTCCCCAGGCAGCATGTTCCAGTGTTTCACTACCCTCATGTTAAAGAACTTGTTCCTAATATCCAGTCTAAATCTGCCCTTCTCTAGTTTAAACCATTGCCCCTTGTTCTGTTAGTACAGGCCTTTGTAAACAGTCTCTGATGTAGCCAGAGATGTGCTCGCAGGGTTGGAGTATGATGCAAGATAAACAGTCCTATAAAATAATGAAAATACGGAAGGAAGACATTTGCTGAGTTCAGGTTGGACCGATGTCCTATGATATAGGTGGACTATAGAGATACAGATCAGGAAATCTGATATGCAGTTAGTTTGAATACTTTACTGAAAAAAAACCTCAGAAACTTTCTAAGATGTGCATTGGCGTAGGGAAGTCTGAGGGGTGTTGTGCTAGTAGCTTGCTATTGGTACAGGTGTTTCAACATTTTGTCTGCTAGATGGTGAGTTTGTGTGGGTCATGCCATGTAGGCAACCAGTTTAGCCACTATTTGACAGTGAGCCAAGTCGGTTTCTTTTCTTTTATTTGCTGCATTAATAAAAATAGTGTTAGAATCCCTAACCCAAGATCTACGAAATCACTGTACTTACAGAAAGAATGTCCTAAGCAACAGATATAATACAATGTTCAAGATTTTCAATTGTGATATGTATAAATAATTTTAACAAATCAAATAAATGAAATAACTGGGGAGAAAATTCCCATAATTAAAAATGCACTTGAAAGACTACAAAATCAGTTTAAAATCAATGAAAAAAATAATGAAGATACCTATGGAGATACAGAGCTTGGAGAAATTTTCAAAGCATGAGAAAAACCCGGATTTTTTGATTATTTTTTTTTAGGCATTTCTCGAAAAAAAAAAGTTTGCATTATTTGCCTTTATTTTTAGATATAATATACTATTTTACAAATTTATTATATAAGAATACAAGTTTATGTGTATATATATTGAAGTGTAAATTAATTATTTTTTGAAAATGGAAGTTATAGTCAGTATTAGAGCTAAAGCTATGCAGTATACAAGACTAAATGGTTACTGTAGCAGTGCTAGAAAGTTACAGGTCAGAGCCTGACATGGCCTTAAGGCTTGGTTTTATGAATCCATACTGCCTTTGCAGTCAAGTCGAGGTTCAAAAGTAGTGCTGTAAACAGAGATCACAATAATTGATGTATTAGTATAATGTAAAACAACACAAACAACCCTATTTGTAGAAAGATGCTTGCAAAATTAACAGTACTGCCTACAGTGGTCTATGAAATTAACATACCCCGTTACTGACCTTTGTTATTCAAGAAAAGTAATTGCCTGATTTAATGCATTTTCATAAGAAATCACTTGGTTTCAAATAAGTGGAGAGACCGTTTTGATGAACTAAATTAAACCATAATGTAATTTCAAACAGTTTTCTCAAAAATGTCTGCTCTGAAATTTTAGAAGCCCCCTTTCCTGATCTTCAGTGGAGATGACAATAGCTGCCCTTTGCCAGAGAAGAAAACTAGGAAGTAGTTGGCTGCAGTCATAAATATTCACTTTCTTGCCATGGAAGATGTCATTATTCAAAGCAGTCAATGTTCCTTGTTTTCTTTTTTGTTACACAATACTTTCTACCAACCCATCACCATTTTCATGGTTCTGGAGTAAAAATCCTGAACAGATTGGTCCTGGAAGGAATCTAGGTGACAATTTTTTCTTAAGAGTTCTTTTTAGAAGTGCCATCCTGAACAGCAGCACAGGGTTAAGCATAAACCCAGAATAAGTTTTTGAGTCTCTGCATTATAGAGATAGACATTCTAAATAATACAGTAAGAAGCCATCCAGATCTTATAATAACTGAATCTATTTTGGGCTCTGATGTATGTGTTTTTCTTAATTCTGTCTTTTGAACACCTCTCAAGAAAATGTACAAAATATGTATCATGGCATAGAGACCTTGAATTTCAACAAAAGTAAAGTACACTTTTATCACCGTTAATACTGATGCCTATGAGTTAAAAGAGGAGTTACATAACTGACAGCAAATGAAGGCAGCAAGAGCAAGACTTTCATAAAGACTGTGAGCAGTCTTTAGGAAAGTGAAACTGAAGTGTTACATTCTTACATTTGAAAAGATTTATTTTTAAAATATAATTATTTTTCCTCCAAGTTTTTATGAAGATGAGGTTGCTAGGAAACTCATTCTGTTTTCAGCTGTGCCTGTGTAGACATGGCGTAAGCATTGACGCTGATGAAAGCTCCTGGACTGAAATGAGAGCAGCCATGAAGTAATTTTGATGTTTCTTCATGACTAACATAAGGAAACATGTTGTTACAAAAGACACTAAACTCAATGGCCAGTTGTTGCCTCCTGGTCTCTGGGCAACATCTGGTACAAGCCGCGAGAAATTAGATTTATGCCATTCTTGCAAATCCCTGATTCCTTTCCAGTAGAGCTGCATGAAATTCTAGGCAAAGAAACACACCTCCACCACTTGCATAATGTCACTCAAGATTACTTTGGAACTCTGAATCCATTTTTCTAACTACTATGGGTTGAATTCATCTACCATTACTATTAGAAGCGATTATTCTCTATGTTGCACATTGTAAAGGGATGATGGTAAATATTATAGCTCTTCTTACACCTATAGTGTCTAATAGAAGTACCTGAGTATATGTTTCTGCCTTTGTGGGCCAATGGACATATACTGCTAGTATAAATGATGCTGTGACTGTAATAGTCATTGTATATATCTATGTAGCATTTTAGGATGCACCATGTAATGATAAGTTGATCACAACTTCTGTATCTTAACACTGCTGGCCATATCAAATGTGTGGCCAACGTACCTTCTCATAAACCTTAGGTCCTATCCTTGCATATTTGAGTAAAAAAGCCTTTGATCTCTGTACTAAAATCTCTGCACAGCTATACTGCCTGTTGCTGCATCAGGGACATAAAATAGGTCTGTAAGCAGATGTCATCCGTCCAGACCTATCACAAGAAATAAAGAGTCAAGCAATATGCTGATTTCTGTTAAATTATTGACAATGATACAAAGCTGCTTCTGTCTTTCCCTCAGGAGGTATATGACATCACATCTTTGGACTAGGCCTTTAGTTGGTCAGAGAAGAACATCGCTGACTGATGATTACAGACTGTCCTCCTCACCCACTATAAAAAGAGATGCGTAACTTGAGTCATCTTCAGCCAGGGACCTTCTTCAGAGCTTCCAAGCATGTGCAACTCCCCCTCATTGGTTCACTTTTGCTTGGCTAATTTTTGCCAGAAACAAAAAGAATCTGAGCACAGGATCTAAATAAATGAAACTGTATTTTTAGGATTTTTCTGACTAGTAAATACAGTAGTATAATATGTTAGATATTAGTTTATATTTGTGGTAATGGTGTGGGAAAAGAGATGGAATTAAAATTCCAGGTTGTCTGTATGAAAATCAGTATTTTCTTTAGTCATCTGGCCTAGATGATGACCAAGTTTGTGTCTTTATGCACATCCAGGACTCTTAAGACATGAACTCTGTGGCTCATCCAGGAACTCCGCAGCCAGTTATTTGCATAAATATAATACTGGCTGGTTTGAGACAGAGGACCAGATATGGTTATTGACTCAGCTACTAGCCACCTTCACAATTTAGTATTTTACTGATTGTTACAGGAACTCTTCACTTGGAATTTTGGACAATTCTCAAGATTCCCCCAGAAATCTCCTGCTACACCCAATCTAACTTATGTTTGATTAACGTCCTGGGTAGAAGTTCCTAGAGATTCTCAGGTGGTTGCTGCTCCAGAAGTGATCAGATTGTACATAGTTAAAACATTAGTAAATAGTAAATAGAAACCATTCCCTAAGATGTAGAAAATGTCTTTTGTAGGTTGTAAAGATATTTAAGAGACATTTTGCCTGAGGTTAAAATAAACAATAGGGATGGATCATCCATGTCTTGGGCAAGTTGCATAGGACAACAACTATTTTATAAAACCCGAGTAGAACAGCGGTTTGGAGAGTGACTCAATTCAGCTGAAGATAGTTACAGGGACCCTTGCAATGGAGGTTTCCAAGAGTGTCCCAATAGCAATTGAACATCATATTTGAGAGACCTGATTACCCCTCCAAGAATTAGTCTATCACAAGATCAGAGTAATAATTTCTTTGGAAGAAGCACTCTGCTAGTCTCTGTGCAAGAGTAGATACAAGTTTGTGCTTTTTTTAAGAAAGGCTCCCCAAATAGATAGCCACACATTGTTCTACAACTCTATAAGCAGGGAGAAGAACCTTTGACTCTGCTGACCCTCATGGGTCCTTCAAATTGTGTCACAAATACAGTGAAAACCTTCCATAGGTATAAAACATATGATGCCTAAGTATTACAAACTTTCCCAATCTTAAACTGCAGACAGACTAGCACTTTTGTCTGTGAACAGACAGAACATGAATGAAATCAAGGTGCACACTTTCATGCAGATAATGATCTGCATCCCTCGCTGCCTTTAGTCATACAGTTCTCTACCTAGACAATCAGGCCACACAGGGAGTTCAATCAAAAATTAATGTTTTATATATGAGTATTGCATTTTGAAATGCCCGAAGGTGAAAAGATTTTTTTTGTCCTTTTTTTTTAGAAGAAAAAAATAAAAGGGAAGCTTAACTCCTGCTGGGTAGCAGTCAAGTGTGCTTTCAATTAGCTGACTATGAGATACTGCATCCTCAGGTACAGCCTCAACAACAGCACCCCAAATGCCTTTTGAATCATCATTTTATGTTGTATTCTACAGCAGGGTGTTGTGCAGGGCTGCCAAGAAGCCATCCTAAATGCAGATAACTTTCACTTAGCCTGACAAAACCACAAGCACTGAGTCTGTCTTCTGTGATGGGATGACAAAGGTCACAGCATCAATAAACAAGGGAAAAGCAACTGATGTCATTTACCTGGACATGAGCAAAGCCTTTGACACCATCTGCACAACATCCTGGTCTCCAAGCTGCTAAAGCATGGGTTCGATGGATGGACAATTCGGTGGATAAAGAACTAGCTTGGCGGCCGCACCCAAAGAGTGGCTGTCAATGGGTGCATGTCCAAGTGGAGGCCAGTGACAAGTGGAGTCCCTCAAGGATCAGTACTGGGACCAGTCTTGTTTAACATCTTTGTTGGCGACATGGACAGTGGCATTGAGTGCACCCTCAGCAAGTTTGCCAATGACACCAAGCTGTGTAGTGCTGCTGGCAGGCTGGAGGGAAGGGATGCCGTCCAGAGGGACCTTGACAGGCTGGAGAGATGGGCCCATGACAGCCTCATGAAGTTCAACAAGACCAAGTGCAAGGTTCTGCATGTGGGTCGGGGCAATCCCAAGCACCCATATAGGCTGGGCAATGACTGGCTTGAGAGCAGCTCTGAAGAAAAGGACTTGGGGGNTTTTTAAGGCCAGGTTAAATGGGGCTCTGGGCAACCTGATCTAGTGGGAGGTGTCCCTGACCATGGCAGGGGAGTTGGAACTAGATGATCGTTAAGGTCCCTTCCAACCCTGACAATTCTATGATTCTATGATGAAATAGTCTGCAAAATGCCTTTATACTAATGTTTTTGACTATAGTTAGAAACATTACTTCCTTTCACTACTCCATATATTGTTTCCATCGCTTCAGCACCCACTAAACAAGGTGGAAGGTGCCACAGCAGTCTGAGCCAACAAGAGCATGTGGACTTCCAAAGTCTAGTGTCAGGCATACCTAGCAGGATACTTCTTGTGGCAAGGAAGTTCTCTTACTGAAAAAACTCACAACAAAACCTAAAACAACAACAGAAGAAAACCCCTCTATATGGCAGATTCCCTAGAATCCATCTTTTGTAACACCTACCCCTAAATATTACTTCAGATCTGTCACATTTTCAGTATCTGAAATGGACTTCGTTTGTAGCAGCTCTCACACTTTCTGAGATTTCTGCTTGAATTACCTGCATCTCTGTGCAAGCACTGGGTGCTGATGCCATGGGAACTGGAAGAGAAGATAAGGTAATGACATTCCTGTTTCTGTCCCTGTGTCTGGAACATGCCTTACATGATGAAACAAAGTTTCCCCTTTCATTCTGGTATCTCAAAGGATACACTTTCCCTCTGAACCAGAGTGACTGCGCCTAATGCAGCTGTGATTTGACTGGCAGTGAACTGAAGAGGCTAAGAGTGGACCAAATGTTCCCCAGAGCTGCACAGATATATGAATCGTTCATGCTTTCACAAATGTACCATATGGGTGTCCAACACCAAAGAGTCTTGGGAGAGGGATACAGGTAATCTCCTACCTGACAGGTACCATATCATCTAGTCCGGAGAGTGACAAGTTTGTTACTGCTACCCCTGCCACTGTTTTTTCCCCAAATAGAGTCAATGTTGGGGTCAGAGAAGGGAGAGTTGCTTCTGAAGCTCTGCCCTCCCCGCAAAGTGCTAAACCCTGCTGATTCCTGCCTCTTGGCTGCCAGAGCCTGCTGACTGTATCAGGCAACATGCATCCCCTTAGTAGAGCAAGTTAGGAGCAGCTGGATTTAGTAAAGAGTGTAGCTTATCTACGCTACACCTAGGGTTGGGATTTGAGTCTTCACTCCTTTCTCCTTCTCACCCAGGCTTCCTTGCTGAAAGGACAGCTTACATATTGCAGAGCAAAATTGTAGTGTGCAGCGCTGTGCCAATGGGGTGGATAGTGTATGAATTAAGACTTGAGTGCTAAATCAGAAGCATTTTAGTGTGACCATGAGACACATACTCTGTCACTAGGGAATTCCCAATTAACCTGCTTCAGCAGCCCTTACAAAAAAGTTTATGCAGCCTATGGTTTTTATCCTAATTAGAGGTGTCTTGACTGTTCCTGCAATTAGTGTTATACCTGCTGAACATGAATTGGGACTTGGATGCTGTAACTGAAGCAATAAATTTACATCTGTAAAGTGTGCATCAGCTGTTGGTAGTAGGGAGACATCTTTCAAAGTGTATTCTCTACTGGTTTGAACAAAGTGATTCTGCAAGGGTATAGACTAGGGGGTGATCTGTCTGACATATTTCTAAGGTCTGCTTTTCTCTCCTCTAACATTCAATCAGCACTTTGGCAGGAAGGGCACAGAGATGCAGGTAATTCAAGCAGGACTCTCAGAAGGTGTGAGAGCTGCTATAAATGAAGTCCATTTCAGATACTGAAAATGTCAGAGATCCGGAGTAGGATTTTTTGTTGTTGTTTTTATTGGAATTCAAAGTCACATATATGTTTGATTCCTTCTGATAGTTTTTCTTCTTTTTTCTTTCTTTTTTTTTCTTTTGTCCCTCCTTTTTTTTTTTTTTTTTTTTTTAGGTAATCTCTGTAGCAGTGTTCTTCCCCGATACAGCCAGNAACATCAAGTTTTATCCTTTCTTTTTGTACAAGATTTTCCAAAGCAAAGAAGAGCTGATATTCAGAAAATACTCAGCTGATGATCTCTGAGGACCTAGTCTGTTTAAATTTGCCCTTGGTATGGGCATTGTTCTCCCACAAAACAAAAGGAGAAACTTCATTTTTTAAAGGCTGGCTCTTTTATGAATAATAGATGGAGAACAGGGGAGAGTAATGAAGGATATACGCATACAGTGAGTAAGGCAAGAAGAGACACTGCGAATCAGAGTATTCACAGTTTCTTCAAGCAAGAGAAAGATAGCTTCTTTTATTTGCCCAGAAGACTGAAATGTGTAACAGCTGCTGTTGTTACAATAACTGTCTAGGAGCGAGGAGGCAGATGCAGTGAAGCTCATAAGGATGTTTGCAACACTATCTTTGGTGAATACAGGACTCCTTATCCTGCTGACAAGCAGGATACCTCATTCTTCTCCACTTCTTAAATAGCATCTCATCTTAGATGTTTTCTAACAATGTCTGATTTTAACCTTCACTTAGCTATAATCCTATTGGTTTAATGACATCAGCAGTTGTTTAAACCACTCTATTTTTTTTTTTCCCTGTATAAAATAACCTTGATTGCATGAATCAGGGCTCTTACATCTCTCTTAAGAATTGGAAGATTATATATATTTAAAGACATTAAACCTTTCCCCGCCTAGTGGAAATAATAGTAGGTTTTTTTCCTCACAGTCTGTATTCTGTTAGTAGCAACTCAGTCTACCATCTACTTGCTTCTGAAGTCCATATTTCTAGGCCCCTGTCTTGTTCAGTTCTGAACTGCATCTGGTCTCTGCCAGTTATCTTAGGCCTAGGTGAACAAGTGTATTCAGACACTGAGGTGTTGAATGGAACTGAGAATCTAAGAAGGTCCAAAATACTCTGTTTAATTTGCAGCTGTTCGTATGAATTTGAGAAATTTAACAGAAATTTGTACATCTCTATTAGTGCTTCACTACTCTCACTTTCATCTATTCTTACATGGTATTTTCAGAAATACTTACATGTTCCAATGTTTATAATTAAAAATGCTGATTAGTTAATATTTAATCATTATTTCTGGAAAGCATAGCAGTTAACCACAAGCAGAGTGAAGTGAGATGGGAACGATGAGAAAGCCTGTGCATAAAATTTATTGTGTATTCATTATTGATATTTTCTTTATTTAGATTATTTAGAACATTTCATATTATCTGAAATTTAACTAGTATTTAGCAACCTGTCATTCATCCAATGCTTTTCTACCATTTAAACATGATAATTTTAACATTTAGCTTTTTTAGACATTGATGGTAAGAAAAAATTTTCATGTGAGTTCATGTCACCTTTGCAAAAGGCAAATTTCAATACAGAAATCTTTCTCGGAAAACAACCACCTTTCTTCATTGTGGCCTAAAATATTTTCTGTTGTTTCTAGATGCTCCATATTCACATATTAAAAATATCTTGAGGAAGAAGCTGAGATTTTGTTAGTTTATTGCTTTGTTGCTTCATTGCTTGAGACACATTATTTTTCAGAATGGATAGATTGGTCCATTGTGGTTCAGACCCAGCTGGGAGCTGAGCATCATGTAGCTGCTCAGTCACTCTGCCCCCTCCCTCCAAAGGGAAAGGAGAATAGGGAGAAAAATGCAAAATCCTATCGGTTGAGATAAGGAGAATTCAACAGAACGAGTCAAATGGAGAAGTAAAGAGCAGTCATAACAATAACAGTAATGAAACAATATATAAAGCAAGTGAGATAAACCTCACAGACTAGACTAACTCTGAGCAACAAGCACCACCTCAAACCGAGCATGCCTAGCCCCCACCCTGATACAGTGGGCATGGTGTTCGTATGGTATTGAAAATCCCATGGGCTGGTTCAGTTGTCTATCCTGGCTACGGCCCCCTACCAAGCTGTAGCAAAAATTTACACTTTCCCAGCCAAACCCAGGACACAGTCCCAAAACTTACTTTTAAAAAAACTCAAGGATTTTAAGCTGTTCTTGGGGACAGAAGAGTGAATTTTGCTGCTGCGAGTGGTCTTACATAAAATCACAGCCACTGCTAACATCATGGAAATCATTTATTTAATTGTGTTTTGATCTATATTCCTGTTCCCTCTTAGGGTAAATACAGAATTTGGGATCAGGTTCCATTTGAGGTTACTCCCACTCTCATTTAAACTTTCCAAAGATTTGAGACATTGTATGGGAATATGCTATTTCTATGAATACATTTGCCAGTATTTTTTTTTTTTCTAAACTGTTTCTGGGAAGTGACTAAATGAGGAAAAAGGTCAATAGAATTGAAACTGTTCTGCAACTGAGATGTATATCCATTAGAAATTGTTGCAGTATTTTTACAGATACAATAATCAACTGTATTTATTAATAATAGTTTCTGCATTTGCAATGCTGTTTATCAAAAGAAACTAAAAGGTTTTTTATAGATTATTTGCCTTATTGCAGAAAGTCTGCTGGAGTACCAGGAACAACGGAGTCAACCAGGCACAGAAATTTGTGACTAATGAGACAGAAGCAAAGGCAAGGTCAGCTCTGAATCACAGTCTTGCTCCACAGTGGGGAACAACACTCCTCATTATAAGCCAACCCATCCCCTCTCAATGTGCTCCTATACCAATTCCATCAGTATTTCCAACTATTTGCTCTAGTCTTTGGAGGAACAACAGCTTTGTTTTCATTTGTCTTCAGACCTTTGAAAAGGAACACCCTGAAAAAGTGAAAATAATAAGGATTTACTTAGGAAATCAGCTTGATCAATCATGAATGAGCAGAGATCCCTGCAATCAGAAATTCTGCTTTATACTTTTGATTGCTGTTCTGACCTGACTTTATGTCTGAGTAATGGTAATTATCAAGAGTATAAAAGAGTTCAAATGCATTCAGTTCTTCTGGAAAATCAAACCATGATGATCATTCTTGTCAAATCAATAATGAGCTGGACTTCCGTGCCATTGTCTACACAATAGTCTTTTATTTTCTTACAAGATCTGTGTAATTCTCAAAAGCTGCTGCTATGCATTACTTTTTCTTGCTGATCAAAAGTACAGACTGTACAGCATTTACAGTTTTAAAAGATAGGGTCCTATTATAAAGGACTTTTTCCACTTTGATCAACACAAGATAGCATTTATTAAATCACAGAAGAGCATTGTTAAAATAATATTAAGGACATAAATGCAATCAGCAAAAGCCAAGGGTTTAGTGATTTTTTTTTTCTCTCTGCATTATACTTAATGCACTAAGGTTTAAAAGTACTGCAGTCTTTAGGCACATAACGAGTTATTTCCTGTGCTAGACAGTAACTATTATTACTTCTGAGATGTAGTAAGGGACTGAAATTATTTCATAGTATCACAAAAGTCGGTTGGAGTCTCCTGCTTGAACCTGAGTTATTGCCAGCAGTGCAGTTGTATCTGTGTCTGGCAGAATCTTCAAGATGTCAAGGAGAGAGATTTTGCAGTCTCTCTGTCTGACTTATTCCAGTGAGGTGCTACATAACTAGTGACTTCCCCACACACACAATGTCCAGTCTTAAATTTCCAAGCTGTAGTTTATTACCACTGGTACAATTACATTGTTGGGCATTGCTGCAAAGAGTTTGGCATTGTGATCATTTAAAAAAAAACAACACAAAAACCCCCCAATAAAACAATGGGAAAACAAGCAAAAAAAATGCCACCAAAATCCAAAGCAAACGTATCCACAAAAATTATATCCTCCAAATCTATCTCTTCCTCCGTCCATTTTTTCCAATGTGAATGCTGACACATACACCACTCATACACATACCCCACCTCACAAGGAAGTCCCTGTCATTAGTATGGCTTTTTTTCTTTATGTTTGATGATTTCGTCCTTTGCATTGAATGTCTCAGTTTTCAAACATTTAAATTAAAATAAATAGACCATTTATCTGGACATTTTTTATTTCAGGCTTCGCAAAGACTGGAAACAATGTTTCAATAACTCTATGATCAGAAAACACACCCAAGGGTGCTACTAAGTGAAAGGAGGCAGGTAAAGGTGATAACAAAAAGCAAGTGCTACCATAGGGCACTGTCATTTGACTGCCCTCTTGAGACACTGGGGGGCAATGGGAAGGTTGCTGGCCCTCTACCTTCCATACCTTACTCAATTTCTCTCCGTGCTTTTGGGCTATGAGCTATGGTGTGAGGGATACAGTCTGGATAACTTAGACCATTGTCTTGCACCTAAATGCTCCTTTTCATTTTTATCCGTGAAAGATGGATTGCTTATCTCAGGAGAAAGTATTTCACCTGGACACCTCTAGTTGTTCTTTGACTGTTGTCAAGGTAAGTGGTATGGATCCTTAGGTGTCTCAAAAGCACAGTCCAAAGCCATCCAGAAGCTCCTTAGGTCATGAAGATGTCTGCCCAGAAAACTGAGAGCAAACACGAACTCTTAATATGAGAGCATGAGTAGGAACACCACAGGAGTCTGTAATGTTCAATATAGCAACAAATGCTATTTTTTTCTAGGAAGAACTAATAAAGAATCTGTACAAAGTTAATCTTGTGGTTTTTTTCCAGAACAACCTGAATTAATACTGGTAGACAAATGGTAGCTCCGAAAATTAATCCATTTATGACAATTTAGTTAGGGAATACATTACATTTGAAGTTTTAAAAAACTAAATAACAATAACTAAATAATAATAGGACTATTGTGATGTCGGGTATTAGTAATAAGGGATATTAGAAAACGGTTCTGGAGTATGGAGGCCTCTAAGAAAATGCAGGACTTCTCAGAGATTTTGGATTGTTGTCTCTATTAAGGAGAATACATCAAGGAACATTTCAAAAAAATGGCTGAAGTTCATCTTGGGCCTGAAGGAGGAGAAAGAATTTGTATCATAAGCCAAGATCTAAGATGATTAGATATTCCTTGTGTTAAAACTCAATATTTAGAATCCTTCCCAGCTGGAACTCAGTCTGACCACTGCTGTAAGAGATAATAAAAAGAAGTTTTACAAATACATTAAAAATAAGAGGAGAGCCAAAGAGAATCTCCATCCCTTACTGGATGTGAGGGGGAATTACGTCACCAAGGATGAGGAGAAGGCTGAGGTACTTAATACCTTCTTTGCCTCAGTGTTTAATAGACAGTTCTCTGACCTGGAAGATAAGGATAGACAGAAGAACAACCCCCTCATAATCCAGGAGGAAGTAGTTAATGGTATGCTATGCCAACTGGATGCCCACAAGTCTACACGACCAGACAAGATTCACCCTAGAGTACTGAGGGAGCTAGCAGGGAAGCTTACCAAGCCACTCTTCATAATTTATCAGCAGTCCTGATTAACAGGAGAGATTACAGAGGACTGGAAGCTTGCCAGTGTGACACCCATCTTCAAGAATGGCCAGAAGGAGGATCCGGGGAGCTACAGGCCTGTCAGCCTGACCTCGGTGCCAGGGAAGATTATGGAGAGACTCACTTTGGGTGTGCTCATGGTGCAAGTTCAAGACAACCAGGGGATCAAGTCCAGCAAACATGGGTTCATGAAGGACAGGTCCTGCTTGACCAACCTGATCTCCCTCTACGACCAGGTGGCCCGCTTAGTGGATGAGGGAAAGGCTGTGGATGTTGTGTACCTGGACTTTAGTAAAGCATTTGACACAGTCTCCCACAGCATTCTGCTATAGAGAAACTGGCAGCTCATTGCCTAGACAGATTTACTCTTTGCTGGATTAGAAACTGAGTAGATGGCCGAGCCCAGAGAGTCATGGTAAATCGTGTTAAATCTAGTTGGTGTCTGGTCACTAGTGATGTTCCCCAGGGCTCAGTACTGGGGCCAGTCCTGTTTCACATCTTCATCAATGATTTAGATGAGGGGATTGAGTGCACTCTCAGTAAGTTTGCAGATGGCACGAAATTAGGTGGGAGTGTTGATCTGGGCTAAGACCAATTGTATGAACTTTAATAGGACCAAGTGCCGGGTCCTACACTTTGATTGCAGCAACCCCATGCAAAGATACAGGCTTGGGGAGGAGTGGCTGGAGAGCTGCCTGGCAGAGAAAGACTGGGGGTGTTGGTTGGCAGCCGGATGAACATGAGCCAGCAGCAGTGTACTCAGGTGGCCAAGAGAGCAAACAGCAACCTGGCCTGTATCAGAAACAGGGTGGCCAACAGGAGTAAGGAAGTGATTGTGCCCTTGTTCTCGGCACTGGTGAGACTGCACCTCGAGTACTGTGTCCAGTTTTGGGCACCGTAGTATAAGAAGGACGTTGAGGTGCTGGAGTGGGTACAGAGAAGGACAATGAAGCTGGTGAAGGGTTTGGAAAACATGTCTTATGAGGAGAGGTTGAGGGACCTGGGATTGTTTAGTCTGAAGAAGAGGAGGCTGAGAGGAGAACTTCTTGCTCTCTACAGCTATCTGAAGGGACATTGTAGTGAGGCGAGTGTTGGCCTCTTCTCCCTAGTAACTAATGATAGGACAAGAGGTAATGGCCTCAAACTGTGCCAGGGAAGGTTTAGATTGGACATTAGGAAGAATGTCATTACTGAAAGAGTGGTTAGGCATTGGAACAGCCTGCCCAGGGAAGTGGTGGAGTCCCCATCCCTGGAGGTGTTCAAAGTGAGATTGGATATGGCACTTCAGGGCATGGTCTAGTGATCATAGAGCCATTGAGTAGTAGGTTGGACCTGATGATCCTAGAACTCTTTTCCAACCTTAATTATTCTATGATTCTATGATATTCTATGATTTCATGTGTTCTGTTTTCTTTCTGTTAAACACAAGAAATCTTATTTAATTCATAACAAGCCCGGCAAGTTCCAAGTCATAAAGAGAAAAAATATATTCTTGCTAATTTTAAGTTATGAAACAGATGAGTCCAATCCTGAATAAAAATATAAACTACACCATAGCTAGTTATAAATTCCTCCAGAATCTGGCAATTTAAAGGAAAGTAACTGTAGAAGATAAGACCTATGCAAATGTTCCAGATGTAATACAATGCCTATAGCATATTACTGAAATCTGTAGAGACTATAACAGAAAACATGAAGTGTGAAAAGAAACCTCTGGGACTTGTAAAATAATATATTAAAATTTGCTGATGTTATAAATAGTGTCATAGTTTACCTTTACTGGCTTGAAAGAGGACTCCAGAGATTGGAAGAGAAGACAAATCAAAATAGTTGGCCTGTTTTTCAAATTCTATTATGCTGCTATATTGGAAAGCACAGTACTCCTTCATTAACAAAGTTATGGCAGCCCTAATGCTTTCTACAAAGGAAGGGGAATGAAAGGTGTAGCAACTTGGACACATAAGTTTCTACACAAAGTACAGATCGGGTGAAAAACTGAGTTATTACTATTGAGTTTCCCATTTTTGTTCATTTATAAACACTTTCATCAAATATATACCTGAATCCAGAGCGTACGCATAGATCATGGAAGAGATGGTACTAGAATGGAATAAATAAGCTCCCAGCTCCCAGCACAAATCTTCAAGAATTCTTTGCTGAGATTTCCCAGAAACTGCAGAATGGAGGTTCCCTCTTGGTGATTCTGTAACTAGGAAGTGTTCCAAAGTGTGATTAAAATAGAGAAGAGAAGACTTTTAATAAAAGCTGGATACCTTCTGAAGGGAAATTGTATAAAATTTTGTTCTTCTGAATTTTATTATGTAACATATACTGTGTTGTTAAATTTGTTTTCCTTTTTTTAATTGTCTTTCAGATTATTTTTAGTTGTTAAATTTATTACAAATGTATGCAAAAAAAAGCTGGTGAGGTGGAAAGATTTTGCACATGAACTTCATTATATGAAGCTCTGCATGAACTCTGTGTTATTTATGTACAACTGTGCATAAGCAACACATAACAGTTTATGCTCAGCTGTTGTTGCACAGGAATTTGTATGCAACTCCTGGCACATCAAGGTTTGTCTGTTATAGCTGCTGACATTTAAAGCTTTCACTGCCCAGAGGTTTTATCCCTCCTCTTCCACATAGAAATATACTTGGTAATTGCCAGGAAACAAATTCTGGGAGCCATTTATCATTTCATGGATAATTCAGAAGTCCAGCGGTTTTAGTACCAGTATTTTCTTCGGTATGTTTGTATTGCTATCCCTGAGACGTTCTAAATGGTATGCTGAATATTTCATTCCCAAACATGCTTTTCTGATTACCCCTCACTTGTCTCATTATGAATTTAGGAAAGAACCATGCTGAGGGATGGTTTGGCAGAGTGTATGTTAAAATTATAGGTAAAGCTTCCACACCAGCTGTTAAAAATTCTGTCAGGTCCTGCTCACCACCACAGGTACCTATTTCTGAAGAACTCTACTTCTCCACCTCGTGGAGTGGTCTGCCTCTGACCAGGCATAGAGGAGTCCCTGTCTCTCCAAGGACTCAACTTCCACACCACAGCTGTCAAAACCTTGAGCATTTTGGAGGGATTTCCAAGGGTACCGAGACTACAGCTTCACATAACCGTACTTTAACACAGCTGGTTCTGCATCTACCACTTTCCAAGTGTGTCCACAGCAGCTCTCTCTGCTAGAGAACCTGGTTCTGAACTTGAGCATCTCTTTATAACATACAGGTTTGTATACATCTGTCTTAAAAACACAGAATCTTCTCTAACACCACTGTGTACACCAATGGAATAGCATTCTTACCCCAGTACTGCAGCCAGACACATTCCATTTTCGCACTAGTACAATGAAGCTTTAACACTAACATATTGCTGAAGACAGTGTAATTGTTTAGCCATTGTGTAACCTGGTTAAAACACAAGCACAGTAGAATGACTAAAGTGTAATTATAAAGCATGTCATGCTGTTAGTTTAAAAAAAAAACACCCAAACTTTAGCAATGTAAACTGACTTTCCTTGTACTGAATTACGCTATTTATTTTGTTCCTTTCAACTGCTGCACAAAGCTTTAGTTAAACATAGAGTTGTAATATATTCATTACAGAATCTTGCCCATAACTTAATTTCTTCAGTGAATTGCTCACTTTTTTCAGAGGCTATAATAAGCATAGATTAAACAGTAGGTTACATGTTTGTGGCTAGGGCTAGAAACCTGCAGAGTCAGAACAGAAACTGTGGAAAAGCTCACTGCTTACAGTCAGAATATGTATGGCATGTGTGATAAGAAAATCCTACAAAGCTGTTTTGATGAGCTGGAGAAGGAAAGTTACGATGGTCTTGGTCTGAATTTGATTCTAGTATCTGTTCCAGATTGCTGATGTAAAATGGGACCGTGATGTTAGTTACTCTATATACATTCACATTTTCTATTATGGGTACTCTAGATCTGGTAGTATTTAAAGAGCTGGTGTCTGTTTGGCGGGGTGATTCAGAGCACCTTCCTTCAGTCAGTGGAGAAAGGCAGATCCACAGCCTCCACAGTGTCTGAGAGGGCTTTAGTAAACTTCTTGTTTCTATTTACTGACTTTGTAAGGCTCCTGCATAATCACAAGTGTGACTGAAAATCAATAGAAAATGTGTTTAAGAAAAGAGCAGAACGAGAAGGACGAGGAAAGAGAAGGGGAAGACAGAGTCCTCTCTAAGCAAAAAGAGTCCTGGATTTCAGACTGACAGTGCTTGAACTGCTTCCCAGAAGCAGTTCTGATCTACTACCCACTAGTCCTCCCACTGAGAACTGACCACTCTATAGACAATTGATGCTGCCATATGTAGCCTGGATGCCCCTTGTGGACTGGGTTTCACTCACTCCAGCTGGATCCAGGTGGAGTTTGGGTATGTTGTTGCTTATTGTTGATGAGCTTTGTAGCTTAGGTACCAGTCCCTCCTTGCGCGGGACCTATGTTTTTTCAGTCCCATGTTAAGTTGATGGCTAAATGCAGACTCTTGCAAGCTCTATTTTATCAGGATGGTTAGCTACCTGAGCCACTGCTTGAGCTCAGGACTTTGAAACCACTTCTCATAACTATGCTGCCTTCTTGTGTTCCTCCTGGACTCTGCACAACTCAGTATAAACTACATTTAATTGTGAAGCAGGTATAATAGTTGTATGACTGTATTCTGTCTTGAGGATTAGTCTCTAAATTACTAGCATATGTAACCATGTGAAAGTTTGAGTTCCGACTTTTTTTAAAAAAAAAAATTTGGAAAAATCTTTTTTTCCCCCACTTTTGTGAAAGGGATGTATAGTTTGATTTAATACTTAAAAGGAATAAATAATGCACCTGTGATTTAGTATTCATCTAAGCTGGTGCCATATCTTCATTGTTTTCTGCAACTCTGGTAAGGTTTTAGAAATTAAGTGTTAACTCTAGTGGTAAGCGATTTTGCAGCTTTTACCTATCCTGAATCTTGCCTACATGATAAATCTGTTTAAACCAATTACTGATATAAATGCTGCTAAGTAGAATTAATATAATGTGCTAATATGTTACTTTGGTTCATAAAAAAGAAATTGAGACATATGCTTTATTTAGATTTAAATACATAATGATTTAGGTAAGTACCATATATCACATGATCAATTTTCTCCCAAACTTTTTTTTACTAAGATAATTAAGCTTGTCAATCAATATGGATATAAAAATATCAATACTAGATGTCTACTATGTCACAGGTGTACTGATGTATGGAACAGCAGCTGAACAAGAGTTACTTTAGAGAATATTAACAGTACTGAATTTTAGATGACTAGAGGTGATCTGGGAAGTTTTAGTTTATATAACTCAAAGATAAGATTTGAAGTATATTATCCATGAACAAAAAGCAGAAAATCATGAGATGTCACAAAATGTGTCAACATTCTGCATAAAATTCGGGAAATTTCCTCAGACTTACACATGCTGCAAACAATATACCTCCTTAATTTGAAATGTAGTTTAAACTGTCTAGTCTATTAGCTCCCATTACTAATGTATCCATAAGACCAAAGTGCAGTATCTCCCACAGTAAAGGATGTATTTCCCATATCTCTTACATTTCAGCTAAAACATGAACTATGTATAGTTTCATGCACAAAGAATTGTTGTGTTGATATTTATTATTTGAAGTTACTGCTTCTTTAGCTGTGCTTGAGCAGATAAATGTGAAATTCTGGGGAAAACATTTTTGCCATCACAAAGTTAAAGACATATAATTATATAACTAGTGCTGATAACCAAAAAAACCAGAAGAGTTTAACCTGTGTAAGTTATAACCTTAACAGTAACAGACAACCACGACATTAATTCAGTGACTAATGCAATGACATTTCTATTTTTTTCCATATATCCTCTTGCCACCGAATGCACAATGTAGATGTGGATCTGCTATGCATACTAAACTCTTTCATTCTCAAAATGTCATAGTTACATATGAACTTTCTATTTTCCTGCCTGGTAAGTAGTCTGTTCAATTTATGTGCTATGTGTCCTACATTTCCAAGAAACTAAATTTGAACAGAAGAGGCAGATTCAATTTGTCTCTTTCAGGAATGTATTCTGTTTATACGTTTGGATCCACATTACAAAAGATTGTAGGGGTTTTATTTAAGAATATGGAATGTCTCATTTTTAATATAGTGGTACACTGATGTTACAAGAGCAACCAGGCTTACAGTGTGTGAGGGGTGTCTGCTACTTTGGGAACATGAGGTCCACCTCCATCAGAACTTCATAATCCTCAGGAGAATCTTTTTGAGCTTTCATTTTTATACAAAGTGCAATGCCTGCACCACTACACACTAAAACAAAAGTGCTCATCAAAATACATACACAAGCAGGAAATACATCCACCCTGTGCAGTAGCATTCAGTGATACTTATCACAAACTGAACATCATTTGAACTGCCACTGAGCATACATGTTTTCTGACCATAGATGTAAAGTGTTATTTAAGCAAAATAAGCAATAGTTGCACAGAAATTAATGGCTATAAAACTCTTCAATTGTTATCTGAAGCTTAGAGAGAAACTCAAATGATAGAAGTTTTCTATCTCAAAATAGTAATTTTCTGTAAATTTTGAAAGGGTTTTCTCCCCAACGTGTTTTAGTGATGGAGACAGGGATTAGGAAATATTACTCACAATAAAAAAGGCTAGACTATGGCACACACTCTATTACTCCTATGTCATTGTTCATGCACAGTCCCAGGTGTATGTAGATACATTTAAGTTGTGCACAGAGGACTGTCCTGCAACCATTTTAATGAGCCAGATTGCTATCTATATACAGATAGTATGTCTATGTTGGAAAACGAGAGAATCAGTGAGACAACTTGGACACTGGATGTCCTTTTGTCCACATTGTAGAATGATTATTTTGCTTTTGGTTCATTGTTTGGTAACGCTTGAGCTATAAAAATCCTGGACATTGGAAGACAGATCGTTCCAGGAAATCTCTAATTAGTAATGTGGGCAAAGATACATCAGATGTCTGAGAAGGCTTTGCAGCCTCAGGAACTTCCATATGCTCAAATGCCAGCCCACAGTATATAAAACACGTACTCTCAATTTAACATCTTAAAATCCACTCTAATTGCCTATGGCACATCTCTTTATTTTGAATACTATGAACAGAAAATGTATCTAAGATGATAAATACACATTATGGCATGTAGTATGCTCTAGATTGAGCTAAACCTTGGTCATATGATACGCTTCACTGGTCGGTTTGGGAGTCAGGGATCTCTTACTGGGACTGATATATTTACTTGTATAACAACTGTAGCTTCATGTAGATACAGTAAATATGAGTTGTGACCTTGATGGCAGCTGAAGAGCATCCTCTATAGCTCACTGGATCTGGCACATCTGAGGAGGCCTTCTACCTCATGCAAATAAACCATAGTCACTGGTGAACCTAGCCGCCTGGCCAATGCTAGTAGTTTGGTATAACTTGACGTGCACTCTGTGTGCTTTCTGCACCTGACTGAGTGTTTATATGTGCTTCTGCAGAACAGCACATCAAGACCAGGTGGGAAGTTCCTAGGGTTGTCTTTGATACTAGAGCTGGCATAGCTTTGTGGTGTGTTATAAACTCAGACACAGAGCTCAGTTCTTAAATATAGGCTAATTTTTTCTTCAATTTTGTTTTTTTTCATTATACTGATAAGGATAGTAATAATCTCTGTAGCCAGAAATATGGACAGGTATACTGGCATTAATGCAAAGTTTTCCATCAAAAATACTTGAATTAATAGGTCTCTCTAATTCCTACACCCTTACAAATCTCTTCCAGGTCACCTAAGTAGTCATGAGAAATGTTTGTTCTCAGTCCAGTCTAATTAACTAATGAAGTCATAACCAAGAAGTATTGACTTCTTTCCTGGGACATGATAGACTGCAAACATAGAAATCTGGAGAGATTTGAGAACCCAAGAACCCACTGAAAATTCCAACCTGATACTGTTTCCTGTTTTCCACTCATGATATTTAGTATTTTTCTTTAAGTAATTTCAAGCTTCACGCAGATTCACAACTTTTTTTTAGTTGTTTCAAATGTAATTGATGCCATGCTTACTCTTTCTGCTGTATCATCACTTAAATACTTAAGAAAGTAAGGTCAACTAACTCTTTTTTACTGTCTCCTGAGTGGCTTAACATCAACTTTATAACATGACTATAACACTTCTCCAACAAAAATGAATTTTGATCCACAAAGATTTTAGGAATCTATATGATAACAATAGTCCTTCAATACACTAGAGAAAATGAGCACAATTATGATTTGGCTTTAGTTTCTACGTATCTGCACAGACCGGTAAATGTAACAATTAGACTCTTAATAGAGTTTGATTGACATAAAGCGTTTAGTATGTTCTATAGCAAATATAAACATTTTTTCTCGAGTTTTTTTCTTTTTTTGTTTTCTTTTTCCTTCTAGTCAGAGCTAGCAGCAAGATTGCTTTAATGTCATTGGCAAACTAATTTAAAAGGTGTTCCGTAGTGGGAGATTATGCAACAGCCCTGGAACAGCCCTCAGTCTGTACTATGAGCCATCCAAGTTTGGAAAAATTTTCTCAAGATCTAACAGAAAAGGAAGCATTTAATTTCCAGCTTTAAAAAATGGTGGGAACATGCAACAGAAGGAACACAAAGAATATTCGTTATACCAAGGGCAATTAGTGCTTTTTTGTCATTCTTCTCAGACCTCAGTCATAATCAGTTACTACTTTTCAAAATATTACATTCAAGGAATGCAGCCTGAAGTAGTTAGAGATGTGTATCTAAGCCTCATTGGTTAAACTGTATTGGATCCATGTATTTGATTTAATCAAATCTACTGAGAAGTATTAATTTAATTCCTACATTAAGACCACTTCACATGCTATTGATTAAATTTAGTATGTTTGCATTTTCCTCAAAGACAGAATATAGTCACCCTTACGGCATAAAAAAGCATTTGTAACACCTTGAGTTGATCTTTCAAATAATTGATGTTTTAATTTAAGAAGAAATGGATCATCCTAATAATGTAATTCTGTAGTTTCTCTGCTGTTGTTGTGACTAATAATTCAACTTGTGCAAACTAAAGAATATCTGGTTTTAATACCTGGTAACATTTTTTCTAGTGTATCTTTAATTTTCCTCTCAGATACAGTAAATATGTTCATTTACCACGAGAGCCAACTTACTATAAAATCTCATGGTTTTTTTGAATGCATACATCATTTTTCATTTGTAATTGTTTCTTTCAGGGCATTCATTCTAAGGTATGAAGAAAATTATTTTACTGAGGATCTAACGGGTGGATCCCCACTCTTCCCACTTGGAGATTTACTGAAAACTCAGAAATCAGCTTCTGGGGTTCACCAATCCAAGCAATTAAGCTAGTATTCTCTAAGGAACTTGTACTCGCCAAGATCCAACACAGAAGAAGTTGCAACACACAAAATGAGCACTAAATTTATATGGGAATATTGGACTCACAAAAACAAAGATGCTAAGCCTAAAGGCTATCATGACTGATCGCCACAATCCTAGCTAGATCATTGGTAAGTAAATGCTTAGTTAGAGTAGCACAGAAAGAGCCTGAAGTTTTGATACAGATTAACAAAAGCTGAATACCACACGTAGCTGCTCGTCCATTCCACAGCTCAGTGGGAATTGCATGTACCCGCTATTTCTGTTTTGCTATGATTGGATTCATTTGCATAGATATACTGATTTATTATTTCAAATGTTCATGTCTATGTGAACAAAACTTTCAACTTATTAAGTGTTGATAAAACCTTTTCTGTTTTATCAGTGTGGAAAAACGTTGTATCTGTTACACCAGAGGCTAAGCTTTGCCTTTGAAAACTGTTGGAAAATGCAGTTTCTAAGAATTTTGGAAGGTTTGTGTTAATATGTGCTGTCTTACCAGTCACACTTATGTATTGCATTGTAAGTCTCGAGTATTTGAATGGGTTTGAATATGCTGACTAGAAAAAAAGTTTGCAGTGTAAAAAGATAACTGAACAATAGAAATGTAAAAGATAATGACTATACTAGAGGCTAGGGAAGAATTTCTATTCTTTAGCTTTAAATTTTTAATTTCAGCTGCTCTAACACTGCAGCCATGATACACAGCTGAGCTCAGATGTAGTAAAATCAGGCATATTGAAACTACATGAGGTGGACTCCCTCGTTTACTTCAACACACTTGAGTATGTTTTGACTTCCACTGGTCACTGACTGAATTAACAGATACACCGCAGTAACAAGTAACTCCTCGCACACTGAGTCTGCTACACACGCATTGTTCTGTATGTTTACTTACAGTCCCTTGTCCAGGCATTTCACAGAGAAAGTGAGAATTGCACAGGCTTTTACTTCCCTGTTATTAAAATGTTTTCAGAGCATTTCACCTTATTCTTAAATTTCAGTTACATCATTTACTATTGATATTCAGTTTTTTAAATGTAATAGATTCATTTTAAAGATGAGTCTTGTCTTCGTGGGTTGGGGAATGATATTGCAACCTTTACACAGTATAATTAAAATAAATGAACATGAAAAGCCATTGTCAAAAAAAGTGGTGAAATGTCATTAAAAATACATTCTTTGTTAGAGAAATTGCTGTGTTGCTAAATCACTCTTGGAGAGTGCTGCTTCTGTGACACTTTCTGAGAAGAATTGATAGGAAGTTGGAAGCCACGCTGTTGTCCTGTAAATCAACAATGATATATTTCTTACGCTATCTATGAAAGCCTGAGGGGAGAAAGGGCATTCCATGTTCCCTCCATTAATGTTTCCAGCAGTGTTATTGTGCTTGTAGCATTTATTACACACTGTATCGGTACTCACAGGAAGAGCATTGTGCTTTGATATTTCGGCAAGAGTGTTTTAAATAAGGCCTTATATAAATACAAACCCTAAGAACTAACTGACCTAGCTGTAGCTTACAAAGGAGATGGTAAAAAAAAATGAATGAAGCAAGATAGCCTCTCAAATTATCTAGTAAAATAAATGCAATGACTACACTATAAAGCCTTAAACTTCCTCACCTTGATTCTACTCTCTCTAACCACGATGTGAGGCTGCCTGCAATGATACCAAGCTAAGTGTCTTACTCTGGATTTACCACAGGTGTCACAGAATATAAAGGTAAAGAGATCACAGATCCTTAAAATTAAAACTAGCTATTTTTCTCCTGCCTTGTTATAATCTAGAGATATACTGCCAATTAGATTATTTCAAAGTACTTTAAGAAAAAAGGATTTATTTCTATTCCTCCTAACAATTTGCATTCTGGATTTTATTTTTTTTAATTTTTTTTTTTTATCACATTGATTTCTTTCAGGAAACAGAAAATATATAATAACAAATGCTCTGTGGAGAAGGAATGGAGAGTGGTTCTGTTAGGCATGTGCTGTGGGACCATGACACAGAACAACACTCTATGAGTATAGGCATAAGCTGTTAGCTGACCCAATAACATGAGAATAGTTTTCTGGGCTTTCATGTAGCACAGCACTAAGTCTCTTAAGTTGTCTTCATTGCTTAAAATAAATTCTCAGAAAACAGGAAACTCCGATAATCATTGGTTACAGTAGACAAGATCTTTAGCTGATTCTAGCTTTGAACATGTGAGGTGAATATGATCAGTTATTTTGAAGGCAGCTGCTTCTGTCCCTGTGCCTTCAAGCTCTACCCAGTTGGCTGAGATGTGAACAGAAACCCCAAGGGGTGCAATTTTTGAAATGGATCCAAAGTAGCTTGGCTCACGCTGTGTTTCATGTAAGTTTTATTTTTTGATCATGATGACATAGGTTAAAAATAGCTGGGATGTGTATACTGCGCATGAAATAGCAAATACTCTGGGTTTCTTACTGTCAAAACTAGACAAACCAAATATCTTTAGTCTGACAGCTGTGTTCCTGCTGTCATTCTTGTGTGAACTGGTACTGCTATGAAAGAAAATGGTAGTGATACAGGAGAAAACCTTGCATCTTGCTAAACTAGGCAACACAAAAGGGCTGTGTTGACAAATTGATACAGAGTAGTCTTCAGACAGTGGTCATGTCATGGATTAAGGTGAATTTTAAATGTATAAAATTGGAAATAACTGTGGAAAAAACTGGGAAAAGATTTTGGGGTCTATGCTTGTCCTTTCTGTCTCCCTCCCTTCTTTTTTTTTTCCTCCCCTTTCCCTTCTTTAATTCTCTCTCTATGTCTTTATTTCTTCCTCTTTTGTTTTTTATTGTTCTCATCAGAATGAATTCCAACTTAGTATTCAGTATGCTCTACAATAAAGACGTCAAAAGGGAAAACCAAGTCTGTGGAAAATTCAGGAAAAAATGCAATTGGCAAGGAAAGAAGTTGAATTAAAAAAAAAAAGTCTTCCAGCTGGCAAAACTGAGAAAAGTTTAATCAAAGTTATTTGATTTTCATGTTCTGCTTTTTCCCAGTGCTTTTGATTCCAAACTAGTTTTGATTTGTGCATAAAAAACCTAATCATCAGAAATAAGAGCATACAGAAGATAATTTACATTTCTCTTACCTTTCGTTATTATGTAGTGCTTCTTCTGTAGTTTCTTTAGCAATCTTGGTTCAATTGCCTAGTATGTCCACATAGCAAAGTGAAATGAAGACCACTGCATGTCTCCCAGCTTGCTGAGTGATGGATTTGAGAGTGTGTATCCAGGGTTTCTCCGGCATGGGAGAACGTGCTGCAAAGAGGCTGGAGACCAGCTGCCCCCTCTGCAGTCTCCTCACCTGCTGAAAAGACAGAGTGAAAGCTTGAATCATTCCCAGCTCCACTTCTGTGCTTAATTTCTGACTGCCATTTCACCACTAGGATATATTTGGTCGTTCCAGATTTTCTGCAAAACATCCGTAAGTTTATAAACAGCTTAAATGCCCTAGGTGATCACTCTGTCTCATTGCTTGATTTCAGGTGGCTCAGTAATCCTCACGGAATATTTGTTTATGCATCTTTAAAACAGAGGTAGGCAGTAGTTATTTCAAGACTAAAATAATGTTTTTTAAAAGCTTTGACTTCTTCAGAATAACAAGTTGTTTAAAAGACTGTTATTTTGCCTCCGCTAGCCTCCTACGATTTTAGTAAAATTAAATATGTTCTTTTGCTTGTATTCAACGATGCTAGATACGCAGTTTAGTAAGACTGAGAGAAGTATCTCTGGTGTTTACTTGGCATGGTTGAAAAAATGCTAAGAACTTGCTTGGCTGTGTCACTGGTGAGAGAAAACTAAGAAAATAATGAGACATACTAAAAAACAATATGTGTGTGTGAGTAGATAATGAAAGCCTGGCAGAAATTTTGTAGAATCTAACACTTATAGGAGTTTAGCTGGAATTATTCCATTTCCTTGGCTTTGTTCTTCATATGTAACAAAATTGAGGGAGTTCTAAGCTTCACTCACAAAAGGAAAACAGCACTTTAAGAGAGTATTAAGTTTTGATATAGCTGTTTGATAGTTCTTTGTATGTTTCTTCACAAATTATGGAGAACAATATGGCTCAGTCCTATCTATTTTACTCTGTAGAGCCATTAGAAAAACAAAAACCAAACCAAACTCCACAACAAATAAGGCACCAACGTGTTCTTTTGGTGAAGTACTTTTGCTTTGCTCATTAACAGCTGTGACATATTTATAGAAAGTTAACCATACGAAGTAGTAGTTGCAACAAGATTTGAAAGTTTTTGGATGCCGCAGGAATATTAGTTCATAGAACACAAAAATAAAACATGACAGGTTATTAGTTGAGAAGTTTGACAGGAAAAGTTATTGATTTCTCAGTCAGCTGTACTCCTTTCTTTGAGTAACTCAGAATTATCTTTGTCTGTTGTTACCAGCTTGCCAGTCTTGCTCATCATGTGTGTGTACACTATCTTTGACCTTCCTTTTGTGGTTGACATACCTGTAGAAGCCCTTCTTAGTATTCTTTGCATCCTTTGCCAAGTTTAATTCCAGCTGTGCTTTGACCTATTGGCATATTGCGTCCTCTGTTCTCAGAAGGGAGAAGTCTCCAACTATAACCCTTTTCTTCCATGTGGAGGTGGTTGTGATACAGCAGGAAGGTCTTTTTGGAGACACCTCTGGTGTAAATGGATCAGTATCTCTATCCTCCATTGACTGGCCTGCCACATCCAGAGCCTCATACCTGTTGCACAGAGTAACCTGAGGGGGTGAGGTGGACAAGGAGGCATTTACCTGCCCCACTGAGCATAGACTTGCCTCCATTCATTCCTTTCATTTAGGCTGCTGCCTTCAGCCTGGCAGGGGGAATATATAGGATCCCCTTGATACAGAACTCAGGAAAAGGAAAATAGTTTGTCTCAGGGACAGTAGATCTTGGCTCCACCAGTCTCTCTCTTGTTCAGCCTCCCTGATGCTCCTTTACCTTTCTACTTCCTCTCACATCTCTGCCACCAGAATGAGCAGACCATCCTCCTGGTCACGAGGCACACAGTTCTCACTGCTATCAACCATTAGCATGGAAAAGCTCTGGCACACCTTGTAGCCTGAGATCTCTTTTTGTTGGAGCTCTGTCTGGTTTGCCACATTTATTCTGGTGAGCATAAAAGACAGATTTTTGCTGGACGGAGACCATGGTTAAACTCCTGCTGAGAAGGTGATGATCACCAGATGAACTTACCTTTTGAACAGTCAGACCTTCAGTGCCCTTCTTGTGCACCCTTCCGTGCCAACTGAGGTGCAAACTGCCATGCCCTGGCTGCTGCACCAACTTCTGTTTGCCTGCTCTGGTCACAGTGCTCCTGGTCTCTCGTGCTCACCAGTATGCTTTTGTATAGATATGTGGGTGGTCACTGTAGCCCTGGCAAGACCTCAGCCTCATCAATCACTCCTGAGAGAGCTACTGGCTCCTGATGAATCTCTCTACTCCCCTGGCATTTCCCTCTGTCAGGAAATCCTGCTGTGCACTGAGATCTGTCACTCTGCTGTGGGCCAGGCTGGCTCTGAAGCAAGTTGCCTCGACACCTGGTTGCCCTTACAAGATAGGGCAAACTCTGGTCTTCTATGGGTTATGTAAAGAGCATCTCTAAAGGTGACTGGCCCTTCCAGAAGAACAAACTGAAATCCTGCAGGCCCTGGAATACTCTCAGTCAGCTGCTTGTTAGAATATACTAGAAGAATAACTGAATCAGAAACATGGTCCAATTCCTCAAAACTCTACCTTCTAAGGTTTGCTGTCAGTTTTCTTTTAGTAAAGGGTCACTGTAGATACAAAAAAGATTTCAGATTAACTGCTACCTCTGAATATGACAATTCCTGACTTCTGAGGTGCATATTTATTGTATGTACTAATTAAGGAAATATATACATCTAAAATGTAAAAGTATTTGTTAAATTCCCTGATGCTTTCCCAGGCAGGAAATACTCAGGTTTGTCTTTGACACTTCTGACCAAAGGGGTCTCTGAGGAAAATAGATCGGCAAAATCATCTATAGGCATAGGCTGAAATCAGACAAAAGAGACAACAAATAACATTGCAAAGCTGGCTCAATTCCCATGACAACATTTGGAAGCTGTCAAGAAGACTTCAGTGTTATTAGAGAAAAAAAGAAATATAGAGGATAATGAAGAGAAATCCAGGCTGAAATGAGAATCATCTGGGAGGATTTTAGAATAAAGATACAAATTATAGGCACAAAAAAGGTCAGAAATATGAAGAAAGAGGAACAAAGAGATATTCAATGAGTATTTTTTAGAATGTTGCAAGGAGATGGTCACATCTGGAGGTTCTTTCTTTTCAGTGAAACTTTTATAAAAAATATATTTTTCCTGCAGAAACATTCCACATTCCAGTCAACAGCTTGTCCTTTGTCCCAGAAAAAAACACACCTTTGACACAATTCTAGTGAAAGTGATGAAAAAAATCTTTAACATTTGTCATATGGTAAATGATTCAATTATTCAAATCTTTAAACTTTGCATGAACAAATAAAATTTCAAGCAGCAACGAAATAGTAAAAGTAATTGCAACATAATACCCCTTACAGATGCCATTCCATGAAATTTATCTCATAGATGTAAATTACAAGTTAATATGTAGAAGTATGTATTTATATTTCCAAGCACAGTAATGGGTCCGATAAGAATAAAATTTTATGATCTTAAACTTTCTATTATTTGGTGGGTATTTAGAGACTATCCAGAACCACCTCATTAGTTGACTGGACAGTTTTCTTCTGTACATTTCGGTCATAGAACAATTTAACAGGTTATATTCTGAGCTTGCTTTTACATTATCCTCTAAAGTAAAATATAATGATACCTTGGGAAAAGTTATCCTGAGAAATAAACTTTTGATGTGTAAAAGTTTGGGTAAAAGTTTGAAAATATTGATTTTGCACAAATTATTTATACATACACACATATGTGTAAATATATATAGATTTGTATATTGTCTGGTTACAGACATTTTACTTTCAGTGAGAAAGTTTCTTGGAAACAAAAATGACATCAGCTAACATTGCTATTTATCAAGGCTGCATTTGCAAAGATGCCAAGACTAAGATTAAAAAGAAAGGCAGCATAAAAATTACATACTTTATCAATTTAAACATGCCCTATGTGGAAAAGCAATGGGGTAATATTATAACAGATGTGCAGGTTCCTGCAGTTTATTGCAATTCTGATATGAAATAATAATATAAAAAAACCATCAAGGCTGATACAAGTTTATATATGCATTCATTTAGATTTGTAAAATATGATCCCTACTACAACAAATAAAATTTTTAAGCTCAAGATGTAATGTAAATCACAATGGAAAGCTGTGTATTGGTAAAATATAGTACCTTAAAAAATCATCATCATAAGCCTTCATTATATAGCTATGCTGGAACAACCATGGGTAGCCCCTGACAGGTAGAAGTGGCAAATAAAATGCAGCTTAAATTTTGAGTTTTGATTTGCCTTATTTATTTATTTCCATATCACAATGAACTCTACTGTATCGTCTTGTACTACCTCTGAGTGAGATAGCACCTCTGTGTCACCCAGCAGAGCAACATCCTGAAGACACCTAGATTTCAGGAAAAAAAAATAATAAAAATAATCAAAGCTTGCCATAGTGCTGCTGTAAACATACTGTTTCAAAGTTCAGATCTAGTTGTCTGAGAGCTAACTAAAGTATATTTATACAAAAGTGATGTATATTTATACAAAAGTGATCTGAGACACTATCTCAGCTTGAGAAAGTTAAGGAGTTTAATAGTGGTTGTTCAAACATAATGATGCTGGAATGGCATAATACATTTACTCCATGCTAAGGCCATCATAAATTTATTTTCTGTAGTCAGAAAAAGTGCATACCTGTTAAATGTTGTCAGCAGTTCTTACAGACCCAGAGAGTATCTGAATGAAGTGCAGCACATCTGTGTGACAGATTAGCTAGTCCCCTTTTAAATGTCAGTGCTTTCTTTCCCCTGACCTCGTGTGCAGACACGCTGTTCACAGTACCTCTTTTCCAGTCCTAAACTGGTTGCTGTTCTCATTACAGGAAGCATAAGTAGATTGCAAGAGAATAGGCTGTTTGTGGTTTGTTGTTTGGGTTTTTTTGAGATTTAAAATTAAATTAAATCTGTGGAAATCTGCAAAGGCTTAGAAGTGTTCCTACTGCACTTCCTCTCTAACATTTTACTATTAAAATGACCAAGTTTTATGACTGAATGAAACCCACAACTGAAGCTAGCAAATCTCATGCTGAACGACTACCCCACTACTGTCCAAAATTTTTTCACTTGAAAGTGCAGTACTCTAAGGGTCAGATCTGCTGACTGTGTGACTGGTTTATGTCACCTGGGCAAAGGCTCTTCCATTTAAACCGTGAATCCTGAATATTTTAAGTATATGTTTGACTTCAGACCTGTAAATTAAACATTTGTCATTGCTACGACTTTTCAAGGTGAATGTAAGCCACTTGATTCAGCTCTGCAATGGCTTTGGTCATGTGCTCTGTTCTGTGAAGTGCTTGCATTCAGAATGCAGGCTATAGACTTCTATCTGCAGTCCTAGATTTACTGTACCTTCAAGACCCTCCTGAGTGCTGAAAAAGCTAACCCACCTAGTTTTCAAGCCTGTACTTGTCAGGACTGCAGTCCCTGGACTCTACATTGAGTACACATCACTGAAGTTCAGCATCTGAATTGCTCTCTCGGGGGGAATGACAAGGTTATTTTGTGGCCAGACTCCTCTCATTCAGTTTTATTCAAATCAATAGTATTTCAGAGAAGACATAAAAGGAGAATTCCTGGAAGTTTCTGTATCATAGATCCTGGCTTTTATGGGAGATTTTGACCTCCCTGTTCCTCTCTTGAATGACAGTGCAATGGCATGCAAGCAGTCAAACAGATACAAATACAGAATGGACCAACTCGGTGTGACACATAGCTGATTCTGCTGTTCACAGACAAGGAATAACTGGTTAGGGAGACAGTAGTCAATAGCAATCTTGGCTGTAGTAACTTGAAGCAGTGGAGCTCAGAATGGTAAGGGGAGTGATGAAAGAGAGAAGCAAGAATACTGATCCTGGACTTCAGGCAAGGATCCTTAAGTGTATTCAGGAAACTTCTTGGAGGGATCCAGTGGCAGGATACTATCCCTGTGCAAAAAAAAGAGAAGGTGCAAGTGAGATGGGCTACAAAGGAAGAGTTTAGAAACATCACCGAGATATGTAGGGATTGTGTTTGGAAAGCTAAAACTCACTGAAATGTGATGCTTGCAAGGAATGTGAAAAGCAACAAGAAAATTCTTTGTTTACAATAAAAGCAAAACACTCAAAAGGAAAAGGTAGGAACACTGCTGAATAGGTCAAGTGACTTAGAAATAGTGGATACAAATGAGATTGCATTACTCAGTGATACTTTTGCCTCACTTTTCACCAGTGGGATCTCCCAGGCCTCTCTGAATAATGAAAAACTTGAAGGAGAACAACTCTCAGTGGTGGATAATGATCAAGACTGGTACTACCTGAAAATATCCCTATCTATACATGTCCATAGGTCAGGCTGCGTCCAAGAGGGCTGAGAAAACTGACCAATGTCCTTGAAAGGCTGATTTCCATCATCTTTCAAAGACAATGGAGTCAGCGGAGATTCCTCATGACTGAAAAAAACACTCATCTTCAAAAAAGATCAACAAAGAAAGGCTGGTGAACCACAGGAATCTCACTTTGTCCCAGCAAAAATCATAAAATATGTTCTCTTGGAACACATTTTTAGGCACATGAAGGTGAAAAAGTTAACAAGATCATTAAATCATGTCTCAAAAACTCATTTATCTCTGTGATAAAATGACCATTTACAGATGAGAAGAGACTGAGGTATGTAATTTATACAAATCTCAGTGAGACTTTCAACATTGTCTTCTACCATGTTCTTGCATACAAGTTAGGATACTAAAGGCTGAGTGAGTGAACAATCAACTGGTTAAAATCTAGTAAAATGATCAGGCTCAAAAGACAGATGTTGATTGGTCATACTCATATTTCAAGCTGGTAAGAAATAGAGTGCTGGAGAGGTCTAACCTGAGAACGGTTGTGTTTAATATCTTTATCCATGGCCTGGAAACAACAGCGGAGTGTACTCTCATCAGCTTTGGAGATGATACCAAACAGAGGAGACTAGTCAACACGCTTAACAGAAGAGCTGCCATACAGAAGGTTTATGAATTTCAACAGGGCCAAATACAAATATCTGCACATGTAAATGAAGAACCCCCTACAGTCACAGAGGCTGAGGACAGACTAGATGGAGAGCAGCCCTGAAAAAAAAAAAAAGAAGCCCTGAGGTCTTGTCTGATATCTAGATGAAATTGAAGCAATAGCATGTCCTGGCAGAAAAGAAATCCGACAGCCTCCTGGGTTATATTACCAGGAACAGAGCTGATAGATAAAGGAAGGTTCACCACTCGTAAGACTACATCTGGAGTATTGTGTCTAGATTTGGTCCCCCAATACAAGATAGACATTGACAAACTGGGTCACTGGAGGGCCACCAAGAGAAGAGAAAGCTTCAAGGAGACTGAACAGCTACCCCTTCAGTACTTGTGGAGTTATAGAGAAGAGAGCCAGGGTCCCCACAGTGAAGCAAGGAAGGAAGATAGGAGACAATGGGTGTATGTTGAAATAAGATTCATGTTGAATGTAAGGATAAGCTTTTTCTGCAGAAGCAAGGAGCAGAATCTTGATTGCAGGCAGATTAACTAGAGAAGTTGTGTGATCTCCATCCATCACTGGAGGTTTCCAAGACCCAACAGGATAAAATCCAGAACAACTTGGTCTGACCACAGGGATTACCTTTTTTTGAGCAGAAAATTGGACTGGAAATCTCCACAGGTGCCTTCCACCCTAAATCGTGTCAAGATGCTATTCTGTGATCCCATGATCCTGATACAAGAAACTGCTTATATGGCCAGGGGGGCACAAGTCCCATACGTAGTCAGTCTTCCTCTCCTTGAACACCTTGGTGGATTTGAACTTCCTGAACACTTGTTTTCATGGCCTTTCTGTTCATGCGTAACTAGAGTGTGTTCCTTTTCCATATCTAGCTTATCTTTTCATACAGAATTATCTTTTTTTTTTCTCCTGCTGATATATCAAACCTGATTCATATAAGCCCCAAGAATTACCAGTTGCCATCCCTAGTGTCTTACTCTGGGGCTGCTAGCAGTATGAAGTCCATAAAGATGCATAAAATACTTGAAACATTAAAATATTACCCTGGTCAAATATAACACAATGCCATAGCTTCTGTCTCTAATCATTGACACAATCATTATGCACACCAACTCCTGCAAAGATAACCTGATAAAATGGGTGACCTGATTAAGCACTTCCTGATTGAACAGAACACTCTATATTAGCAAGCCTTCCGTTGTGCTTCATGCTGGGGGAACAAACTAAAAAAAGCATACAAGGAGAAAAGACCTGGAAAAACTTACTGTAGAGCTATGGAATATAAACTTTCCACCTAAATCAAGACAAGTAGAAATACAATTCTTACTGTAAGGATGAAGTTAGATTCACTTGCATATTCAAAAATCTTTTTCACTAATGGTTCCTTAGGGATCTTAATTATGCAGCAGTTAATAGTAAATACAAAATTTACTTAGGAAAGAGAGCAACTACTGATATCACTGAAAACAGGTAGAGAGTTGGTATCAGTTTATACAGTGAGTGCATCAGGGCATTGGAGCTGAATCCCAGGAGCAATGCCATTCCATAAACATTGAGGCAGCTTATATCAATATTGTACAAACAGGAAAATTCACTTTAGCACAAAGATAAGAAAATGTGATTTGTAAGGACTGTGTCATAAGTTACAGGTTAATAGGCTATCAGAGAACCTAGATACCAGGCTATTAACACTTCCCAGTGAGGCTCATATATTTTGAATCACTTGACAGACAAATCCTATGTGTTTGTCTATCTGGGAAGATCAGGTCCACAGGAGGTTGGACTATTAACTATACAGACAGAATCAGCATCTGAATGTTAGAAATAGTGTTCTTCATCTTGCACGTTATAAGAGATCTTGAATCGTTACTGTAATTGGCTCAGTTTATGTGAAGGACTAAGAAAAATTTGATCTAGAAATGCAAGTGTACAAAATTAAATGCAGCATCTGTACACACTACCTACACTATGTAGGCGTGGAGAGCAAAACCAACACTAAAGAAGAGAATCAGGAACACAGCTATCTAGGTATCAAAACATTTAAGTAGAAACGAAGAAATTTGTAATGCGTGTTTTGATTGAACTGTCCCTGGAAATGTCAAAATGATTATAAAACAAGTCCTTGAAATTCCATACTCTGCAGACATCACACATTAATGCATAAACACTTAGGACCTCACTGCATCTTTGCCCTTATGCCATGGCATATTGCACTCCATTGGAGGAGTTCCCATGCCTAGAGGTATTTAAGAGTCATGTAGACATAGTGCTTAGGGATATGACTTAGTCAGGGACTTGTCAGTGTTAAGTTAATGATTGGACTTGATCTTAAATGTCTTTTCCAATCTAGGCAATAATTATGTGATAATGGTAACCACATTCCTTGTTTTCGATACCTAATTTTGATACTTTGAATTGTTTTGACACATGGACTTACATTAAATTCCTTTGGAAAATTTGGTACCTAACACCAGTCCTTCAAATTGCACACATTAGAGGTCTAGACTAGATGACGTAAACCCTTCAGTGACTGTGTTCGCATGAAGAAATAGATGTTCATTTCCTTATCACACTCCAAAAACATGGAAATACAAAGCTGAACGCAGAGTCAGCACACATTCCTCCCAATAATATGCCATCACCCTTTCTTTTCTTGGGAAGATCACAAGTTCATGGGTGTTTTGCTAACTACATGGCCCAACAAAAAGGAGGCAGCCATCAGCAGAAAACATACAGTGAAACTCAGGCAGATTTTATTATCTATCTCAACAGATCCCATAAAAAATATAGCTTGGCCGACCACGGGGGGAAC
>VWZK01019995.1:0-54561 GCA_013396935.1 Baryphthengus martii
CACATGTTTTGGTTTTGGTTTTTTTTTAAAGAAAAAAAACAGGCCAAATTTCCTACCAGCTCAATAAGCAACATCAATGTCCATCATTGCATTGATGTCTTTGGCTCAGGACCAAGTCCCAGCCTCTGGGTGTGAACCCTTTGCTCTGGATTTCTTCACACACATTCTTCCTCTGCACTGGGAGAGAAAGCAAGCAGAAGTCATGTCACATACCTTCTTCCTGAGCTTCAGGTGGCAAGTGGCATGGAACAAGAAGCAATAGCAAGCAGAAAAGTGAAAACAGAAAACTGTTAGAAACTGGTATTGGTGTAAGCTAAAGCCTGGAGAAAAAAAAAACGTGGTTAGAAAGTGATGGAGAAAAGTTACATGGAAATGAAATGGATGACTTTGGAAGAGAACACAAAGGTCAAACAAAAGTAGGGAGCAAGGAGAAGATACACCTCAAAGGAGACAGTCATGCAGATTAAAAAAAAAAAAAATAGGAAGTCACCTGCCTATTAATTTCATATTAATCATTAAATTCTTGGAACGCAAAAGTAGACAGTTAGGGAAGGAAGGAGAAAGGCAAGAAATGCTTCTCCTGCAAGGAAGGCTTGTCTGTAGGAGGTACACCCTTTGCATGCTCTTTGGACATTTGACAAGGCATGAAGAATGGAGCATAAAGAGCACCTTCACCTTCCTGGCTCTGCCCCCTCGGTCAGGACTAGGGACACAATGGTGGCTGAAGGCAGCTCTACAACTCATTGGTTATCTATTTTCTTTGGGTTGATCCCCTCAGAAGCAACTCTGGGGGAATTAGAGACATCAGGATAATGCACCTTAGGGCAGGAACTACTCTCAGCATGGCCAGAGTTGCCCCTGTATTCCCAGCACCGCTGATGGGAATCAGCCAGTTGCAGCAATTTAGAGGAATGTGGGGGCGGAGGGAAGGCACAGCTGTGTATAAAATCTTCAAGGTGGACATATCTACACAGGGGCAAGTCTCTGTCTCAGAGCCGGTCTCATACCCTCCACATGCAAATATTCCACCTCCCAATAAAGGGGTTTGGTCTTGACCCCTTAGAAGATGTCTTGGACACTAAGGGCAGATCCTGGGAGAAAGCCCTTGTCTCTGTCCCAGACACCCTGGGAAAATTAAGGATGAAAAACAGCAGCTACGCTCACCTGAACTGAAGCCAATGGGACAGAAGTGTCCTGCAAAGATAGTGATACATCTCCAAAATCTCCCTTTCCCTGCTGCCTACAAAAGCTGAAATAACTCCACAGCAATGATACAAGGGCTGGAGCCCCTCTGCTGTGAGGCCAGGCTGAGAGAGTTGGGGTTGTTCAGCCTGGAGAAGAGAAGGCTCCAGGGAGACCTTCTTGTGGCCTTTCAGTGCTTAAAGGGGCCTGTCAGAAAGACAAAAACAGACATTTTAGCACAGTCTGTTGCAACAGGACAAGGGGTAATGGTTTTAAACTAAAAAAATGAGAGATTTAGACTGGAGAGAAGGAAGGTTGCCCAGAGAGGTGGTTGATGCCCATCCCTGGAACCATTCCAGGTGAGGTTGGACGGGGCTCTGAGCAACCTGCTCTAGTTGCAGATGTTCCTGCCCACTACAGAAGGGTTGAACTAGGTGACCTTGAAAGGTCATCTCAACGCAAACCATTCTATTATTCTAACTCAGATGAGAAGGGCTTTTCATGCTCCATCTTTCCAGACCAGTGCTCTGTCTCTCACAACTTGTCAAATCACTTTTTGCCAGCTAAAGGCACATGAAAAAACTTCATCTTTGCCAGTCGGTTTTCTGTCTCACCTTCTGCATCCTTGGCAGTGCCCTGTCAGGTGCGTCTTAGGAGCTGGACAACCTGCCCTTTTCAATTTCAAAATTTAAACTCACTCCATAGACGTCAAAATTAGAACAGCAGGATTTCACCAGTGATATGTTGTGTGGGCTCTGCACCGGTCCCTGCTTTAAACACTCCAACCTTACTCACAGGTTCGCAACCATCCCCTACTGCTCATACAACTACTGCATTTCACCGTAACCTGAAGGTTCTGCACATCAGGGCCCCAAGTTGGCCACTCTTTGGTTTCCGACTGATTTATTGATCAAGTGTTTCAGATCACCTTTAGCAACAAGCACCAAAGAGAAGAGTGAAATACAGACAAGGAGAAAGCAGGACCAAGAATCAAAGAAAGATAAATTACGTTCCAAAATTTTTTGTTACCTTCTTCTTCGTACTCCTCTGCATTGAAAAAGGAGAGGGGAAAAAAAAAAAAAAGCAGACAAATCAGCCATCAGACTTGACACATCAGGAGGACATTACCCACCGCAGAGCCCCTTGCACTCACAGGGATGCTGGGCAAGATGGTCTCTGAGCGGCCGCTTCCAAATCAGCAAGTAAAATAGCAAATAAAATGACTTTCAGAGAAAAATAGAGGTATAAAATGGGGTAATGGGAATTCAGGTTCATATGCACATTAGAAGGAAAAAGGTGGCCGAGAGGGCCTCTGAGCAAAATAAAAATATGCGTATGTTTCTATTTTCTGTATATATTGTGGCGTCTTATGTTTTAAACCAGAAAATATTATGTATACAAAAGCCTAAAAATAAATTGCCAGCAGGTGGCAGTGCCTCTACAAAAACTGGCAGCATCCCCTGCAACCAGTGCATCGATAATGGGGCCAAATCCCCAAGAGCTGCCCACAGCCCGAGGACAGCTGAAATGCTACGAGTAGCGTGAAATCAGCAAGAGCTGATGACAGACAGACAACCACGGAAAGGAAAAAAAAAAAAAAGAAAAAAAAAAGAAACCTTAGATTTCTCTTTACCGGCACTTTTTGGTAAAACCTCAAGAATGGGCAAAAAGGAAGAGACGGACACGGCCAGTGAATGCTGCAGGGTTGTGTGGAAGCAACTAGAGCCAGATTTAAGACTTACCCTCTCCTTGATCCCTGTGAGAGAGGAAAAAAGGTTATTGGAACTAGGTCAATATTTCTTCCACTCTGCATTATTGCCAAGCTTTAAACCATACACTGAAGCAACCCAAATGCGCTGCTGGTTCAAGTCTGGTGTTCCTTCTTTCCCCCATCTTCCCTCTGCTCTTCCAAGTTGGTGTTTGGTTTTAAGAGTGATAAAGCAACTGGATTTGGGTTTGATTGGTCAGCTCTCCCGATTCTGAAGGTTTGTGTAGGTCCATATGCAGGAGTAATTCTACAGGGCTATAATGTGATACCCGCACAAGAGGTCTGTGCAGGGGCTGATGAAGGTGAACTTCAGCCCCAGTGTGCCAGGCAAATCAGCCTCCAGCCGATGGCCCACACAAGCCCCAATGTGCTACAGGCTTCCTCAACCCTAGGGCTGTCTAATAAAAATTTGGCATAAGCCAGATGCTTCTAAGTTTATCCCATGTCTCATTGTCTGTTCCAGATCCTTGCCACCACTTGCCAGCTTTTTCTGCTCCACCATCACATTGCATGAAACCCAAATTCCAGAGCAGCCCTGGGGCAGATCCTAAACATTTTAGAGATTGCCTGAAAACCAGGCAAAATCTCACCTTTGGAAAACTTTTTTTAAGAGTAGACTGGACAAAATGACACAAGTTGAGTCTCTCTAGTAGCAAAGAAGGTGGCTAAGTCACCACTGCAGGTCTGTCCATGATGCCTCTGATCCCACAATTGCCTTAACTCTCCCCTCTGTACCCACTGATGCATAAATGTCAAATGACTCCATTGAGTTTTGTCATATTACTCTAGATTTCTTAAACTCGGGCAGAAAATGGCTCTTCCACTCCACTGTATGTGTTATTCGCCCTCCTCAATAGTGCCACAGCTGCTAAGGACAGGCTGAGCTGGGTGGCAGTGTTTGGAGGACATCCTGTGTGGGACAAGGAGAGCATCAGGTGAACTTTGATGGACCGTTTGCCACTCAAAGCCCCTTTCCCACTGCATCAGGGGGCTTCAGGTTGTGCACAGAGCAGCACCTGGCCCCTCATCTCCCCAGGGATGCCCTCACTTCACGGAGCCGAGCTGAGCAGAGGAATGCTCAGGTGGCTTTGTGTTTACTTACACTTCCTCAGTATCAGACATGTTGGCGGTGAGTTTCTAGACAAAAAATGAAGAGAAAAAAAACAAACAAAAAGGTGTTATTAGTGAGTGCATTTACTGAAAACTGCCAAGGAAAGAGCAGAGGGGTTAACATCTTAGGATGGAAGAAGCTCAGCACCTGCTTTCCCCTACAGCCGCCAGTCCCCAACCAACACTGCCATTCTGGGAGCTGCACAGATCTTTGCCAGCCAGGCCAGAGGACAAGGAGAGGGAAAGAAGAAAAGATCATCTAGGAAAGACACGTCCCATCAAGTTGGCTGCTTCCCACAGGCAGGCCCAGGGTGGAAGAACCTGGACCTGGCTTTCCGTTACAAAACCTCCAGAGCTTGGGAGGGCTGGTTCAGGCCAGAGTGTCCTCTCACACCTACCTGACATTTCCCTTGCTCCAGCAAGATTAGGGAAATGTCTTCACCTTTTATGCTACCACAGGTGGGAAGATGCCAGCTCCACAGTATTAATCTGAGCTAATAAAACAAAACCTGAAACTACCAATATACCCTGAGATAACCACTTATTTGTCAGCACCCAAAAGTGTGTCTGCTTTCTATAGCTGATGAATGAGCAAACAATCACCTCTTGATTGGTTTAAGATGAAAACTGGCTAAGCACCTGGTTGGGCAACTCACATTGGTATAAACAGCTGCATTTATTGCAACCAATCCTCACACTGTGGGGCAGGAACAAACCATCCATGGTGCTGTGGTAGAGACCACCGTCCACAGAGAGCTGCAGCCAGGGAAGGGTGAGGGCTGGATACGGCCACTCTGCTGATCTCTGCCAGACCCTAAAGGTGCCTATTGGGGCCTTAGCTGGAGTCAGAGGCAGCAGCACTGCTATAAGGGGAGACCTTCTACTCTCAACAATTCCCTGAAAGAAGGTTGGAGCCAGGTGGAGGTTGATCTCCCAGGTAACAAGTGATAAGACAAGAGGAAAAAGCCTCAAGTTGTACGAGGGGAAGCTTAGATTGGACATTAGGAAAATTTTTTTTCCCTTGAAAGGGTTGTCAAGCTCTGGCCCAGGATATCCAGGGAAGTGGTGAAGTCCCCATCCCTGGAAGGGTTTAAAAACCGTGGAGATGTGGTGCTGAAGGACATGGGTTTGCAGTGGTGGGATTGACAGTGCTGGGTTAATGTTTGGACTTGATGATCTTAAAAGTCTTTTCCAACCAAAACGAGTCTATGATTCTGTTCAGGAAGCATCACAGGGACACTGCACCAGGTTCAGTGATGATGGCAGTGGTGCAATACCATGGCTCTCATAAAGGCATTTACTGTCCTGAGGCCAGGGAAGGAGGTGAGCAAAGGCCTCCTCCAAACTCCCTCCAAATCTGCAGCAGGTCTTAAATTAGAAAACCAGACTCCTCCTCACTGGGAAAGCCAAACTGTGGCTTTCATGACTTCATTACTCAGCTGATATGAGTGATGTCTTGAAGGAGCAGGTGGGCTGACTTAGCTTCAAAAGGAACAACTGCAGCTCAGCAGCTTTCTATTTCAGAGGAAGGCAGTAATCCCACAGGCTCCAGCCCTGCCCTATAAGGGATTCTCCCTGTTTCCCAGCAGCAACCCTGGGCACTGCCTGTTAACCAACAGGATTTTAAACCCCCATATTCTAAGCAGTTTTTCTTCTAGTTCCTCATTTATTGTCTTTCTGAAATTCAGCATTGCCTGGGAAGTAGTGCCAGTGACTGCGTTAAGACCTGGTCTGAGTAGGTGGATGGGAGGATGATCTAGTGCTAAGACACATGAGGTATGACTTCAGTGATCTCTTGGTCCAAGGTTGCTTTTAGCTTGGTAGCTGTGATTGCCCACTCCTCAAGTGCAACAGTCAAGGACTCTAATATTACCAGGCAGGAGGAATCTGGGCAATCTCCTCTAGTTGCAGATGTCCCTCCTCCCTGCAGGGACTAGATGACCTTGAAAAGTCCCTTCCAACCCAAAACCTTCTATGGATCTCAAAGAAATTTCATGTTTGGGTGGGATTTTAGCTCTGTAAAAAGGTGTTCTGCAGCACTGATGCCTGCTGCTTCTGTTACTTGGATGCTATGACAACTCTGGTGTCTCCCCCCAGGTCTTTTTCATCTAGATCATCAAATCTTCAGGATAAAGACTTCCACTTGTTCTTTGCACAGGGCCTAGCAGGTTTGCAATCTCACTTCAGCCTCCAAAAATTATTCAAGCTATTAGCAATAATGCCTGACAAGATGTTGGCTTATGCAGCAGGACAGCAGAGTTTCTCCTGGCAAAAGCCCATAGAAGGAGCATGCCAGATGCCCAGCTGTTGGCTTCTTCCAAAACACATGATCTGTAAAGACTCAGGAAAATGGCCAGTCCTCCTGTGGATTCTACCTTTAATTTATAAACCCAGATTTCCAAGTGAGAGGGGAAAAAAAATAAAAATAGAGGACTTTTACAGGGCTTTGGGATAAACTCTTCTTCCCTCTCACTCCAGTGAGAAGGGTAATATGACTCAATGCCCAAGAAGAAATCAGCTCGAGAGCCCTGCATACACATACAGAAAGCCCACGTCTGTTTGGTGTGGGGTAGGCACGTACCACAGCACGTGCTGCTCTTTCAAGGCAACTGAAGTCAACGGGAGCCTCTGCAATCAGGCTTTCCATTAACAGTTATTGGAATGAGCTCATCTAATCTCCAATTTAGCTCTAAGGACATCGTGCCGAGGGTTGTCACATCGGCTGTTCCTCTACACCCTTCCATATTTGTTAATCCAAGCGCTGCAAATGAGAATGGGATTTTGCACAGCATCTGTCCACGTCCTATAAAAGCTGAATGGGAATGCCAGCAAGCCTGACACCACCAGACCCCAACCCTGAGGGTGCTTCTGGGCCTCAGATCAAATGAATTAACAACAAGTGCATTGGCAGGCTCTGTGCAGAGATGAGCCAGACACAGAGAGCCCACTGGCTAGGGCAGGGACCAAAAAACAAAAATCCAGGGAAGATGCAGATTTCAGCCTTGCAAGGGTCAAACATTCAGCCAAGGGCGGTCAGGAGCTGGCATATATGGCCGTGAAGGCAAAAAGGTCTTGCCTCAAGAAGAACAAGGTGCCACTTTGTGGCATTCGAAAGCCATCTGGTCCCTCAAAGCCAGGGGCAAAACTCAGATCAGCAGACCGACAGCCTCCCAGGATGAGAAAGGCTCTTCCACTGACCACACGGCTAACTGTCACCAAAGCAACCAAGGCAACCAAACTGTAGTTACATCCAAAAGGCAATAAAAGAAGCAATCTGCTAAGAGCAGGACTTTATGCAGTTAGGATTTAGTTCCCCGTAGGCAATGGAAATTCTCCAGCTGGCTCGGGATTACCCTTCAGTGGAAATGACTTTACCCACAGCAACTGCAGCCTACAATTAAGGCTGTTCACACCTTCAGGCAGTAATTGGGTTTTGTTTGTACAGTGGCAGAAAAATGGAGTCTGATCCTGAGTGAGGTTTAAGGTTGTAATAAAATCAATTAGGGAATACTAGCCCCCATTTGGAAAGGAATCAAGACACATAGAAAAGTTTCACCAGACTCAAAACTTCCTGCCTGCTCCAATGTGTTAAAGGTGAAAGCATTTTAAAGCTGAGCAGGTCATGGCTAGAAGGACAAATCCACCAATCCTCAGCAGCCTCAGGATGGGGCAGGAATGCCTCTTCCCTTTTTGGCCCCAAATTCTCCTGCCCTTGGCTGAAAGAGCTGAGCCAGCACATCCCAAGAAGCTTCTTAGCAGCTGAGAATGTACCCGGGAGGGGGAATGGGGCTGCCTTGCACCTCTGGGCCATCCCTGGAAATAACCCAACCGTCAATCATCCTCTCCCAAGACAGGCCATACAAGGGAGGCAAGGTAGCAAGAGCTGCGTGGAATGGGGCGAGGAGGACAAAAGTGACCATGCACGGGCAATGGGACCTGGCAGGGACAGCTACCAGGCAAGGACTAGGGGTACGACCCATCAAGGACCACATGGCCACATTTTCCTAGCAGGAGCCCCTGTAAGCCCATTGCATCTATTTCTTCAACATACATGCATATATTAAAAATTGTATGTATTATATATAATACATTCATTAAAAGTTAAACATATACATATACTTTTTCTATATTCAAAATATATACTTCTACTTTTTTTAGTATCTATTTTTTCTATCCCTCTGCCTCCTCCCGTTGTTTCTAAACCACTCAGTACTTCCCCACAGGAAGGATTTCTCTTCCCAGAGGGCTGCAGAGCAAAGCACCACCACAGGACCCAAGTGCTGCTGCTAGCTCCACTGACAAAATGACAAAATCCCCATGCCCTGTCCGAAAATGTGTCCTTTAGCCTTGTCTGGGAGGTGACATGATCCCTCTGATCCCTGCATGAGCTTTGCTCAGAACAACAAGGCTGAGACAGAGGACTAAAATCCACAAGGGATATCTGCCTGCCCCAGTTACACCCCAATTTTCTCCCTATTATGGTTTCTCTCTCAATTTTCTTCTTTCTCTAGCCCCATGCCCCACAGCACTCCTCATCTTTCAGCAGCTCCCAAACAGTCCTGTTCTTTGTCCCTTCTGCCTCGACTGTCCCTTTCTCCAGTTGGAGTTTCCTCAAGTGCCTCAAGAGAAGCCACTTCATTCCCAGTCTCACGCCTTGGTTTTGGTAGGGTCTCTTCTCCCACCACTGATCCTTGAGAGTTCAGAGCACCTGCATCTCTGCAGGTGACACAATGCCCAACCAAAGCCAGGAAGGGAAAGTGCGTTTTCCTTAGGATCCTGTACCAGATCCCAGACCCTGGGGGCCCCAACCCTTCCCTGGCGCTTCTCCATTCAAACCAAGGCTCATCCTTCTGTGCTTTTACCCCCCAGCAGCATCTCTCACGGGGGCTCCCACTTACCTGGGAGGAGCGGAGAGAAGTGTCGAGCTCCCTGACAAAGGGGACGGGCAGGCTGGGATCTGCGGGCGTCCCGAGGTGATATGGCTCTCAACTTATAGTGACATTTGATCGCCGGGAGGAGCCGATTGGCCCCAGACTGCCTGCGCTGGGCAGGGATGGGGAGGGGAGATGGAGCGGGAAGCAAGAGAAGGGGGAAAAAAAAGGTCATACTATGTATAGCAGCAGCTGCAGGAATTGGACAGATGGGAGGGATGTGTTTGGAGAAAAAACAAAAAAACAAAACACAACCACTTTCTATATTTACAACCCTAACCAGCCAGGCAGAGCTTCAAGAGGGGTGTCTGAGGCAAAGGACCTCCGAAACAAATTGGGAGCCTCCCACACAGCTCTGTGGCACATGGTTGCTGCTTAAAACTCTTGCAATCCCAACACAGAGCAGTGGGCTCTACTGTCCAGGCAGGGCAGGGGCTTGTCCCCGCTTCCCCTGTCCACATCAATAGCTTCAGTTGTGTTGCAAATTTAGAGTCCACAGAGCTTGGGGACCTTCTGCTGTCCAATGGTCTTGGAAACGAGCAGTCTTGGGGTGTGCAAGAATTCAGAAGCTCATAGCAGACACGTGGCATGTGTATTTTCGCATGGGTGGCCTGGAGCACACACCCCCTTGCTAAGGCTCTCAGGGCTCTGCCACGCTTGGGACTTGAGGAGACCTGCAACAGAAAGCAAGAGAACGCAGCAGGAGAGCTTGTCAGATCCCAAGCCACTCTCCAAGCTTTTCTTAGCACAATACAAAAGCATTAAGTGAGGACATCTTAGAGAAGGCAAACCCTAGATGGCTGGATCGCACCTCGAATCCTTTAGCTGCCTGGAAGGGTTTTGCCACCAGAGCACCCTCCACAGTTGCACAGCTCTGCCCAGACTCAATCACAGCGCTTTGCAAACCAAACAGGTTTTGGCTCCCCCATCGCCTCCCTCCCGCCCCTCTCTGCCCTTGGCAGGGCTCCCCAGGCACTGCAGAGCATGACCTCCGCTTTGCCTGCCAACTCCAGCTCCCCCTTTCTCCCAGCCTGTAGGAGCACAGGAAAACTTTAGGAGCTGCAGAGCAGGCGATATTTTTGGCCTGGGTCACAGATCAATTCCTGCCCACTCTTTCCCTGCCACTTGCGGAAAAGGGACCCCAACCGAGGATGCAGAGATGAGCTTTTAAAGCCGTGGAGCAGGAGCCCAGCACCGCAGCCTCCCATTCACCAGGTAACACGCACGAGCAAAGATTCCCTTGTATTCCAGCTTGTATTTTTCAGCTGTCTGGTACCATATCCCCTCACCTCCCTCCTGCAACTCAGCTCAAGCCAATGCTTTTGTGTTACCGGTTGGGCGGGAGGGGGACAGTGCATCCATCCTCAGCACCCTGGCTTTGGCTAGGNAAGACTACTGGATTTTCCCAAACTGGCAGAGTGGGATGTATGGGAGGGGAGGCCCCCAGCTGTCTCTTCTTTTGTGTTTGTGGTGGACGCAGTTTGGCAATGGTATTCACCAGCCTCCTTTGTCTGCCTGCCCAATATGGACTGTCCCCACTGCTGACAGGGCATCATGACTCAGGTCTCCCACACCAAGGTGCTGCTCAAGCACCAGCAGTAGGGAAGCTCTCCACATCACTCAAATTCCCTTCTAAGCATTGTGACAAATGTGAGGTTGATGCAGGCTACGGGAGGTGCAGGTAACCAGATGTTTCTACCTGCTGCAGCTCTGTTTTTGAAGCAAGGAGATGCAAACATTGCTGCCTGCAGCATCCCCTTAGCTCCTGTACACACATGCCAGTACTCAGCTCAGCTCCCGATCTGAATGTCTTGGGCAGCTGCTCCAGACAATGTCCATCCTGACATTATGCATCATGTCCATGCTCTATCTTCCCCATGGCCATATCCCCCAAGCATGGCCCCTCTGCTTAGCACTGTCCCAAAGGACATCTGTGCATCCTATGGGCTGCCTCTGCCAGAGCCCCCACATCCACATCACGCATCTTGTTTCCAGCCCCAGCACAATCTGGTTCCTTCTTCCCACAGGACTGAGGGGATCTGCTCCATCCCTCTTTCCAGAGGGATTACCTGATGCACACGTCCTCTGTTTGCTCCACGGTCATCCGGCTCACAACCAAGGCTCCTTCCCCACTGCCAGTTTTACATTTGCCCTCTCTCCCCTCTGTGGGGGTCTCCAGCCACTTCAGCATGTAACTACAAACCTCTACCAAAGCCTCTTTCATGCCTTGGCCACATACCCTGTGCTTTTCACACCCTACATCTAGTCCTTGTTTCACCTCTTGATGCTATCGCGCAGCAGCTTCATTTGCAGCTTGCGACATTTTCCTCATCAGCTTTGCCTCTTTACTGTAGATGGTCATGCTCTAGGATATATATTTTGTGCTGGCTTGACATCATCTCTTCTTCCTGCATCAGCAGTGAGGTGCACTTGGACTCACCTCTGAGTTGCTGCAGTGCAGCCACACCAGCCTAAAGAGCAAGAGAACCACCACCTCACACTCCATACTGATTGCATGGACCAGACAAGGAAGGGATGATCCCGGTCATGGCTGCATTTCTACCAAAAGCAATCAGATTTGTTTAGGGGAGGCTGTAGCAATCTTCTGCCCTTGGAAAAGCCCCTCTCACCAGCTGCCAGGTTAGGAGACAGCATGAAGGCCAAAGAGAGCAGACATACAGGTCATGGACATAGAATTATAGAATTGTTTTGGTTGGAAGAGACCTTTAAGATCATCAAGTTCAACCATTAATCCAGCACTGCCAGGTCACCACTAAACCATATTGGTGCCACCCTCACCAGCTCACTTCAGCAGTCTCAGATGTGATCAAGTCAAACCACACACCATCCCCCAACCAAAATTCACCAAACCGATCAACTCCAAAGCCCCTGTGCTTCCAGCACAGCATCTTCTGTGCTTGCACCCTCCACGTACAGCACAACCATTGCCAGGAACAAGCAGAGATGGAGCCAGAATTTGTGCTCATCCTCTCAGGGGATAGTAACAATCAAAGCACAGCTCCAAATCCACATTTTGCAACCCTGACTTTTGCAAAACAGTAAATCTGACCAGCAAACTTGAAAAGCCTCCAACTGGTTTCATTGCCCGAAGGTACTCTGCTAGAATATCTTGTCCTGGCAACATCACCATCATCTGCCCTTCACCTCTCCAGTACTTTAGAGGCCAAACTTTGCAGACTGAAAGTTGGGGACACGCAATGACGTTACTTGATAGCCCTTCTTCACACTAATTTTAGGTGATGGAACTTTTCATGCTTTCAAAAGGAAGTCTCTTTGTTTAGTTTTGAGAAACTTCTTGTACTTACTGGCTACTGTAAATACTCTTTTTTCATCTGATGTTTTGAACTTACCTACAGGGCTCCAAAAATCACAAGAAAACAGCACCTGAAATGATCTTGAAGAAACAATGATCTGTTAATTTCGTAAATCAAACTGAGCAACATGATACACCCAACATGCAAGTGATTGCAGATGGAAACAAATTACACATCAGTAAGTACTAAATTTAATCTTCCTTCAGTTAATATTGATTCCTGATTTTTGCAGTAGACTGACTCCATTACTCAGTTGTTTGCTGCAGGAGATGCGATTGCTCCATCTGCTTTAGACATCTAAATCCTACAGGGATTGCACCTTTAGGAGATCCTCCTTGGACAATCTGGATCATAGAATGACAGGATTGTTTGGGTTGGTAAGGGACCTTAAAAATCATCTAATTCCAACCCCAAGCCATGGGCAGGGACACTTCCCACTAGACCAGGTTGCTCAGAGTTCCATCCATCCTGGCTTTGAACACTTCCAGGGAGGGGGCATCCACAACTTTTTGAGGCATCCTAGGCTAGATATCTCTCTGGATAGAGATAAGGGATCAGGCTGGACCGTTCAAGCCTGTCTGGGTCTCATCCTCAGGCCATTTACACCTAAAAGGATAGGAACAAAGACTGATCAGCAGGGTGGGAGTCAGGACCAATGTCTGGAGCTGCTGTTCTGGGCTGTCCCCAGGAGGTGAGTCAGGCAGACCACCAGCCAAGGTATTCACAGAAACCACCCACAGCCTCTCCACCTACCTTGAGGAAGGACTAGCTACCCAAGTAGACACCTCTGACCCATTAGTTACACTTGCAGTTTGCTGCCTTCACACTTTAAATTGTTTGCTCGTACAAATCCTAATGATATTTTTCCTCTTAACTCTGCTTCAAACTCCACCCACGTTCTTCCCCTCACCCTCCAAGGCCCCAAACCCACAATGCTTTCTTCTATTTATTTGAAGGATGAAGAGCACATGTCTTTAGCATCACTAAATCACTATTAGAGTTATTGAAGAGATTAAAAACCTCTCATGAAACTTGTGATCTAAATCAAGTTGTTCTACTGCAACCAAAACCCTCAGGGGACCCAATCCAAAAAAAAAAAATCACAGGAAAAACACCTTTAGCCTGTCTCATTATCCTTCTAACAGGTCCATTGTTTCTGAGGTAAATCTTGGCTCCAATCACACTTCTTGTCACTGTCAGATTCATTCTTTACCTACTCACAAAAATATATAAATATATACATATATCACACAGTGCTACAGAAAGTGTGTTGAGCTGGCAAGAGTTACCAGCAGACAAACTTCAGAGCCTTGTTCAGCAGCAGATCAGCTGCCACCTCATTATTTATAGCCACCCTGCTCTTTGAGCTTGTTTATCTTCTCTCCCTAAGGTAGTGGTGGCAGGAGGGGAAACTCTTGACATTCAGGCCCATGTGTCTCAGAGGCTGACCTTTCCTTCAAAGAGCAGAAACTGTTTCAAGGAACAAAGTCATTTGGAAACTCGCATGTCCAGCACCTCACAGGAGGCCTAGATATATGCATCTGCTCCAAGCCAGGTTTTCCCCTGGTTTCCCACTCCCACTAGAACACTCTGCGTCTCCCCAGAGAGTTTCCAAGTAACCTGCTCATTTCCGTTGAAAGCACATCTAGGTCCACATAGGCTTTAAATAGCAAAAACGTGCTCAGCAAATTAACCCTCCTTAGAGAAGGTATCTCACAAAGTAGCCTTTCAGGCTTTTCCTGCACTCTTCAAGTTGCCAGGGCACAGGAGTAGTATCAGAAGTTTCTGGCCATCGCTTCCACCAGTCAACTGCAGAACTGTGTTGAAACAAGTCGGTTTGCATGCACACAAGGGCACAGCAGCACTGCTTTCACTTTAAGCCAGGACACCTGTACACACCTCACTGTTACTGCTCTGACCTCATTTGAAAATCCCAGCACAGTAGAGGTAAGGCTGAAGGAAGGAAGATGGGCCAGATGGTGTCCGTGCTCCCCAGTGCTCTCTGAGGAGCACAGACTCCTTGAATTCCTACCTCTAGGAGGATCTGAGGCAGAGGATGGAGAGGATATGGGTACCAATAATCAGAAAAATGACAGCAAGAAGAGATACCTGAGAACTTTCCTCTTCCTAACACTTTAGGAAAGCATAGGTAAGGAAAGCACAAACTATGTGATGTCTGTACACCACTGAAAGGTTTTCACTTGGAAGGTCACCTCCACAAAAAAAGCTTTTCATTAGATGGTTCCAGGTAGGGCAGTCAGCTCATGAGAGTGCTGGGGTCCTGCACACACAGCTACAGTGACCTTGCCTAAGCTGCATAAGCAGGCTACAGAGGGATTATTTTTACAGCTGACATCACTACCTGTTTTGGCTGAAGCCTGTGACCTGTAGGAACTCCTACATCAACAAAATCCTCAGAGTTGCCATTGTTACATCTTCTTCAAATTTTATTAAATGCTTACAAAAAAAAAATCCAGGAGGCAGTAAATTTAAGCAGAAAGCACACAATGCAGGAGGTGAGAGAAGCTGCCCTCACCCCCAGGAGAACAGAAATAAGTTGCAAAATTATGTTGACACAGGAGGAGGATAGGAGTAAGACTTTAAGGAGGGGATGGGGGACATGCTAACACCATGAAGTATGAAGACATGGGAAAGTTCAGAAAGAGTCCTGGGAGCTGATTAACAGACCTCAGGTGCAAGGCCAGAGTGGCCATCCATTAGGGACTCAGTTTCTCCATGTTAACAGCAAGCCCTGACCTTCTCAAACAACTCACTGGATGCCCTGTCACCAAGGCAGCTCCCAGCATAAGAGCAGCAGCTACTTCCCACATATGCTGTTGCTCTCCAGGAGTGCAGCAGGAAGGTTATCAACATGCCCACCCCCTCTGATACTCAGAGGCATTTCAATCACTATCACTGAGCCCACAGGTTTAGAGAACAAGCAAATCCCTTTCCCAGAGTAGAGAGATAATCCCAGTGGTCATCCCTCCTCACCTGGGAAAGGAGACCTCCAGTCCATGTTAGACAGCAAGGCGGTGGCAGTAGCTCCACAAAGCAAAGCTGCTATTGCCACTGCTGATATGGAAAACTGGTAGGTAGGAATATTTTGCCATGGGCATATAACCAATTAAGGGATGAAATAAAGAAAAAAATCAACCAGGATTAAGTTGAGTATGATTTGATGTACAAAGAGGTCAGTAGATGGAAGTCCCTCAAAGCAGATGTTGCAAAGGGACAGAGGCTGCATTGTAAACAGTGGAAGACTTTACCCACAGCTGACACCAGCAGGGTTACAAGTGGTCCTTGCAGTCTCCTCATGCTCAGGATCTGCCTATTCCCCTCCTTTCAAACACTGATTCTTTTACCAGGTTTCTGCTGGGATCCCTCTCTCCCACCACCCAGCCACCAAGAGTCACAACAGTAGAAATTCTTCATCGTGTAGCAAAAGTCCTGCCACCACAGAAGGGCAGCAGATCCCTCCCTTCCAATGCCTGAGGAAGAAGAGAGGGAGCAGAGCCACAGCCTCCCATCTCTGTAGCAGGGCCAGTTAAAAGTAAACACAAAAAAAAGGGCAGAGAGTCACAGGGAAGGTTAAAATGGGGATGGGGTTTGCCAGTTGATCCAATTCCTTTCATCCAACCAGAGGCAGCATGAGGGTATTGCTCACAACCCGAGAGGAGTCAGGCTGTACCAATGCAGACTGACAGCAGGCAGAAGAGGAGAAACATCCTTCAATTATCTTCCGTGGAGCAGAGGAAATAGTGGCATTGAGCGTTGCATCGAGCCGGGATCAAGCTCAGCTGCAAGACAAGAAAACCACAAGTTTATGCAAAATGTTTGGCCCACCACAAGCAATATCCTGGGCTGTCCAGAGGCTGCATCCTGCATACCCATTACAGGTGGTTTTCTCCCACTCTTTTCCACAAGGCCCTTTGAATCATCCCATAAAGCTTCAGCCCTGCAGGACACGGCTACATGCTACGTGCCCATGACAGCAAAGATGCTTAGAGCTGCATGCCCAGCAGAGGTCACGGCTGCCCAGGCAGAGGGAAGGACGTGCTCCTCCCCAGCCATCTCATCCCAAGGTGATTAGCAGGTTTCCTTCCAAGCCTGAGAAAGCCACTAAAGCAGAGAGCACATTCCTACAGCCTCCAGCAGCTGCAGCTCTGCTCAGGACCATCTGCAGCAGTATCAGATTCCTGCAGGTCTTGATCTGCTCCCCATATGACAGCTGGTGCAGCTGAGGGACTTCAAGCAAATGACTTTTCCATTGCATGATAAATGACTCCTTCGTGTTGCCATTCTCCCCACTGTTCCTTGCTTGGGGAAGATGGAGGGGAGATGATGCTCCACAGATGGAGTGGAGCTTAGGAGAACAGTTGGGATCCAAGAGTGGGTGACCTCCCCTCCACTCATGAGCACTCAGCCAGCAGCACGGACGCTTAACCCTTTGAAAGCCTCTTGACTGAGCTTCTAGTTCAATTTCCTTTCAGCTTATCATAAAACCCACCCAAGCTTCTAAGGCAGCATATTCTCCGTTTTCCCCAGGTTTTCAGCATCAGCCTTTCCGCTGGCAATAAAGGAAGTCTGTCCATCCCTTTGCTTTTGCTTCATTACACAGCAAGGGAGAAGAGACTCACAAATCTTGCTGGTTGCAGAATTTCTGAGCGCACAAAGCTCGAAGGAGGCTCAGACAAAGCCAAGCATGACAGGGAAGGCAAATAAATTATGAGCTGATTTCCTTTCGCTGTCTCTTAGCATCTCGCTGCCTCGCTCGTTCAACACACAGACTCCGGCACAGTTACCTGCCATGGAAGTTACCACCCATGAGGTGGTAAATTCAAGATCCGTAGCACAGCAGGTTTTGAGTCAGATGGGGTGCCGAGCTAGTAGCAAGAGCTATTTTAAGTGCACAGAGACCACAGAGCTTGAGGTTAGAGAGCACAAAGAAGCCTCTAACTTTGGAAATAGAAAGTTTTCCTGGTGTATGCAAATTATATCTAAACTTGCCACTGGAAGAACCCCTGTGCTCTCCTCAGTAGCACCTGGCAGTCTGCAGCCAATCCCAGGCAAGATCCTGCTCTGCCCCACATAGGAAGCCGTGGTTTTTTGGGGTGCAGCAATGCATAAGACAACACATACACTCCAAGCCGAACGGCAGTTGGGAAATTCACTGCCCTCTCTTCAGTATTGCCAACGCAAGCCTGAAGCAGGTCAAGCTTATTCTGGTTTACGAGTGCTGCTAGACCACCGCTCACCTTGCAATACAGGCTGTCCACAGGATCACATTAAGTAAGAGCAGATGGAAATCATTCTGCAGTCAATCTCAACATCACATGCAGGTAGCAGCCCGCCTTGCAGCAGATGAAAATCACACAAGCCATTTTACCAATTTCTAGACAAACGGAACCAGGAGTGTTGCACAAAAGCAAGCATGCACATCTCCAACTGAAGCATTCTGGCTTTCTGACCCAGAAGAATCTAGAATATCCACAAGGCTGGGGAGGAAAGTAGGTATACGATGAAGGAATGGGCTCTAAGCTTTTTTGGGAGGCAAGTACAGACTTACTTCTAAGAGGAGCTCTTGAAACAGAGCAAGCCTTGCGCCTAAGGCATAAAGCTGATAAGCCACTGGGAATGCCCAACAGTTGTCAACCTCAGCCAGCACAAATCCCCTCCAGGCCCCCTCATCGAAACAGGAGGGGGTTTCTCATGCCTGCAGCCAAAAGAAACCGTAGAATCACAGAATGGTTTGGGTTGACAAGGACCTTTAAAGGTCATCCAGTCCAACCATCTGCAAGGAGCAGGGACACCTGCAACTAGAGCAGGTTGATTAGAGCCCTGGCCAACCTCACCTGGAATGGTTCCAGGGATGGGGCATCGACCACCTCCCTGGGAAACCTGGGCCAGGGTCTCACCATCGTCAGTGTAAAACATTTCTTCTTTCTCTCTAGTCTAAATCTCCCTCTTTTAGTTTAAAATCATCACCCCTTGCTCTGTTGCAACAGGCCCTACCAAAAAGTCTACCCTCATCTTTCCTATCTTTAAGCATTGAAAGGCCACAAATAGTTCTCCCTGGAGCCTTCTCTTCTCCAGGCAGAACAATCCCAACTCTCTCAGTCTGGCCTCACAGCAGTAGAGTTCCAGCACTCTAACCATCTGTGGCCTCCTCTGGACCTGCTCAAACAGGTCCATGTTTTGCTTGTGTCCAGGAAATCAGCTGGTAGCAGGGCATCACTTTCCAGACACTGCCCAAACCATGTCCACCATAGTTTATACTCTAGAGGACAGCTCATCCACCACAGTGAGAGCTTGGAGGCTTTGTGCCTCACATGCCATCTCTTCAGTGCTTTCATTTTCTGCTTCCTTTTTTTTTGGCTTTGTTAGGAGTCACCTTGCTTCCTCTCCATCCACACTGGGTTTTGGCAGATACATCACCTACTTTGCTCAATACAGATCCACTTGCCAGCCCAGTGCTGACAGCAGCACTGCAAGCCCAAAGGCAACACAGGACACTCAAGCACAAAGCTGTTCTACACTTTTCAGACCTCTATTTAGGATAGTTCTCCTGCACAGTAGGTATCATGCTACACACCCACGCTAACCAGAGCAAGTCAGGAACCACCAGGAATGAAGCCAAGCACATACAATAGCCCCTCTGGGCAGCTCTGACATCACCCTACCTCTTCTTTCTCATTTCAGAATGCTCAGTTGCATCCAGCATAGGGGACTAAAGGGCTCAGTGATTTATATCTCATTTCTTAGCAAATCTCAGCAACTCTGTGCTGAGCTAGAGCCAGGGTAGAGGCAGATTTCTTTCTGGGGGCTGCCAAAGAGTCATTGCAGGTTGGGGGTTGAGCGTTTGGTGTTGCCCAGCCTTGGTCAGGAAGAAAAAGAGGAGAAATGAGACTACAGAATCATAGAATGGTTTGGGTTGGAAGGGACCTTTCAAGGTCATCTAGTCCAACCTCTCTGCAGTGAGCAGGGACATCTGCAACTAGAGCAGGTTGCTCAAAGCCCCATCCAACCTGGAGTGTTTCCAGGGAAGGGGCATCAACCACCTCTCTGGGCAACCTGGGCCAGAGTCTCACCACCCTCAGGGTAAAAAAATTTCTTCCTTCTATCCAGTCCAAATCTCCCCTCTTTTAATTTAAGACCATCACCCCTTGTCCTGTCACAACAGACTGTGCTAAAAAGTCAGTCCCCACCTTTCTGACAGGCCCCTTTAAGCACTGAAAACCAGCAAGAAGTTTTCCCTGCAGCCAGCTCTTCTCCAACAACCCCAACTCTCTCAGCTTGTCCTCACAGCAGAGGGATTCCAGCCCTCACATCATTGTTGCGGCCCTGACTACCAAAACCACTAGTTTTATCATTCTACCCTGAAACACAGGCCCTCAGCTCCACTATGCAGGAAACCTGACCAGAAAGAAGATGAGATGATGGTGAGTAAGTGTCAGAGAGAAGAAAAGCCATCATGCATCCCCACAAGGAGCAACACACTGCTGCCCAAAAGGGAGTCCAGTTGCCGTTTCCTTTGGTGATAAGGTCTGATCCAGACCATAACCCATTTCTGTTTCACTGAATGAGTTGATAGAAGCAGAATAGTGGCAACACTTCTCAAGGGGAAGAGAAAAATGGGGTTTAACTAGAGCGCAGGAGAAGGCTGCAGCTGTGTGTGACACAGCAAGGAAAGACAAGTCCAAGTTATTGTGGTGAGAAAGCACTTTCTCACCAAACCAGTGTTTCTGAGGTCCTGCATTTCACAGGGATGTTCTTTTGCCAGATGAAATCAGTCAAGGCCTGTGTTGACTCCAATGACACACGGAGTTTATAGTGTTCCATTTACATAACGCTGTATCAGACTATTAATAAAGTGGAACTTGGAAAGCCATGAAACATTCCTGATTTGGGCCTCTGAAGAATGTTTCAAAGCTTCAAGATTTCAGACCAGCTCTGTTTCTCTTGATGTTTCTTTCCAAATCCCTCTAGGGCTTTCCAAGACACATAAGTCTAGGGTCTCGAGGAGCTCTCACTGGATTTTACACTAACACCAGGAGCAGGAGGGCTCCAGGTTTGGCAACACATCTTTCCCCCAGTACATCTCTTGCCCTGCTACACCACCATCAAGACTGGCTGAGGCTACCTCAAGAGACTAAAGAAACAATTGATGTTCTTCCTCCACAGTATTGAAAGAGGAAGGAGAGACCTTCTGTATGTATATTTCAGAGCCTAGTCCAAGGCCAAGCCCACGCCAACTCTACACTTTGTGTTTTCTTCCAGGAGATGCCAATGCTGCTAACAGTATCAGCCTCCATCCAGCCTGCTCCCATCCGTCACCACCTTTCTCCCCCTCCCACCCTCCCAAAGCCTGGGAAGGACAACTTACGGCTCCAGCGGCTGCTGAAGAAGACAGCCAAGAAGAATGCCATCCTAGCTTCAGAGCAAGCCAAATCCTTTCGGTCCAGCCTTTCACCTGTGAATGAGGCCAGCCCTGACCTAGAACATGATGAGACTACTCCCCTGGCAGAGCCCCCTGAAACCACAGCACCCCCCTCCACCAGCCTCCCAACCCACTTCTCCATCAAGCCTGTCACCCACCACGTCTCCTCCCCCTTCCGAAAGAGCAAGCCTTTCACGCTGAAGGTCACTGAGCAGAGACGCATCGCTGAACACGTCATGCTCACGACCTCCCCAGCCATGCCCCTGCTACACAAGCCAGGGGCTCCTGAGACTCCACAGCAGCCTGAAGGCACAGACACCCACCTTCCCTCTCCATGCAATCCTTTGATATCTGTTTTCTCCCAGACTTCTTCCAGTCCACAAAGTAAAGAAATGGCACCAGAGGTTACCTGTGTCACCAAGGTGCACACGTACTTCCACAGTGTCAAGACACCCACATCAAACAAGGCCCAAGGAACTGTCAGCCACGAAGATGAAAGGCCACCTTCTCCAGCATTTGAAACAAACTTCTCTGAACCATCTCCAGAGCAGACACCTGTCCCAGTCGACAACAGCAAGGTCACATCTACTGCACTGGAGCCTCCCCTCCTTTCTACTGTGGGGGCAGAGCTTCCTAATCAAGCTCCCAGGCCTGCTCCTACTGAAGAGTCTATGAAGGCCACTTCATCCAAGCCCAGTCCCTCTGATGTTCACACCAATAAGCCTGTAATCCATGGAAGTGACACTGAAATATCTGGATCAGAGACAGCTCCTGAATTACCCAAGCAAGATGGTGACAGCCTAAAACCATTAACACCCAGTACTCCCTGGAGAAAAGCACAGGCAGTGACAGCAGCCTCAGCAGAAGAAGTTGACAACACCAGGGCCACCTCCACAGACACCAACACAGAACATGTCATTCAACATCCGCTGACCCCCAGCTTACCAAACACCAGACCTCCCCTCAAAGCTGAGCCAGTCCTAATGCCAGCAGAAGAATCAAGACCTGCTGGAGCTGCTGCTAGTGGTTGGCATCGCCTCAGGAAGCACTTGATGGTGCAGTCAGAAGCACCCAGCTTTCCACAGCCTGAGCCAGAAAAACTGGGACAGGAGGAAAAGAGCAAGGAGAAGAACACCTTTCAAGCAATCATCAGTCAGGATGCCAGTCTGTTTAAATCAAAGGCCACCAGGATGTGGGATGCTATTTTATACCAGGTAGCAGTCAACAAGGAGAGGAAGCAGCAAGCAGAAGAGAAGCTGCAGAAGGAGGAAAGCTGCTTTCGTCCCCGCCGTTTACCCATCCTTCTACATAAGCCACGCTTTGATGCCCGGAAACTGAAGGAACTGGCTGCCAAACCCATGACAAAGATCACCACTGTGCTCGAGGTGAGCCGGTTTAGACCCGAAGGGGCTGAGAAGCAGACCAGGAGCTTTAACAGAACGGCATCAGGATGGTCAGTCAAATGAAGCAAGGCTGTGCTACCAGGCCCACATCTCTGGAGCTTCCTGAAGGACACCAAGGAAGAGAGCACCTATGACTATGTTTACCACCCGACAGAGCCAAGCGTAAGAAAAAAAATAAAACTAAATAAAACCCCACCAAACCAGCAGCCTCATGCTGTGGATTTAAGAGTTACTCTTCACATTTATAGAAGCTTAAACTTGTAATATACCACACCCACAGGTCATGAGCCGGGAAAACAAACACGGACTTGTCTTAGAAAGAGCCACCAATGAGCCCCGTGTGCAGTAACATGGGGAGACACATGGCAAAGATGACAAAACGCCTGTAGAAAAAGCCCATCTTAGAGGAGAATGATGGAATCTGAATTAATTTTGTTTTGTTTCTTTAAGACCAAGATGAATCCTAGAAACAGTTGTAGATGAGAAAACATGAAAGAATCTGGGTTGCTCCACATCTCCTTTAGGGAGTCTTAGAAAACAAACTCAAAAGAAGTTACACAGAATCTCTTTAGTTTCTCCACTGAAAGTGCTCTCCACACCTATCTGCTAAGAACAAGGTAGAAACTCATTCTTTCACCCAAGGCCCAGACAAGGGATAGCATAAGATATCCATCCCTGCTCTCATAGCAATTCTCCTGCCTGAAAAAAAAACAGGTATCATCATTTGATGTCCTCCTAGGTCAGTCTACTCAGCTGCAGGTGCACAGAAGATTAACTCTGTCACAGTGATCAAGTTCTGTTCTGGATTTTACTGCACTTTAAGTACGGCTGGGGCTGGTGTTTTCATGGTATCCAACAAGGACCTGCTTCAGCAGGTGGGTATTTAACAAGGTGCCGTTTTCTGGGAGGTTCTCCTCACTCCACGTAGCCTCATTTTCAGAGGGAACATAATAGTTGCACATCTACTGGTGCCCAATGCCCTGAAAAAGGGTATTTAAAATAAAATCCCCTACTCTGTCCAGCCACAGAGACAATTGTGCTTCCCAGCATTAGTCACCCTTTGCATCTCCATCAGCACCAGGCTTAAGGAAGGGAAAGCTGGAGAACAGCTATTTCTGTTTCACAAGGAACTTTATTATAGGCTGGGATGTTCCTACATAGCTAATATAGGATTTCTATGTTTAGTGCAAATAGGAAACTCAATACACAGCTCTTTATATTCTCCTTGCGTGCAGAGGATACAGAGCTAACCAAAATTCCCCCAGCAGACTTAGAAACAAAACCAAGAGCCCCTTTTGCTTTTTTTGAACTCTTCCAATTTTGCAGGGATGCTGTGAGAGCAGCTCAGTTATCATCAAACCTGCACTGAAGTTTTCACTTTGCCAGTCTTATCCTCTGTTACGTAACCTCTTCCCTATTCTAAGGGGAAAAAAAAAAAAAGGAATAACAGAAGTATCTAAAGTTTGGATTTCTCCAGCTCTTCAAATCAAGAAGCAACTGACAAGAGGTTGGTTGGAGATGCACCAGCAATCCCAAGTGTATCGAGATCAGTCCCTGCAGAGTAATTCACCATGCTGCAGAAGAAGGCTACAGGAAAAGATCCACACAGCAACACAAAATCAAAAAATCAAAGAGCACAGTGTAAAACATGTAGAATGCAGATAAAACATGTAACACAGATAAAGATGACCTCACACACAGCAGTCCAACGGCACCTCACCACAGCACAGCTAGATGGATGCCTACGCACAAGAGTCTGCGTCCACAAGAACCACAGCATTGGTGGGAAGCAGAAAAAAAGTCAATAGAATCAGAGAATCATCTTGGTTGGAAGAGACCTTTAAGATCATCAAGTCCAACCATTAACCCAGCACTGCCAGGGCACCACATGTCCCTCAGCACCACATCTCCATGGCTTTGAAATCCGTCCAGGGATGGGGACGCCACCACTGCCCTGGGCAGCCTGGGCCTTGACAACCCTTTCAGGCAAGAAATTTTTCCTAATAGCCAATCTAAACCTCCCTTGGTGCAGTTTGAGGCCATTTCCTCCTGTCCTATCGCTTGTTACTTGGGATTACTTATACACTTGAGCGACTAAGTGAACCTGGCCAGAAAAGATGGTTTCAGGAGCAACTGTGGAGTTAATCCACTTTGTCCTGCAGCGAGGATGACCACCCATAACAAACCAACAACTCATTTCTCGCATCAGGCTCGTGTTTTGTATCTGCTGGCCTTCCCATCAAGGCTGCGTCCAAACTCAGCCCCACAGCACAGGAATGGGGGATGGAGAATTCCTGGCGGGCAGAGCGATTTCTGCAGCAGGAAACAGAGGAAGGCAGGTCTGGCTGAATGGTTTAGCTTTTTTGCCCTGAGAACAAAGGGCAGAGACATACAGCAGGCACAAGTCTTGCAGAGACAGACCCTGGCATGAGAGCATCAAAAACAGACGCTTGCAGGCAACAGATGTCCAGCAGCAGCTCTGTGTTGGGAGCTACTGCAGCATGTCCCAGCCCAAGTTGCTATACTGAGCAAGGGAAGGAAAACAGTGCTAAGCACAGAGTTTGAGTGTTCCTGAGTGTCAGCCTCAGGCAGTTGCCAAAAGCCTAAATTGCCACTTACAGAAAACCTCTTTGCTCCACAGTCCTGCAGCTCAGGAAGGAAGGGAAGGAAAAAACTGTACCTGTGCACAAGCAAGCAGAAAGATAAAAGTGACACATGAGCAAGTGACACAGGAGTGAGCCAGAAGGGTTTGGGAATAAAAAGGTAACTATGAAGGGATCTGGCAGTAGGGAAAAGGGATGAACATAGTTCAGGAAACTGGAAAGGAGCTGGGGAGCAGGGACCTCACAAAACAGCCAGGAGGAGAAACAAACCAAGATCCTTCAGCTATCACAGTCAAAAAAATCATCTTGTGAATGAGCACATGAGGCAACAGTGCTGTGGCTGTGTGGAGTACTGGGTGGATCCTAAAGGACATCCCATGACAGTCAGTGGCCTTTCTTGAAAGGATGCTGGAAAGAGACCAGAGCCAAGGGCACTTTCCTTTGAGCTGCTTACGGAAGCTCAGGTAGGGCAAACAAAACCTGCTGACGACTTCGCAAAGCTCATTTGCTATAAAGAACTGAAGCTCAGTACAATCCCACCTGGTGCATCAAAACAGACATCAGGAAAAATAAAGAGGACTGATCAAAAGGAGACCTTAAAAATAGATTTCTGAAAGCTGCAGGCAGAGAAGCAAGCTGAGGATACAATTCCTGTGGGTTCCTCCCCTTCTTTACATCTGAAAACATAGCTTTGGGCAGCCTTGGGTTTGTACTGCTGCCCATCTCAGAGAAGCATTCCAGAGAGCTTTTCTTCTAAACGGGCACCACAAGAGGAAAAATAAAACCCAAACAAAACAATATGCTGCACTCAGAAACCAGCTCCTTGCGGGGGAAAAAAAGGAAGGAACACAGCCCCCTGAAGAATTCAGAAACAAAAGGTGATTTGTGGCAGACAGAGCTATTTATAAGCTTGGCTATGAAATAAAGCTTTTTTTTATAGTAGGAAAAAAAAGAGAATGAGCTTGTTTTCACTCCCGACAACTTCCTCTCCTCTCACTGTGCCAGATGCTACCCAGTTGGATCCAACCAGTTATCACCTCCCTCTACACCATTCCTCCTTATTGCCACAACCCTCTACCATCAGCCTCTCAAGATAACACCAGGATATCTATTAACACAAACACAATCTGAGCATGAGATCCAACAACCGTTTCATGAGGACAGGCACAGCAATCCCAGCTCTGGCTTCCCCCTTGCTGCACATCAGAGCACAGTCCTTTCTGCTGAGTTGGTCTACCCAGCACAACAGATGTTCCTGTCATCCCCACTATAACCCTATTATGGGGCTGGTTCCAAGAGGTTACTGAAACCATCCAAAATTTTTCCTCTGATTACTTCAGTAAGTCTAGGAATTAGACCCCAGAAGCATCTGAATTTCAGGAGTACATCAGCTCCCACGTTCAGTCAGAATGACTCCCAGCTATCTACGTCTTGCAACAAAAGAGAGCATAAGAAAACACAGCAGATAGAGACTGTTCCTTTGAACTAGCAAATGCGTCTTCACCCAAACAGCAGCAAAGGTACTTACTCTGCAGATTATCCACAGGTATCCACCTTCCCAGCAGCATCAGAAAGTCAGAGACCAAATCAAAACACCTGCTGTGTACCCACTCCCTTCCAGCTCAGAGCCGGGTGTTTTACCCTGAAGCAAGACTCTAGCTGTTACCATACAGCACCTTCCCACTCCCCCAAAGCAGGGCTAGCAGAAACAACCCCATCATCCTGCCAGAACAGTGCCAGGCACTTCTTACACGGCACAAGGTCATACCCCACCTACCTGGTTAATGAGGTCTCCAGGTACACTATTTCTCCACAGTATCGTCTATCAACACCTTCTTGTACTGGCCATGGCCTGTTGCAACAAATTTATACTTTTTGCCAGGAGCAGACTGAGCAGGATAGAAAGAGACAAAGTTAGCACTTTCCCCTCTCAAATAGGTAGTCACAATCAAATAACTGAAGCCAAAGGAGCATGTGTTACCATTGTCTGGAATCCCAGAGGGCTTGGAGACAGCCTACTCTGTACTCCCCTTCTTGCCCCTTCCACAAACTCTTTGTGGAAGAGCTTACAAACCGGCATAAAGTAACCCAGCAAGCACAAGATGTGCAGTATGACAGGGAAGATGGAACACCAGACATCGCAAGAGGGCTCACCCAAGAGTTCAGACTCTCCAAGCAAGGGCTGGTTTCACCCACGGCAAGAGCCAGTTTCATTTACCATCTACTGGCAGCAGAACCAACCCAAAACCAGACAAGATACTTTGATCTTCTTCTCCCAGCCTGGCCAGTTTGAGCAGTAGCTGCTTGCTGCCTTTTAATAGGTATTCCCAGAAAACCCCAGATCCATCTGCAAGTGTTGATACCGTCTTAGGTTCAGTTCCACTTAACTTTGTATGTTTTATTTACTCTCAATATTACAAAGCATAGCAAGAGCAAAGTGACTCACATTTGCAGTTCAGTTTGAGCCTAGAAGGTTGAGGATCCCAACTCACAGGCTGAGAACAACATGCTGTTCAAGAGACCCTTCAGCATTACTGGATATGAAATAATTTTTGCCTCCATTTTCACTGAGGCTGAAGCAATAGCAGCTCACTGGTAGGAAGAGCTTTTAGTTATGCAATTGCATTGATAGACACAGGGAGCCTATGTCCTTAAATGACATGATCGTCTTCTCAACACTTCCAACTCAGCCAATAGGTAATTTTCACATCAGAGCAAGTGCTTTCATACACACTTACTAACTGACCTTGGTATTAGTCTCAGGTTTGGAATTGCCCTTCTGTTCCCAGAGGCTTCTTTTGCTCACGATGTCTCCAGCCACAATATCCTGAAGAGATCAGAGAATCATGGTTTGGGTTGGAAGAACCTTTCAAAGTCATCTAGTCCAACCTCTAAGCAAGGACATCTGCAACTAGAGCAGGTTAATCAGAGCCCTGTCCAACCTCACCTAGAACAGTCCCAGGAATGGGACATCAACCACCTCTCTGGGCAACCTGGGCTAGGGTCTCACCACCCTCAGTGTAAAACATTTCTACCTTCTCTCCTGTCTAAATCTCCCTCTTTTCGTTTAAATCCATCACCCCTTGTCTGTCACAACAGGCCCTGATAAAAAGTCTGTCCCCATCTTTCTGACAGGCCCCTTTAAGCACTGAAAGGCCACAAGAAGGTCTCCCCGAAGCCTTCTCTTCTCCAGACTTAACAACCCAAACTCTCTCAGCCTGGCCTCACAGCAGAGGGGTTCTAGCCCCCTGATCATTCCTGTGGCCTCCCCTGGCCCCACTGCAACAGGTCTATGTCTCTGCTGTGCTGAGGACTCCAGAGCTGGATCCAGCACTGCCGGGGCGGGGGGGTTTCCCCAGAGTGGAGCAGAGGGGCAGAATCCCCTCTCTCAACCTGCTGCCCACACTGCTGGGGATGCAGCCCAGGGTGCAGTTGGCCTTCTGGACCCATCTGAAGATGCTCTCACTGCTAACATGCAGTGCTAACATGAACTGCTAACATGCCTTTGTTCATGTCCCTTTCAAACCCACACATCTGACCTCCCTTTATTTACAAAATCACATCATCTGACCTAGCGCAGCTGCAGCTAAAACAGGTAACTGAAAACTTCTTCTATTCCCAGTATATCCTGTGCTTGCCTCTCTCACGCTCTTCAACAAAATCCTGGATCAGAGATTCAAGATGTTTCCCAGGTTCTTTAGCTGTTTAAGATACGTTAACATCAAAGGCTTTTTTGTGTGCGGACAGAATTTTGCTTACAAACACTGTTCTGCAACCAATGTGTTACAGGATCAGCCTCGCTCACTAAGACCAGAAAGTGAAGTTACTGATATCAATACATAAAATTCTGAACATTTTCCACATTTACAAGATTTATCATCTTGTACTAGATGCAATGTTGTGCTCTACCACTGGAGCTCAGTCCTAGCCCCTGCAGAAAACATACACGTCCTGCCCATCATCTGATTTTATTCTCACTTCAAACTACAGCCTCAACCAGCATCACAGAGGCTTTCCTAGCGGCCCCACCAAGGAATAATTCAGAACTCTAGCACACAAAAGGCAAAGCTCTGAGGTACAAGGCCTCACACCCTGATGAAGGAGATGGGATGTCCAATAGAGATGCCCGCAGAGCTGGTGGACACCACCAATGAGCCACACCAACAGGCTAATGAAGTGGAATGCAGGTTGTTCACATGTTGTAGACCCTCCCCACTTTGCACGAGGGAAGTCCTGTGAGCGTTGTACCTTACAGGGCTGGGACTTCACAGCAGACTGAGCTGCAACCTCTCCAGTCTCCCAGAGACTTTTTGTGCTGGCTACCATCATGCTAGTGGTGGGAAGGTCAAGAGAAGGTTGTCGGACAGGTTTTGGAGTCTTTGTGGATGTCTGGAATATAAATAGAGAAAGATCACCATCAGGGAGCGTGTGCTTTAAGTTCTCCCTCCCCATAACTGGAGGTCCTCAGGAACGAGAGGATGTAAAATGAGACTCATAACGTCTTGCCGGTTCCTGCCAGATGCTCCCACCCTTTAAACAGAGATAATGAGGTAGGACTAAGAGGTACACCCAGCAGAGAGGATTCCTTGGAGGGTGGGAACAGATAGACAGAGGAGCTCACCTCAATAGCCTGCGTGTACTGCTCCAGCCTGTCATCGATCTTTGACACAGGGAGGGGAGGCTGAGACTTCTTTATGCTGTTACTGGAGAGCAGAGGAGAGAAGAGGATTAAGGTGAACCCCCAGAGCCTCAAGCAGAAGGGAGGACTTTGAGGGCCACAGGCAGCCTGTCACCCCTGCCCTTCGCCACAGCAGGGCCCTGCAGCAGCCTCCATTTGCAGGAAGGGAACTGCTTTACCCTGAGGTCACCCCTAGAAATACCTTTTCTTTATTGAGCGGTTCAGTGACTTGGTCCTGTCTGTGATCTAAAGCAGGAGAGAGAAGACAAAGATATTACTTTTTTTTCTGTGGACCTCAGATGGATGTAGCTCACCTCAGCTGACCATAACTCAAGCATTTCTCTTTCCTTGATCCCTTAACCAGATTTTCATTAGAAATGCCTCACTCAGTCTCATGCTCCCACACTGGTCAGAGACAGTGAGCATCCCCTTTCCTTCTCCTTTCCAAGGCAGATGAGCAGAAGCCCAACCAAAGGCATCAATGCACAGTAGCAGCCCAACCAGTCTGGAGGGCAAGGGCAAAGCAACAACATGCAGCTAGACTGAGAGCTGAAACAGCAGCCAAAATCTTTTTCTCTGCTCAAGAACTAAGAATCTTTGAGACATTTGGTTTCCTAGCCATAAGCAACAGAGAAAGTGGCAAGGGTGGGTGTGTTGGTCAATACTCAGCTGAATACAAGCCAGGAGTGTCCCCAGGCAGCCAAGAAGGCCACAAGCATCCTGGCTTGGATCAGCACTAGTATGGCCAGCAGGACTAGGGCAGGAAGCATTTCCCTGCCACTGGCAAGGCCACATCTTGAATTCTGGGTTCAGTTTGGGGCCCATCACTTCGAGAAGGACGTTGTGGGGCTGGAGCACGGTCAGAGAAGGGCAACAAAGCTGGGGAAGCCTCTAGAGCACAAGTCTTGACAGGAGCAGCTGAATGACTCGGGTCTGTTGGGCCTGGAGAAAAGGAGGCTCAGGGGAGACCTCCTTGTTCTCGACAACTCCCTGAAAGGAGGTTGGTGCTAGGTGGAGATTAGCCTCTTGTCCCAAGGAACAAGTGACATGACAAGAGGACGTGGCCTCAAGTTGCGCCAGGAGAGGTTTAGGTTGGATATTAGGAAAAATGTCTTCACCAAAAGGGCCTCCCTAGGCTGCCAGAGCAGTGGTGGAGCCTCCATCCCTGGTGAGGTTTCGAAGTCATATAGATGTAGTGCTGAGGGAACAATTCTATGATTTTAAGTGGGGAAAGACAAGGGGGAAAATAGAGGCACTGCCAGCAACATCTGTAGAAGTGGAGCTAACCATGAGAACAGCACAGGCAGGAATTACATTAACTTATCCACACCAGAGAAGCACAAAGAGGACAAGTCAGCACATGGAGTCACCTCCCAGGTAGCCTTCAAGTCAAGCCATCAGGAAGGAGTTTTGCACAAGCGGATCCTGTGCAAGAACTCTTTGGCCAAGACAGGAAGGCAAGCAAACACTTCACAACTACTGAATAAAGGAAAGATGAAATTATGCTAGACCTCACAGCTCTTGCATGCCCCAGAAAACAAGAACACAGAGAGAAAAAACACTTTCATGTCTAAATGGAGGTTCTTCCTTAACACCAGTTCCTACAGAGCCAAGAAGCAGCAAACAAGGAGCATTCTCTCCCCAACTGGTGCCTGTGCCATGGGAAATATCACCTATCAAGTCAGCAGATAAAAAGCAGTGCTAGGTGCTTTCTCTAAGCTATTTGAAGACCACTTCCCCCTGCCCAGTAAGGAGATTCCTTAAAGCAAGTCATGCATTTCCAAAACACCTGCTAAAGGCCAGAAGAAACCATAGTTCCTCAACTCAGCCAACCTTGAAACTCAGAGCTCAAGCACCCTGGAACAAAATTGGGCTAGTACAAGGTTTCCCTCCTGCCACCACACACTTCAACCCCCAGGCCACACTGGCCCCTAAGCAGAAACCGAAGCATCCCCTCACACTGCAACCCAACATCTGCCTGTGCCAGATGCATACCCAGCCTCAGCCAGCCAGAGCAGATGCTCTCACCTTTCCAATACAAGCAGCATTTTTCCTGAAAGCTGCTGTGCTAAAACATCACCTTGGTGGTCAGTGTGTTTAATTCTTGCATAGAGCCTCCCTAGCTGGGCTGCAGAGATCCTCCTTTCTTTGAAAGGATCCCAAGCCCTTATTTTTCCTGAACAGCTTTCCATTCACCTTTGTGTATTGGGGATCTCTGACATCATCACTACAAAACACAGAGCCAGCATTTCTAAACTTTTCCCTAGGCTAACATGAGCAGCAGCAGTTAAGCTCAGGAAGCTGTGTGTGTTTTGAGGTGGTAATGACAAAAGTTTAAGCACATAAAAGGCGCTGGAAGAGTTTCCCACATTTCCTCACCTGTCCCACTTCAGGGATATGTTGTGGCCACCCCCACTTTTCAAACCTAACATTAGCACCAAACTCATCCTTCCACCTCTTTTGATTTGACTTTTAAAAAGGCTTCTCCATAAAAAGCCTGATGACTGTAGATGAAACCTTCCTCTTGCCATTTACTGGTGCAAGAGGAAGCACTCCTACAGTCCTCTGCATCCAGGAAATATTGACTAAGCAACAAATAGCGCAGATCTAAATGCAAAAAAAAAAAAGTTAACAGGCAACCCAGGCTCCCTCACCACTGCTATAGCTGACAAGCTTAGGGCTTCTAAAGACAAAAAGCTACAGAAATCACTTCTCTGTGTCTATTGTATTTAAAAGCACATGCACAGAACTGAGGGTTTGTCGTAAACGCCACAAAAGTCACAAGATGCAGTTCAAGTGCTGTTAAAAGCAGAAGTCTCACAAGAACATCAATGCAGCCAGATGTGATTGTAAGGGGCATGATGCTTCAGAGAGCAGGAATCCCAGTTTGCTTAAAAAACCAAACCCTTAAAATTAGAAAGTATGACTTATTCTAGGTAAGATAGAGAAATTCCAGTGCTTTAAGTTTTCAGGGTTTTGTTTTTGTTTTGTTTTTTTTCTCAGGGGAAAGGAAATGTCATGTTCTGGTTAAGTTCATGTGTAGTCTTTGACAGGCTAAAAGCACAGACATCTTTCTCAATATTACAATATTCCCTGGAGTCCTCAACGAACTTTAGACTTTTACAACGACAGGCAAAATAGACACAGAGGCTGTTACAGCCTCCAACAGGCAAAGCAGGAACACAGAAGGTTGACAACCCAGCAAGGTGAGGGGAAACAGGTCAAGTGAGCTGCCCCAGCTTTCAGCAGCAGTGGGATAACAGGATTCACACTCTACACTACTGTAAGCCCTGGCTCATCTTTCCTCATCATTCGGACCTCTACTGTGACCGTTGCCATGCCTTCAGCGGGGTCCTGGAACACCAACCTTCACCGAGCACACAGCAGTGTGGTCGGTGCACAGCTCCTCCTCCTCCTCATCCAGGCTGGCAGGGCTTGGGGCCTTCTGGCGTTTTTCTGGTGCTTCTTCGTCATCTTCATTTCTCCTTCTCTTCTTTTCCTGAGCACAGAAAGTGAAAGATCCAGGAAGTAAGGTGGTCAAACTGCTTATTATGCACCAAAAGTGATTCCCCCTGCCCTGTCTCCCAGGCTTCCTACTTTACATTAAAACATGTAAGCACAGAAACTTGGAGTTCACATTAGCTAATTCTAAAACATCCAAGAAGCAGCTCACGTGTCATTTGAGGGACAGGGGCGAAAAACGGAGAAATTTGGCCGGTTCAGAGTTCCAACATGATATGGAAAGGGATCCTCGCATTAGTTAATGAAGATTTTTTACCACTGTTGAGATTGGAAAATGTGGGTTTTTCATTTAGAGGCCACAAGGAGAGAAAGAGCAGTTGCTTTTAGAATAAAGAGCTAGAGAGTGAGGCACACAGTTCAAATGCAAAAAGCACACCAGTCTCAGTAAGACAAGATCCCTTTACTACCAGAGACACATGAAGCTCAGCCATGCTAACTGTAGGGCTTGCACATCGCTAACCTTAGGGCTTGTCCCCTCTCCTTAACGCCCTGTTAGAAGAGCAAAGAAAGAAAACCTCAGCTGGGAGCAATGCAAAATTTAGAGACACATCAAGCCAAAGTGCTCCAAAGGTGAAATAGAGGCCAGGGAGACTCAAAAAACCAACAAGCAACTAGTAAAATTTAAATTTGAGTTTTCCTGAAGAGCTACTCACTGCCCACAGAAACCACAGGAGAAATAGTAGCACTTTCCTTCTGGGTATTACAGGAACAGGTATTACAGGGTTGAACAACAACCCTGAAAGCAAACACGCCACCCTCACAAGTGGGCAGGGGCTGCCTCCAGTGACCCCAGGAAGGCACCTCAAGAGTGCCACCAGCCCCAGGTTATGCCATGAGATTGTCTATGCGGGTTCAACACTTGCCAGCATAAGCACCAGTGGTGAGCTGAAATCTTAGAGAGCAGCTCCCACCCCAGCTCTCCCCACCAGCCCTGTGGAGAAGAGGTCAGGTCCTCCTGATCCCACCTCTTCCTTGGCTCTTTCCTCTTCCTCCTGCTGGGATACTGACTCTTCCTCCTGGCACAGCCTCTCTTCCTCCCCAATAACCACATTCTCCTCCTGGATCTCCTCCGGGCTTTCCTGATTCAGCTGAATCTGCTCCAGTTTGACCTCAGTTTCTCTCACACCACCGTCGTCTTCTTGATACAACTGTCGTGGAGACCTAGAGGTGGAGGAGAGAGGTCAAAGAAGAAAAACACATTGCTATGAGCCTACAAACACCATCAGACCTCTAGGAATCCAATTTTATGACTTCCCCAAGCCTACAAAGTTGCTGTGTGTTTTACATCAAGGCTCACAGCCACTTCACAGCCCCATCCAGCTCCAGGCACCCATATGTAACAGCAGTCCCACCACTACTACACTTTGAATGTCCAAAAGCTGGGGCAGAGCTGAAGGTATCTGCACCTTTCTAGCCTCACTGCAGAAAAGACCCACTGAGAAACAGAGATCAGACCCCCACTCAGGCCCCAGGCAAAGAAGACGCTACCACCAACATGTGGTGCTGGCTCAATCCACTACTTGGCTACAGCCAAAATCACAGGTAAACCAAAGTGCTCCATGTCCTGATGCTGAAACACAGATCTGACACTGCTCCCACAGTTCCCAGCATCGATTCAACATGGAGTACCGAACACAGCCTTCTTATGCCTCAACTCATCTTCCATGTTAACAGAGCCTTTCAGGGGAAGAGGCTCCAACTGACAACACGTGAAGATACTTCCCAATAGCTATCTTTTCCCTAGCTGAAGGTAAGCTACAGGGCAATGCTGCACAATCACACATGTGGGTTGTTTGTGAGTTTTTTTGTTTGCAAGAAACAGTGATTCACAAGCAATGCTCTAGCTACATCTGACCCCGCAGAATCACAGAAAATCTGGGGTTGGAAGGGACCTCATCTTGTCCAATGCCCCTGCTTCAGCAGGGTCACCCAGAGTAGGGCGCCCCGGATCATATTGTCCAGGTGGGTTTGGAATCTCTCCAGAGAAGGAGACTCCACAGCCTCCCTGGGCTGCCCAGCCCAGGCTCTGCCATCTTCACAGCAAACAAGTTTTGTCTCCTGTTCAGATGGAACCTCCCAGGTTCCAGTTCATGCCCATTGCCCCTCATCCTGTCACTGGGCACCACTGAAAAAGAGTCTGGCCCCATCCTCTTACCTCCACCCTTTAGCTATTGATCAGACCCTCCCTCAGTCTTCTCTTCTCCAGCTAAATAGCCCCAAGGCTCTCAGCCTTTCTTTGGCACAGAAATGCTCCAGTCCCCTCAGCATCTTCAGAGCTTCCACTGAACTCTCTCTAGTAGTTCCTTGTCTCTCTTGAACTGGACAAAAAGTCTAAACCAGACACCAAGCCTTCCTCTTGCCCACTGGAATAAATTACACCTCACTCACATCACTCATGTCATAACAAGGGGTCCCAAGGCAGTTAGGGGCACCTCTTGGCTTCAGTTTAATAAAAACCAAAATGGGTTTGTACAAGAGGATTCTTAAAGACATCCCTGCTCACTGCAGGGGGGTTGGGCTAGAGGATCTTAAAGGTCCCTTCCAACCCAAACCGTTCTATGCTTCTCCCAGGTCTCCAAGGCTGCAAAGAGGAGCCCCAGAGGTATGTTGAAGCAGTCAGCTTTGCTAAAGCAGAACAGCCTATGCCTTTGGGTACAGAGTCAGTGGGAGCACATCACCCCAGAGTTCTCAATAGCTCCCAGCTGCACACCACAGCACAGTCACCAACAGCAAATAGTCTCCGAAGGCCCAGGTAACTCATTTCTCTCAACTTTTATGATGCCTTTTGCACCACCACAATTTTGTACAGAAGGCAGCTCATATCACATAGCTCCCAATCTCCCACTGCAAAAAAAAACTAAAAAGAAAATGTGTCTCAGCACCAAGGTCCCCAAGGGATACACCAGATCCTGGAGCTCCATATAACAGAGAGCAGCCATCCCCATCTCTTCTTTCATAGCCACCACCTAAACACCCTTCATGAAAAGACAGGGTTTGCTCCATATTCAGTTAAGAGGGAGCCGGGAAACCCCAGCCACAGTGCTGCTCATCCCAGCATGGGGCATCTCAGCCAGGCTCAGACCCCACCTGTGCTCACACGACGCACCAAACCCGTCCTTTAGGCAAAGGAGGTGAGCAAGGGCAACACTACTGAAGGGACTTCAGCACAGCCACTCACTAGGACACAGCTACCAACTAGAAAGCATACCCAGCTTCTGCAAAAAAAGGCCCAATCCCAGCAAGCCTGCAGAGTCTGAGTCCTTCAGCTGTCTCTCCCAGCCAGCCTCCAGCTAACTACCTGCTCACCCTTTAAAGCACCACTCCTCTCTGATGAGGTTCACCTGCCATGGAGGCCACCTCCCCTGCTCAGCACCCTCCCACTCCACCACAGAATTAACACCAGCATCATGTAAAAAACGCAAGGAGCAATTTCCAGAGATGATAACACAACATTTCCAGCTAGTTTTCTTTTAATGGCCAAGGAGGGAAGCACAGCAGCCTTTCTTTCTGCACAAGCTCTTTACAAGGTGGGGTGGAAAAAAAGAGGCGGCAGGTCAAAGAGCAGATCAGGCTGATTTCAAATTGGTCCCACCAATGTGATTATCAGCTCTGTGGTGAGATGTTTGAGTTAGGCCTGTGGGGACAGGGCTGTAAAGGTACAGCTCACAGGGCAGTTTAGCTGCAGTGCTTGGGAATAAGGAAGAAAAAGGCGAGCTCCGTTTGTTTGTTCAGCAGTAAATATTAATCTTAGGCATTTCTTCAGTCTCAGGGGTAAAGAAGAGGCTATGTCATCACAGCAGTAACATTCCCTATAAAATCAAGCTGCCAAGAGAGCTGAGTCACAGGGTTCACATGCAGGTAGATGGTGTCCAAGGGAAGTGGTTAGGGCAGGAGTTTGGTTCAGCTCAGCCAGGGGAGAGTGCTGGGAGACAGGGACTGAAGGGCTGGCACGCAAGCATCTTTCAGGGCCCTTTGCTGCCTGTTTTACCCCTGCTGAAAGAGGAGTCAAGCACAAGGTGGACTGGGGCCATAACACCCACTATGCTGACATCAGCCAGGAAGCAGCAATAACTTAGAACAGCTTTTTCGGCTGGCCTGGATTATGTTAGAGGCCGTTTCAGCCCCTGCAGCAGCTCAGGTGGCTTAAATCCAGTGTTGTCACTCCTCCAAACCCCAGCGTCCTGGCAGACTGCCATTGCTGGGAGTGCAGAGCTCAATCCAAACATCCCCTGAGCCTGGGGCAGACCTTGAGCCTGTCCCTCCCCGCCAGCCCAAAATGGCAGGAGCGTGGGGCCCATCCTGCCCTGCTGATGCTCCAGCCTCTGGCCTCATTCTTATGCATCCGAGGCTTGACCTAGGCTTGGTCACTCCACCTCAGGGACTGTCCTTTTGCTGGTCATGTTGGCTCCTGACTGTGTCCTGCCCACCTCTGTTTGCGCTGCTCGAGCTTCTGGGACCAGTCACTGAACCCCTCATCCTCCTCCAGCTCCGAAGTCCCGGATGGCTTAAAATCATAGCTGAAACACAGCAAGAAGGAAAATTAGGATGAGAGAGATGCAAAAAAAAATACCCCAAACTTGGCCAGAAAGAGCCCCAGCCTGATACTGCCCTTCTCTCCCTCCAGTTACTGCATTTTCTTTCCTCTGGATGCTCCTAAATCCCATTTGAAGCCTTATCCTCCATTATAGGAAAGACGCCTTTGCCACTTGAGGCAGGAGCATCCCGATGCCTGCCTGGTCTCTGGGGCTGCACGCAGGCAAACAAAAGACAAGCAGCATATCAAAATCAGAGCCCATCGTTTTCTTCTGCACTAGAGCAGACCCCAGCTTGTTTGGACCAGAGGTGTTTCAAACTCAGTTGCTGCTTGTCATAACGCTTGTACACAGCCCCACCAAAAAGCCATCAGCAGGAGCCGGCCTGAACAGCTTGCTGGATGAGGAAAGCACAAAGACCTAAAGATTAGGATGGTTGCTGAAGTTCATTGAATCAGAATCATACAATGTTTTGAGTTGGAAGGGAACTTAAATATTGTCTAGTTCCAACTCCCACTAGATCAGGTTGCTCAAACCCCCATCCAGCCTAGCCTTCCTTGAGCACTTCCAGGGATGGGGAATACACAAGCACTCTGGGCAGCCTGGGTCAGTGTCTCATCACCGTCACAGTGAAGATTTTTTTCCTAGTATCTACTCTAAATCTAACCTTTTCAGTTTAAGACCCTTAACTTTCATCCTGTCCTACATTCCGTGAGAAACAGACCCTCCCCCGCTTTCCTGTAGGCCCCTTTAAGTACTGAAAGGCCACAAGAAGGTCTCCCCGAAGCCTTCTCTTCTCCAGACTGAACAACCAAAACTCTCTCAGCCTGGCCTCACAGCAGAGGGGTTCTAGCCCTTACATCATTCCTGTGGCCTCCCCTGGCCCCACTCCAACAGGTCCCTGTCTGTCCTGCGCTGAGGACTCCAGAGCTGGACCCAGCATTGCAAGAGGGGTCTCCTCAGAGTGGAGCAGAGGGGCAGAATCTCCTCCCTCAACCTGCTGCCCATGCTGCTGGGGATGCAGCCCAGGGTGCAGTGGTTGTTCTGGGTTGGATCCTCACGTTCCCCTACAGCTTTGAGCCAATCACGTGCACTTCACGTCCCTGGCTTCCCGCCTGTGACCACCCTACTGCTGTGCAGAGCTGCAGCCCTCCCAAGGTGCACAGCTGCCGGCACCAGATGCAAGCTGGCTGCGCTCAGGAATTATTGTGGTTTTTTCCTATTTCTTTCCTTGCATTCTCAAGCAGATTCGCCTTCCAGCTGGGGGTCCTGAGCGAGCAGCAACATTGCAAGCACTGGCCTCAGGAGGTGGCTTTATATATGGTTTTGGGACACAGGGTAGTCACATCACCTAGGAATGGGAAATAGGATGTGGGACTTGCAGATTAGTTTAAAACTCAGAGGTTCAAAATAGATAATAAACATGGGTGAGTCTTTTCCTTGTCTTTCTGGGCTCTTATGAGGTGTCAGGGGATGCTTAACCTCCCCCATTACCCTAGTGGCTCTGAAATTCAGGAGTCTCATAATGAACTGACTGCAGGAGCTGAGGGTTTATATAAAAAAAAAAAAACCCACGTCTTCATCAGGCTCAGCAGGGAGGGTGGCCGGGGGTGCACACACCAAAACCAGCTGCTCAGCCGCAAGTTTGAGCACAGCCCAGCTCCTTATGCACTTCAGCATCCCCTACGAGCAATGATGCCACGCACGTCTAGGACACTGCAGCCTAAACTGGTTTCTTTTTTGCTGTGTGTGAAGCAGTAGTTTGTGGATGCTCAGGAGATTTGATGCAGAGCCAGGACAGGACGATGGATCTGCTGAGTCCCCTGCTCAGGGCTTCAGGAGAACTGCAGCGCTGGTGATGCCCAAGGCAGAGTTGCTCCAGTATTTGTGGCCCTGTCCACAAATGTGTGCTCAGGCCATCAGAAAATCTCCCAGGGAGCAAGGGAGACTGGCCAATTGCTGTTTGAAAACTGGTCGCCTCTGCAAATATGGCCCCAGGGGAAGCACAGAGCCAACCCAGACCCATCAGCATCACTGAAGCAGATGGCCATCCCTCTGGCTCCCAAGGCCACATCTTTCCTGCAAACTAACCTTTTTTTTTTTTTCAGTGGGGGGAATAGAGGAGAGAAGCTTCGCTCTGTCCCTTTGTTGCAAGGCAACCCCACGCCAAAGGTGGGTTTGCACAAACAGGAGTGATATGGACGGAACGAGTGCCAGCACAGGAAGTGTCGAGGGAAGGAAGGAGAAGTGTTTACACAAGAGAGAGCGATGCTTTCCAGAAGATGAATAGCCAGGGCTGCCCCTGGCTGCATGAGCAAGCCCAGGTGGCTGTCAGCAGCTGCAGAAGACATAAAGGGGATGGTCAGAGAAGAAGAAACATCCTTCCACGGAAGCCTGGCCCAGCAAGCTCAAGCATCGTGGAGCAGGGAGCAAAACACCTCATTTTAGGAGTTGTTGTTCTACTTGTCATTGTCATTCACAGGCACTTAAATACGACATTAAATTTGGGCAATGTCAACGGTCCTGTGGAGCCAGCGGCGGGTCTGTGTCGATGCCCGTGGGAATGGAGCCTGCAAGCTGGGTTACTGGGGCTGCTGGTCTGTGCCAGCGGCCACTCACAGCACCTCCTGGTAAAGCAGTTTGCCATTCTAAAAAGAATTATTTTCCAGCCCTCATGTGAATAATAATGACTACTATTACTTTTCTGAGCTTCTGTTTGCTTTTAGGGCAGACTGCGGCAGGTTTGTTTGCAGAATATCACCAGCTGTATCTCCACAAAAGATTTTGAAGCTTCTTTGCAACACTTTTAGACTCCCCCCCAAAGAAAATCCTAAATAATTTTCCAAGTATCTGAGAGAAAACCTAATCTTTTCATGGAAAACAAAAAAAACATTTATAAACAGCTTTTGCTGTTTTTCCAGTAAAATTCACCTGCTGTTGCTTGTCTCTGATTTTAACCCAAATCCTTTGGACACTTTCCTGTTACGTTTAATATAGTTAGAAATAGGTTGAACACATAAATAGTGGGAAGACTGGGGTCTTCGGGACAGAGTTTGGCAACTCAGGGTGCAGACTGTTTTTTGTGTGCTGCACACCACCTGGGCCACTGCATCATGGACACAAGGATGCTGCAGTGGGATGCTGGGGATAAAGCTGCTCATTCCATCCCTTTTCCAGGGGTTTCCCCCCTGACAGCAGATAGCAGCAGCTCCAGAAATGACTCCTGAACTATCTCCATTTAGAATCTTCCCCATTAAAGCAGCAAGTTCATTTTAACCCTTAGAGCTGTAAAGTGTACTAGCTCAGGTGCTGCTCCCTGCTCCCCACTGCTGGGCCAGCATCCGCTGAGTGAGGAGCGGAGAGCCTGGTTGGGAGAGGTGAGCGCTTGCGGGGCACTCAGCGCTGGGATCTGCTTGGGGCCATGTGTCGCATCATCAGGCACAGGTCTGTCTTTGCATGTATCGGGAACTACCGTTAGTTTTGGTGTAGGATGATTCATAAGCTGAAATTTAACCAGGCACTGAAATCCCTGGCGATGGGGATTCTCTGCCTGAGCTCAGCCTTACCCAAGCTGTCCTAGTTTAAACTCTCAAGGAAGTAAAGCACCCAGCCCCTAGCAAAATAAAAACAAAGAGCAAAGAGGGGATTCTGGCTTTTTTTTTTTTTTTCCCCCCCAAATCAGAAACACACTATTTGTTAGTCTGGGCTAAATCCCCCAACCCGAGCCTATTAGGGAACTTCCCCATCTCCCCAAACCACCATGACATCCGCTTTGCAGATGCAGGAGGGTTTTGGTGCAAGAAGAGAGGGTGTCACTGAAGGCTTTATCTATGGGTATTTCTTACCAGTTTTCCTCTGCTGGACCCATGTTCTCTGAGCAAGAGACCGTGCCGTTCAAGCCCTCTTCTGCCTGGTACCTCAGCTGCTTCTCCCGCTCCCGCCGCCGCCGCTCTCTTGCCGCCTCCTCCTCGTCTTCCACACTCCATTGTGCTGTCAGCCTGACAAGCCAGAGGGAAAATCCAGCCTTACCACCACCGGGCAGTGCCTGTGAAACCCAGCATAATCCCCTGAGGTTCTGGGCTTTCCCCAGCAAGCAGGGGGCTCCCGCAGAAGAGCGCTCCCACCATCATGAGGGATGGTCCTTGAAGCGACATCCCCACCTCCATTGGCACGGCTCTGCAGCAGGACTGACCCATGTGCAAGGATAAGGCAGAACACATGGACTGGGAGAGGTGTGCACGAAAGTTTTTCCTAGACTGGAGGAAGATGTGGTGCGTATCCCCCTCCTCCCAAGCCAGCCACCTTCCTGCGGTCTGGGAGCCCACTGGGAAGCACCATTCCCTGTAAAGCAGCTTTGCACCCCAGGAAGGATTTGTAAAAGGGTCTTGCAATGTTGCACGAAATCCCACATCCCCATCTCCAGCTTTGGCCCAGGGAGGGCAAGATCTGCACCCTGAAGGTGAGTTTCCTTCAGCAGCTGATCCACCCCTCTCCCACAAAAGGAGAGTTAAAAAAAAAACAAATCATTGGGATAATTGAGACATTTTGTTCAAGAGAAAAATGGCTCTTCCAGTTACACAGTGAACCTCGTTAACCTTTCTGGGCGGACTCACTCGGAGCCTACATTATTCTGCAGCACCTATTTACTCTGCAATACTCAAGCTCAGATCTGGCAGCATCCCTCAGCAGAATGGTCCCACCAGCAACCGGGCAGGAAGCTGGGGGTGATCCTGCATCCCTGCCCTCCCAAACTCCCACCTCCCCAAGGGGGCAGAGCCGGGATGCAGAGCCAGATGGATGCAGGTTGCCTATCTCTGCTGAGTCCACGGGCAAGAAGGGAACCAAGTACATCCCAGGACTGGGCCAAGAGACCACTCCACCACTATGGAATTACTGCCTGCCTTATTTCGGGTAGGGTATTAAATTCAGCCCCTCTTTCCCCTTCCCCCTCCCTCACCGCCCCTTGCCACCTTGCTCCCCATGAGGAACAAAGTGGATCTGGTCCAGAGCCTGGGCTCCCCTCCTCCCTTCTCTACCCATCCCACACTCCTATTTATTGTTTTCCCCCAGGTTCCCATAGAAACCCTTGTCTGGGGGCCTGGCAGGAAGCCACCATGTTGTTGTGTGATTTTTATTTTTTTTTTAATATATAAATGAAGTAGATCATTAAACTCTGCCACGATCTCCCTCTCTTGCACAACAGATCCAGATAGTCTCCGATTCAGAAAAGCTCTTAACCCCCTCTCACCCATATTGTCCCAGTTACAAGAAGCAAGGTTCATGTTTATGCCAGAACAAATGAAATTTTGATTGAATTCATTCACTCTCCTTCTCCAGCTCCTCAAGAAGCCACTGCAGAGGTAGCACTGCACCAACCCCCTGGTTTGCCCAGGGTGCCAGGGGGAGCCCAGACAGGGGTTTCCCTCCAAACCACGCAAGCTTTGCACGGTGCAAGAGCAATGTTGGTTGGCAGCCCTCTTTCTTTCCTTTAGCTGGATGTGACTAACTCTCTCCCCATGACCTCACCGGCTCGCTATTCTGTCCTTGCATCCTCCAAATGGGCTGAGGACAGAGCTGGGGGCAACCGTTCTGGGGAGAATGACTTTCCTGCAGAAGCGGGGAAATTTCTTTCCCAGCAAACCAGCCTCCGAGTTGCCCACCGCCAAGCCAGGATGCAGCTCAGACACACCAAGCATCGTGGCAGGGCTGCAATGCTGGGAGCTCTGTGCCTGCTCCTCTCAGCAATAAGGGTTGTGGATAAAGACCTCACTGAGCCCCCTCACCCTGAGTTCAGAAATATCAGCACCCTCCAGCAAACACCTAAACCCAGTTTATTAGTGGATTCCGAGCTCCTTCTCGTGTTCAAACAGGCTGGTGGTGGAGCAAGGTTTAATAAGCAATGCTTTGGGTTTTCGTGCTCACACAGACAAGCAGAGGGAAAAGGACGATTGCTTTTTGACTGACCTAGCAGCACAAATATTTATCTTGAGTGAAAAACAAACAAAGAAAAAAAAAGAACCAAATGAGGAACTAACCGTTGCCAAAATCCTTGCATTTGGTCAGCTACAAGGGTTTGCTGGACTGCACACCAAATGTGCCGTTTCAATTTGGCCAAGGCCAAGTGTGAGGAGGGGGTCAGCTGTTAAATCGCCTTTCAAAGCAAAAAGGTGGAAAGATTTAATTTCCAAATGGTTTCATTTCCTAAGAAGGGGCCACGGTCTCCTCTTTGCACTAATTGCTCATAATCACATTTGGTAACGAAATGTGCTCGTCCCACAGTGGTATTGCACAACCATCTTTCCCATTTCTAGAAATAATTACCCACAGGTACCTTTGCCTTCACCTCCAGCCAGAACTTTCCCAGGTCGGTCCCAGGCTGGGTAAGTGCTGGGAAGAAGCAGGTTCATAGCTGCCAGTGGCACTGAGAGCTCACTGCTTCACTTCGCCAAGCACAGGGTGAGGAAATGGAAAGTAGGGAAGACTTGAAGCTTTAAGACTTGCAAGATGAGCTACAGCATGCTACACACCTGCATCCAGTCACCTGCCTATACAGAGGGATTTTCATGTGAGGTGAAAGGAAATTCACCCCCTCACGCAAACATTCCCTCCTGGAGAAGCAAGGGAAGGAGGGTGGAGATACAATTTTGTTGTCGCAGGAGCTGCAGCAAGGCTTGTTCCAGCAAGACCTCATCACAGGGTCAGGTTGCTTCTCTTATGCGATCCCTGCATCTTTGCCAACAGCTTTTGGAGGTCTTGGTTTGGGGCAAAAAAACACTCCTTGTGGACAGGGCTTATCTCTTCCTGAGGACATTGAGGAGATCCTGTGGATCTAAGGACAGGCTGAAAGCACTTTGGTTCAGCTTTGGCTGTGGAGTCCCAGTTTGCCAAGTGTCCGGGATGCTCAGATTTCTGCTCTGCCTGGAGCCAGCTGCCCATTTCAGATCCAGCTCTTGACTTCACCTCCCTCTGGACCTCCAGCCAAGGGAGGGGTTTGATTTCCATTTGCCTTACAAAACACCTCCTCTTCCTCCTGCAGAACAATGATATAGGCACCCACGCTCTGGCTGCGCTGTTCCACTCAGCCACGAACGCCTGTGCCAGACAAGGCAGCGTTTCCAGAAAGGTCGTGTTTCCTTTGGGCAATTCCTCACCAGCATTTGAGGAGATTATAATATTCAGGCAAGGGAAATTTCTGGCACCAGCCGAGCTGTGTTTAAGGGAAACGCTGAAGACTCGAGGAGTCTTCTGCACGGCCAACGGCTCAAAGGAAGCTTTGCTGGCCCAAACCCAACCTTCAGCACTAAAGCTAATTCCAGAAAGGAAAATGAAATGCCTCCCAGAGGCTTTGAGCTTTGCAGACCTACACCAAAAAAACCCAGGAACCCTCTACCGCTGCACTGGACATTCCTATCTCCTGAGCTCGCCGGGGTATTGGGCCAGGACAGCGTTGACTTTGGTTGCTGCCTCTGCTGGGTAGGCTGCCCCGCAGAGTCAGGGATCACGAGGGAAGAGGTTTTGGGAACAGAGTTTTGGAGGAACCATGTGCTTGGCATGACAGCTGCTGTTTCCCAGAGGATATTTTGTCCCATCACCTGCCAAAGCAACACAGCATCTACCATCACTGAAAATATCACCAGCAAGACATGGGGCTGTGCGAGCTGAAGAAGAAGTGGCGAGGGTAGCCAGAAACCTCTGCAAGAGACCTTTCCCTTCCCATGTAATCCACTCTAGCCTCCGTTGCTTTGTCATGGTGCCAGATACACTATCAGTGCACAATATGGCCTAGGACTGTCAACAAGTTCATCCTCTGCCGAGTAAAGCTGCCAGACTTTATTTCATACTGTGTTTATCACGTGTTTACAAAGGGCCCAGATGTGACTGGCAGCTCACATGGAGATGTGCAGCTCACCCTGTCACATGAAATGGAAGAAGATACCTTCAAAAGGCTACAATGGAGCATCTCCCTCACCCATTTGACCTTCTGCCAACAAATCGATCACTTATTAATCTCTTCTAAATGGCATATAATGGATCTGTGTGACTGAATCAAGTACGCTGAAATATCTAGATAACGACTCCACTCACATCATTCAGGACAACTGGTGTCAGGCCACTGCAGAAGTCATGGCTGAGGATATTTGCATGCAACACACAGTCATGCTGCTCTGGCTCAGTTTCTCCCCATCCCTGCAAATCACATATCCCCTTGCTCAAAGCAGTGTCCCAGGGGATTGATACCGCACATCACAGGCATCGGTGTAAGACATTAGAGTTCAGCATCTCAGCTCTTTCCAAAGACCCCTGTAAGACCCAGGTTTACCTCCACCTATCAGGATTCCTTCAGAAACCTCTCCCAAAGCCCAAAGGCTTGTCCAAGGGCACCACGAAGCCAGGAAGACATAGGGAATGGAGTGGAAGTTCAGCTGGAATAGAATCATAGACTGGTTTGGGTTGGAAGGGACCTCCAATGATCATCTAGTCCAATCCCCCAGCAGTGAGCAGGGACATCTGCAACTCAAGCAGGTTGCTCAGAGACCCATCCAGCCTGACTTGGAGTGTTTCCAAGGATGGGGCACCAACCACCTTTCTGGGAAACCTGGACTAGGGTCTCACCACCCTCACAATAAAAGATTTCTTACTTCTCTCTAGTCCGAATTGCCCTCCTTTTATTTAAAACCATCACCCCTTGTCCTGTCACAACAGGCCCTGATAAGAAGTCTGTCCCCATATTTTGAAAACGCCCCTTTAAGTATTGAAAGGCCACAATAAGATCTCCCAGAAGTCTTCTCTTCTCCAGGCTGAACAACCCAAACTCTCTCAGCCTGGCCTCACAGCAGAGGGCTTCCAACCCTCGCATCATTCCTGTGGCCTCCTCTGGCTCCACTCCAACAGGTCCCTGTCTGTCCTGCACTGAGGACTCCAGAGCTGGACCCAGCACTGCAAGAGGGGTCTCCCCAGAGTGGAGCAGAGAGGCAGGATCCCCTCCCTCACCCTGCTGCCCACGCTGCTGGGGATGCAGCCCAGGGTGCCCTTGGCTTTTGGGCTGCGAGCGCACAGTGCTGGCTCATGTCCAACTTGTCACCCCCCAGCACCCCCAAGTCCTTCCCTACAGGGCTTCTCTCCATCCCTTCACCCCCAGCCTGTGCTGGTACCAGGGGTTGCTTCAACCCAGGTGTAGGCCTTTTCACTTGGCCTTGTTGAACCTCATGAGGTTCACACGGGCCCATTTCTCAAGCTTGTCCAGGTCCTGATAGATGAATCCCATCCCTCAGGCCTGTCAGCTGCACCACTCAGCCTGCTGTCATCAAGGATAAGGAAGGGGGTGTGGATAGCGATACAAGATAGGGAGACTGCGAAAAGAAATAAAATCAGAAATGATGTGGTCACAGCCTGGAGTTGATTTCAGCCTAGTCTCGGGGGAGATGGTTATCCTAGCTCTGAAAGACCAGCTTGTCAGCCAAAGGCAGCCTGAGATGCTGCACAAGCCTCTCCCTCCCATACATTCATGTAATTCCTCAGCTGCATTGCTCCGTTCAGCGTCCAGGCTACAAAGTTTGAGTAACAAGGAGCACAAAATGGGGGGGGAGGGGAGGGGGGAGGAAAAAGCCCTGCATATCTATGTTTCACCCTCAGCCATTTTCTCATACCAAGCTTCCCCACCCAGAGCTGTGCAGTCTCGGCCACTTCTCCCCATCTCTCCTATAAATCACGGCTCGTCTTCAAGATGTGAACAGCGGGATAGAGCCGCTTCCCACCCAGACCCTGTCCCTGCTGGAGCTGGAGGGTGGAAAGGCATCACATATGGGGCAATAAGGACACACCAAGGTGTCTGAACAGAATACAATACACCCCAAACTTTCATCAAGCTGAAACAGAAGAAAAACCACATGCAGCACATCAGAGGCTTATCAAGCCCTCAGAAATAAAAGTAACTCTGTTTTTTAAAGGAATCTTGGGTTTTTTTCCACAAAAGCACATCCTGTTTCTGCCCAAAGAAGGATATACAGATGTGCAGCCATGAGTTCACACACACATAACTCTGCCTGGTTTAGCCTTCATTAAATTCCCAGCAAAGACTGACCTGTTGCTGTGGTGTGACAGGCAGGGAAAGCACCAAGCTGGTCACTTACAGCTTCCACAAGCAAAACGAGAAACATTTGAGAAAGGTGGTGGCAAATGGCAGAAGCAGACCTCAGAGGGACACGGTCAGGGCTCGTTCTTAATCACAATCCTCATCTGTTCCCTCCTGCCTCTCACTCCACAAAGGCACAGGGGATGGTCCCTAGTTCTAGACGCCGTGGGAGATGCACAGCCCCCTTATAGAGGCACAAGGCAGTCAATGGGAACGACTGTTTCATTTTACTGTTATTGGGTTTGATCATGGCAGACAGAATCCTGACAAATCCCTCCCAAGGTGATGGATTGCAGTCCCAGGACTGCGGGTCCTTAGCACAGAGATAGGCTGGTGCAGTAATGTATTAACATCACCGGTCAGGAATTTGGCCGGGGTGGAGGTGGGGGGAGGAAAGAGCTGGAGTCTGAGCCCTCCCAGCACTTTACGGTATTCTGGAGGTGTGAGAAACCGGTGCCGCATACGACCTAGAACTGCAGCCCTTTCTCATGGTCTCTCCATCTCAGTCCCAAGCTTCAAGAAACCAGAGGGTCTTTTTCCTAAAGAGCAGAAAGTCTGGGCTCTGTTTTTGTGCGGGAGAAGCATGTCAGAGGAGAAAACAGACTTGTCAGAGGGATTCAGACTGCCTTACTCAGCTTCTGTATTTCATTTTTCCCCTCTCTGTGGGAAGCAAGCCTCCAAAAACTCCAGAGCCTCCAAAGACTCCATAACCTCTCTGCCTTGGCTACAGTCAGCCAACATCCTTCTTGATACACTCATGCTGGAAAACAACTCTTAGCCTAGGGACATGAGCAACACCCTTACCCCTGCTTCAAACTGGATTAAGAGTGAGATTAAGAAATTAAGAGAAGGTTCTGAGGTGACCTTATTGTAGCCCTTCAATACCTAAAGGGGCCTGTCAGAAAGATAGGGACACGCTTTTTAGCGGGGCCTGTTGCAACAGGACAAGAGGTGATGGTTTTAAACTAATGAGGGAGATCGAGACTAGTTAGAAGTAAGAAATTTTTTTCACTGAGGGTGGTGAAAAATTGGCCCAGGTCGCCCAGAGAGGTGTTTGATACCCCATCCCTGGAACCATTCCAGGTCAGGTTGGACAGGCTCTGAGCAACCTGCTCTAGATGCAGATGTCCCTGCTTACTGTCAGGGGGTTGCACTAGATGGCCTTGAAAAGTCTCTTCCCCCCTAAACCATTCTATCATTCCATGATTCATACCAGTTGTGCTGCTTTTTATAGCACCGCTGGCTTGGCCACAACTCCTTCGTTTTGCAGCCCTTGGGGCGACACAGTTACCCCAACCCTGACAGCCCCCAGCAACAGGAAGGAGTTTGCTACCCGAGCCCTAGCAGGAGGCAGCAGGGAGGCCGTGGGAACATGCTGCTCCACTCCCTGGGAGAGCCCAGGCTCTCTTCATTTATGGTCATCGCTGACAAGTTGCGCCGCAACAGGAACCGGAGTTAGCAGCAAGCCCTCAGTCCCTGCTGTGCTAAGGCAGCAGAACTTCATGAGAAAAATCAATCTTTGCCCCAAAACACTGATTGCAACTCCTGTGTTTAAGGGCGTGGCCAACCCAACCTCTTGCTGTGGCACAGGGGCACATGGCAGCTCCAGTTACCCTCTGCCTCTCTGCCTGCCATGGAGCTGAGGGATGATGCTGCTAATGTTTGGTGCCCGCTTGAGTGTTCTCCATCGAAAGAGATAAGTCATACAAATGTTGGGAGAATGAAAAAGAGTCTAGAAGCTGAGAATTCATTCTTACACACCGTCCCAGCTGTAGAGCCTCAGACCTCAGCACTCCTGTCCAGTGCCCTTTCCAGCTGAACCGTGTTCAGTTACACATGGTAGTCCTGCACCCTGACAGAGGATGCAGACAACCTGCCACTGCAGTCCTGAGGGGCTCAGAGGCTCACTATAGCTCCCCAAAATTTCCGTGGACTCAAGTGCAGGCCCTAAATATCCAGTCACTTGAGAGCAAGTAGAAGTCTGATACAAGTAAGGCTAAAAGGAAACAAAAAACATCAGCTGTTTTTTGGGAAAAGTCAATGGTAGGTGGAGCGCTTCTGAAGAAACAAGCCCCAGGGCTGGGAAAATCTGGGAATGGACCCACAAAGTACTTGGAGGGATGGACGAGCTGCTGCAACTGGAGAGAGGAGGATGAGCTCTCCTTCTTGGAGTCAAAGCGGAGAGCGGGCATCCCACAAGGCACCCAGGTTGGGGGGAACGTGCCTGCACTGGCTTGGCCCCTTACCCCCACACTGCCCCATGGCTCAGCTGGGCTGTGATGTGGAAAGATCCCGAGCATAACCCACCAGCACTGGGACATCAGTCTGGCCCAATGGGCTCTCCCAGCTGCTCTTCCCCATCAGCAGTGCCTGGTCACCTCTCTCTTCCCACTGTCCTCCACTCATGGGGTTCACAAAGATGCCCATCAGCTCTGCCCTGGCCCAACGATGGGATGCAGAGGGTTTAAAAAAAAAAAAAAAGGCCACTAATAAAAGCATCAAAAGAGGGAGGATTCAGAAAGGGGATCACCATGATGGGTAAGCCCTGCAGGGACCATAGGAGAGATTGAGGCAGCACTGCAAAGTATGAACTATGATGATCAAGGCCCAGTGTTCTCTAATGTCCCCATACCAGCAGCCATCTCTCCTCTCCCCACGCAGCAGCTTTGCTACTGGCTCGCTCCTGCAAGTTTCTTTTCCCCATCCCCCGCTAAAGAGTTGTCCCACTTCTTCATGGCAAGATCTCCTTGCTCCCTGTGCCTACCCACAAACCAGGGAGGTAAAAAGATGCTGCAGCAGACCTGCAGGCAGCAGCTTCCTCCCAGGGAACAAATCATGCCCAGACCACGTCCTGGCATCAACCACTCTCCCCCCTCAACAAACGTCCTCCTTCTTCAAAGCGCCATCCAGCCCTCACAAGCACTTCAAGCTTCTTGTTCCCAGCTCAGTGCTTGGGAGGTCAAGACAAAAATGCTGGAGCAGCATCTTCCCTGCTGAGCCACATCCTGACAAACTCCAGGAACCATCGCAGGCAGGTGGAAAGGAAGGCATCCTGCAGAGGTGGGCAAAGCCCCCAGATCCTCATCAAACAAGATATTACACTCATGACATACACCAAAATTCAAGGAGTTTGGGGAACTTGGAAGCTACCCCTAAATACTGGGGGACTGGAGCATCACCAGGGCATTGCTCGACACAGCAGCATGTTGGAAGTGGAAAGGAGGGGCCACACATCTGCCTTGTGGGCACCAGCACCATGAGCACTGGCATCAGCTGGAAGTGGAAAGCATCATACAGGGCCGTGCAAGCATGAGCCCAGATCTAACGGTTTGGCTTTCCATGTTAATGATTCCACAGAAGATGAAGAAGCTCGAGTCCCATCCTACAGAGGAAATAATTAGGTTTATCGTCCGATCTAATTTTCTGACTCGTTTTCTTCCTCTGAGCTTTTTCATGCTAGAGAGTCAGTTCCCCTTTCCCCACATCATTATTTGCACTTGAGGCTCGAAGGCATTGTAAAGACACATAATTAGAGATGTTCATTTATTTGTTGCCTGTGCAGCAACCACGCATTGGAGCCCATTTTGGGCCAGGTTCCCTGTTGCGGCAGGAAGAGAGCAGCGTACGAGAAAACTGTCCTTTCCCCCCACGAACAGCTCACAGCTCACTTCCTAATGACACCCCAAGACTCACCCACACGGTAGATAAAACCCAAAGCAGCTTCTAATACCCATCCATCTGTACGCTCGCTTCACCCTGCGGCTGTGCAACCTGGTCAGGCATCGACAGCCCGGCTACGGGGTTGTGACAGTCGCCAGCCACTGCAGCACTTTGTAGGAGCAGCATCAACCAAGAGAGCCGATAATCCAGTGTTGAGGCACGGTATCGCTAATTTACAGAGAGGCTGATTTGTGGGTTAATTAAACAGCCATATTCTTTTGTGAAGCACTCGAGGCTCGATAAATAGAGAGAGTAAAATTCCAGCAGGAGCAGATAACGAACTGAATGAATCGACATGACAGGCGCTGGATTCCTATTTTATTTATAGGAATTCATTAGAAGGATAAGGAAAAAGAGACTGCGATAACAAGATAAAGTGGCTCATGTTTGGAGAGGGCTTTAAAAAATACAAAGTCTTGTGGGTGTGTGAGGGATCACTGCTATTAACATGCTACAAAGGAGTAATCTTTCCCCAGGGAGCTCCTGAGACTATGCTGGAGGAGGGGAGCTCCTGGGCACACAGGGCAAAGGTGGGGAGGTAGATAACCCCACAATTCCCATTCTTCCCCCTGCCCTTCCCAGGTGATTACTCAGCCTCTTGTGCTCTGTGGTCTCAAGACACAACCCTGGGCTCTTTTCAGCCTCCAACCTAAACATCATGCTCCTGCCAGCACCTTCTGCAAAGCCAATGAGGAACAAGGAGGGCTGATTTTTCCAGGCTGGGAAGAGGTGAAAGATGCTCCCCAGAGCGCTGACTCAATGCTTCAGCCTGCAGTGCCTTCGCCATGGCCCACTGCTTTCCAGCGCATCCACCCACCCCGACGCATGGCGTGCATCAGCATGGACAGTGGGAAAAGCCATTTCATGCCAGTTTGGCTGCTGGGACTGATGTCTGGGTGCCGGCAGTCAGGCACCTTCTACTCCACACACGGGCACAAGTCACTTCGTCTAAAATGCTGGGATTTTGTCTCAAGCACGAAGCATTGGGACTCAGCTCTTCAACCCCAAATCCACAAGACCTTTACACTAGTTTCAGCTCCGGATCCCTTACGTCAGCTGTAGGACAGCCTGGTAAGCAGCTCTGCTGGCTGAGCAAAGCTCAAAAAAGGTAATTCCCCAGTCCTCCCTGCTGGTGCCCTGCAGCAGGTAAATCTCAGCATCGCAGCAAAATCCCCGGTGCTTGTGAGTGTGGCTCTGAGCAGCCGTTTTTACTCTCGTGCTCCAGTGCCGATGCACTTGGGCACATCAGAAGAGCCTAAGACCTAGACAGTGTAACTGCTCTGCCTGTGGTCACCTTGGGGCAGAAAAAAGCAGAGCACGGCAATCTTGACAGCAATAGCCAATCTTCAAGCCAGGAGCTTCAAGCCATTCACCAGCTAAAGCAGCTTGTGCTTGTACCCGAGGCGGCCAAGCTTAGGAGGAGAAACTGCCCTGGGAGAAAATACAATTGCAAAACAGGCTGTGCCATGCCTGGAGCAAATCCTGCCTATTCTCCTATTGAGTCCTGTAAGGATGACTACTGGGATCATTTGGGTGTAAACCACAAATGAAATCCCTCATGCATCTTCACATCCCGCCTCCCTCCTCGTCCGTAAGCAGGACTGGCAAACACAGCCACAAAGCCAAACCCCTGCCAGTTTAAGTGTAACAACCCAAATCAGGCCAAATGTCATCCCAGATTTCTTCTGGTAAAAGCCCCTTTGAGTCTTTGAGGAACCAAAAGTCTCTTTATCCACAGCAGGAGGAACCTGAAGACAGCATTCAGGACAGGAAAACACCTCTGCCTTGGGCTGTGCCAAGGACAGCTCTTTGGACATCCCTTTTCTGTGTATAAGGCACATGTGCTTCCCCCTGCCACCACTCCACCACCCCCGTCTGCCACCCTGCAAAATAAGTTGCCGCCCAACAGTGAACAGGTGATTCCCACCCCAGTTGATTTGCCTGGCCCCCCTCAGTACCAGCTGTCCCCAAATCCGAGCCCATACCTGCCTGCTGCACACCCTGGCGGAGGCTTCCATACCCCTTGGGAGCCTCTGACCAAGCCCTGTTCTGGAACGGGAATGTGTAACTGAGCTCTCAGTCCTGATGAGACCAGGGAAAGAGCGCAACGGGTCAAACAGGAGATGGACAAACAGGAGGCAGCTCCTCTTACCCTCTCTCCATCCCGGGGGCCCATACAATCAGTGGGAGCTTTTCTGCTGACTCCTCTGTATCCAGAACGGGCCCAGGGAGTAGGCAGGAGGGACTGGGTGGCTGTAAGATCCAGTTTCCCTTCCAAGGCAAGAAACTCATTTGGGAAGTAAGGTTTAGAAGCTGTGTTACCAGGAAAATCCCGCACTGACTGGAAAATGACTGTCCTAATACCCACATCATCTTCCACCTCCCAGCTGGAAACCAACAGGCTCCAGTGAGCACAAGGGAACCAAGAGATGCCCAAAAGGCAGGACGTGAGTCCAGCACTCCCCAGTTCCCCCTCTCACCCACCCAGCTGCTCAGTTCAATATGAAGAGGCGAGGAGTGCCTCTCTCCATCCCAGTCCGAGCCAGCAGAGTGGCACAACCAGGACGATCCCAGACACCCTTGGAGGAAAGAAGCATTTCCAGCCCTGCCAGGAAGAGGGGAGTGACCCTACAGAAGAGAATCCCAGCGCCAGCAGACAATGTCACTGCTGTTGCCGTCTCAGTCTCGGCTGGCAAATGAGAATTAAACCCAATTGCACCATCCACCTCCCTGCCCTGGCTATTGTAGTCCAAGAGAAAGATTCAAAGCCCTATTGCAATGAATTAAATCGGAACAGCAATGTCAGCTTGTAGCCCTGGGAGGCTCTGAATTGAACATGCCCATCACAACATGTACAACGGACGTTTCTCATGAAAAAAAAAAAAAAAAAAAAAAAAAAAATCCTTTCTCCAGGCAGAAGCCTTCGTCGCTCAAAGGACACAAAAAGACACACAGTGAGGTATCCCTCACACGGGTGGGGGATCAGCTGGCTCAGGTGAGTATCACAGCACAGTTGTGCTCAGTTATTTCACATGGGTGCTCCTGGAAAAGCCATCAGGAAGTTCCAATCTGCTTTTCTCATATTGTTTTTTGAGAAGGAGAAGTGTATGTGGGGGGACCTATTTCCCTTCCTCCCAACGCATCGCGTCTGCTGGAGAACCAGGCTGAGGAAGAAATTCAGCTGGTTTAAAGGGACACGAAGATG
>VWZK01019995.1:54926-73125 GCA_013396935.1 Baryphthengus martii
CGCCTTCAGGAAGTTCTGCAGCCGCCTTCCTTTTGTTTCTGCGAGTCCCCCCCCTTTGCTCCACACCCCCGGCTTGTCTCCTCCACCTCCTCCTCGTGGAAGTGTCACGGGAGAGTCTCGGAGCGCAGCCGGCGGCGGGTCCCGCAGTACAAAGCCCGCCGCTCCCCCCTCCTCATCGAGGCGAGGGGAGGGGGATCCCCCCACCCTCCTCTGTTTAACTCTCTTCTCTCCCTCCATCTCCTCCAGCCTCCTCCTTCCCTTTTTCAATCTCTCCTCCCGCCGATATTCGCTCCCCCTTCTTTTTTGCACCTTTTTTCCCTGAGCACACAAAGCAACTTGGGAGGACCAGCCCAGGTTGTCCACTTGCACAGCGATGGCTGTAGATCGCTCCTGCTCCAGAAGCCTCCGGCGAAGGGCTCACCCTGGACGCCCGGAGGTGAAGCAAGAGCCAGATCAATGCGAGAGGGGCTTTGTGCTGGGAAACACTGCACCGAAGAAAATTGTTCTCCTGGGATGGAGGTAGCAGCTGGATTGTGGGGGGGGAAGAAGCCACTGAGCTGCAAACCCCGGGCAGGCAGGCAGCACACACCCTGCTTCTGCTCTCAAACCTCCCCCTCAAGTGACCAGCTCTTCCGTGCCTCAGTTTCCACAAGCATCAAATTGGTCAAGAGCAAAAAGAAATCTGCCTCACCTCTAGGAAACACGGATGGTTGGGGAGATTAAAGAAGTGTGCAAGGGTTCGATGAAGGGCTAACAGCATTGCCACCTGCCAGAACAAAATGCCTGTCTGCCGTGCTCTCAGATGATTGCTCTTCACGCTACCTTGTCATAGGAGCAGTCCTGGAAAAAACAGTCTTTTTTTTCCTCTAACCTGCATCTCCTGGTCCACATGTGTTTTACTGGAGGAAGAAATCTTCTGCTAGACCAAACCAACAGGTGTTTGCACTTGTACCTAGCAAGTTCCACTCCTGCCTCGTACTTGCAGCTCACTGTGCTCATGGAACAACCTGCCCACATTCCCCTATGCTAACGGGGAATATTCCTCTGGCTGTCTCCGAGATGAGAGCTGTTATGATGCGATCACCTTGCTTAGATCCTCATCTTCCTTTTCCTTTCAGTCCATCTTATCTCATTTACACATTTCCTGTCAATCACTTCTGCAGAAAGTGTTTCTTGCCACCTGGTAAGATGAAACGGGGAAGTTGTCCATGAAATCCCCCCAGAAATCCCCCAAAAAAGTAAGCACATTAAAGCCAGATCAAAAGGAAGCGCCTGCCCTCCTTTCTGCCATCTCTTCATTTCAAAACAGGGTCTAGAGCACAAGCCTTGTGAGGAGCGGCTGAGGGACCTGGGGTTGTTTACCCTGGAGAAAAGAAAGTTCTGGGGAGACCTCGCTCTTGACAACTCCGTGAAAGGAGGTTGGAGCCAGGCGGGGCTGGTCTCTTGTCCCAAGGAACAAGTGATAGGACAAGAGGAAATGGCCTCAAGTTGTACCAGGAGAGGTTTAGGGTGGAACCATACGAACAATTTCTTTCCCGATAGGGTTGTCAAGGCCTGTCCCAGGCTGCCCAGCGCAGTAGTGGACACCCCACCCCTGAAGGGGTTTCAAAGCCATGGAGATGTGCTGCTGAGGGACATGGTTCAGTGATGACCTAGCAGTGCTGGGTTAATGGTTGGACTTGATGATCTAGAAGGTCTCTTCCATCCAACAGTTCTATGATTCTACCATTTTTTTCTGCAGGTATTTACTAAGCAACTCCTAAAGAATAACAAAAAACCACTAAGCACAGACACTGATACTGGCCTCACTCTGTGGGCTGTTCAGATGCTGTCCCACTGCATTCTTTTCTTTCTAAATTTGGTGAGGAGATAAATGAGCTCCACCACAACTGGTCTCTGTTCCTGAGAGAGCCTGACACAGCCCTGCAAGTATTTACAGGAGTAACTGGGTTTTAGCATGTGAAGGCTCCTGTTGACTTCACCACGATTGCCCACACAAAGCATGCACCCACAGCAGTTTCTTTGTGGAGAGAATCATCCCAAACGTGCGAGCAACTCCCACGGTCCGAGCCACGGATGCAACATGGAAGAGCCCTGGCAGGCAAAGGCCTAGCTAGGAGCCATGGGCCAGCAACAACTGGAGAGCTGGATGAAATCACAGCAGCACTCATTTTAGGCAGGGCTGCTGGGCAATTCACAGAAACTTGAGGAAGGGCAGGGAGGTATGCAGCCACTGTCACCAGGAGAAGGCAGGAGCTTGCTGGGTGTAGGGAGGGGAAGGAGCGATGGCAAAGCAGGCAAGGGATGAGATCCTCCATGTAAACAGACAGGGTTTTCCCTCTTGATTCCCCAGTCTTGCTTCCACACCCAGGTTCGTCTCCTGGAAGATGCCAGTGTGAGCTTCTTATCTTCCAAGCGTTTGGCAGACTTCCACCCTGAGCCCAGGAGGTAACGGCCTCTCAGAGATGGGGGCCTCCAGTGAACAGGGCTGATGAAAACCATGCCTTAGATGATGAAATCCAGGACCAGAGAGAGGTCATGACATTAGCCCTCACTGATCTAAGGTGCTAAGATCATTTGGAAACACCAGAAGTGAAGCAATGAGAAAAGGAGTCTCTGCATCACAACAGTCAGGGGGCTGAGCTCTGTATTGCTCCCGGGGAGAGAAATCACCAGTACTGAACTCCGCCTGGAAAATCCTCCTGCCTTCACAAGGTGGCTGTGCTACCTGACCTCTGGGAAAGGTTTCCTGCCCTTCTCCCTGGCTTTTGTCTGGACGAAAGATGAAAGCCAGCATCACAGGGTCCTGGAGGACCACAGGGAGAGAAGAGCAGAGCAGGACCCTCTTTCTAAACTCTCACCTTGCACGGAGCAGGAGGGAGCTGTGCACTGAGTGACGCGTGGACAGAGTCATTCTCCCCACCTCCCTGGGGCAGGGACTATTTAAACACAATACTCAGAAGCAAAAAGGCTGGACCTGAAGGACCACAGGGAAAGAGCAGTGCAGGAGAAATTCCACAGCATCGCCCTGCTGAACAGAGGCGCCTCCCTCTCCTCCCTTGCTTGCTGCCTAGCCCATATGCATCAGTCTGAGTCATACCACATATCCAAGATCAGTAAGGTCAGCGTCAGTCCCACAGCTGCTCATATCCTTCCACAGAAACAAACCTCCTGGTCCCACCAGGAAGCGGGTAGGAGTGCAGTGGACACAGGAAGAAAACCAAAGAATTTTTTCATCCCTTATTTTTTTGACACAATTTAAGCTCAAAGAACCACCATAAAGCTCAGCAGCAAAACCACACCTCTCTACAGGAGTGGGAATGGCTGGAGCACCCAGAAACATGCTGCAAGGCACCAGAGAACTTCCCAGAGCTCTTCCCAGCAGCAAAGGAAACAGAGAAGGTGAGATACCAAGAGAGAGCGAGTCCGTCTCCATTGCCATGAGGAGGAGGGCAGGAGGCCCAGGAAGATAGGGCTGCAGCAGTTCCTGTTAATGACGGAATCACTCTGCTATGTTTGACTAGTTGCAAAATCACTTGAAGGCTAACACATGGTCTGGGAAAAAAAAAAGGAGACTAGTCCCACTGGCAAAGAAATGCAGCCCAAGCAATTGTCTCCGTTATTTCTTGATACAAAGCACCGTCAGCGTAAGCCCAAGGTACAGTCACTTTGAGGGTCAGTCCTTTGTAGGAGCCATCAGCTGCCAGTATGGTTTCGAGAAGTCCATGCCTGCATATCAGTGGTAGAATCCCACCCGGAGATGTTCTCACAGGAGCAACCTCACCTCTTCAGCAAGGACTAAGAAGCCCTGTCTCTGCCGGAGACCCTTACCATCAGCAGAATCATGGAGTAGATGGGGCGTCTCTGTTTTGCCTTTGAAGTGATGTAACTTTCCCTCTGCCATCCCAAACATCTCTCCCTATCCCAACGCCTCCCCAACCTCTCTTGACCATGCACGCACAAGCCCCGCTTTGAAACCAGCCTGGCAGACATCAGCATTGCCCAGCCCACTGGGAGCCTCAGTTTAGTGAAAGAGGCAGACCAGTCGATATGTCAGCTGTGTAGATGGTGTGGTTTACACATTTGCCTGATCAACAGGGTTTGCCCATCTCACCTTCATCTCCAATTGCCAGTTAGCTCAGTCCAGCTTACTCTGCCAGGATTAACTTTTTGGCAGCCAAACAGAGAGGCCAAATCAGGCAGCCAGAGATAATCCCAAGGAAATAAGAGTGTCTAGTAGCCAAAAGCAGCGTGTCATCTTCACACTAGAGCAGCTCATGACAATCTCCAGCAGTGTGCTGTCAGGAGGGCAGGACACCTCACCTGAGAAGTTAGCTCAGGGTGTAGGGGAAGGAGTCCGGTCCCAGTGATGCTCCCCAGCAAGTCTTCCTCTTGCCTTGGCCATGAGTCAGGAGGGGACGTTCCCAAGCCAACGCATCACCCCACGGGTGTTCAGGGAGGGGATGCTGTAGGTGAGAGCTGTCTTGGCTCAGAGCTCTTGCCTGGACCACATGCTCAGAGTAGCACCATGAAGAACATGTATAGTTGTGGGCTGGATCTAGAGAGTCAGCAAACACCGGTCCTACTAAGTCTGAAGTACTTTGCTTGGAATCAGGGATGACTTTCTTCCTATAACATCAAAAGAGGTAGAAATGAGAGGGAGAGGAATCTGGGTCTAGATGGAGCATCCCTCTCCCTCTACTCCATTGCTGCCCCTCACCCTTCCACAGAATAGAGGAGGGACCCTCCCTGTGGGGCACTCCACAGGTACATCCACAAACCTAAAATCTTCATCTCCCAGTGAGAGAGGAAGACAGAAGCTTCAACTGCTAGAGAGAGTCCAGCACAGAGCCACCAAGATGATTAAGGGAGTGGAACATCTCCCTTAAGAGGAAAGGCTGAGGGAGTTGGACTCTTTAGCTTGGAGAAGAGGAGACTGAGGGGTGACCTCATTAATGTTTATAAATATGTAAAGGGCGAGTGTCAGGAGGATGGAGCCAGGCTCTTCTCGGTGACATCCAATGATAGGACAAGGGGCAACAGGTGCAAGCAGGAATATAGAAGGTTCCACGATAACATAAGAAAAAACTTTTTTATGGTGAGGGTGACAGAGCACTGGAACAGGCTGCCCAGGGAGGTTGTGGAGTCTCCTTCTCCGGAGATATTCAAAACCACCTGGACGCCTTTCTGTGTGACCTAATCTAGGTGACCCTGCTCTAGCAGGGGGATTGGACTAGATGATCTTTCGAGGTCCATTCCAACCTCTAACATTCTGTGATTCTTCCAAGCCTTGTGAGAGAAGATGCTTTTGCTCCAGAGGTGATACAAATGAGGACAAAGGCTGAGAGGACCACGGGAGAAGGAACCAAAAGGAACATCTGAATGCTGGATTTAACAAAGGGGGAGGAGGGAAGCAAAAAGGGTTGGTGTAAGCATTAACCAGGCAGCCCAGCGCGGTTCAAGGAGACAAGAGCCCCTGTTGCACCAGATGCTGTGCAAACAGGGAAGAGTGCTATCACCTGAGCTGCTGCGGTGGGCCACCACCTGGGCTTTACAGACCAGGGGCAAGGTCAAGTGACTCAGCCAAGCCCTAGAAGAGGGCAGCTGGCCCAGCACATTGTGCGAGCGTAGTTAACGTGGCCGAACCATATCTATGTAGTATGTGAAATCAACAAAGCCATTGGGAAAGAGACAGGAAGGCAAAACAATGGCTGCAGATAAAGACACTCCCAGCCCATGCAGGAGGGTCATTACAGGACGAGAGGAGAACTGTTGGCCCCAAGGAGACCGGCTCCATCTCTTTGGAATGCCTCTCCACCACAGGGCCAAGAAGCAGGACAAAGGACTCCAGCCAGAATGCAACTGCCGCCAAGAGGTTGTTCCACCACCAGCAGATATTGTAGAAAACATCTTTAAAAAGCCTTCTTACAGCATCGCGTTGTCTTTGCTCACTGAGGTTTGGAAAGCTGCTGAATGAATTTGAATTTTGAATGTCCCCTTAACATAAAGGAAATGGCCTCTGCTTTGGTTAGGTGGCTTAGGACAGCGGGCAGCTGAAGACACCTTTAGACATCTCCCAGTGTGTAGTATAAAAAGGGCACAACCGGTAATGGAGGCACTGCCTTTTTGACCAAGCAGCATCCGTGTGTTGTGTTTAAGCATCACCCAAAGCCAAGCAAGACATTTTGCTGGTAGGCTTGTAGGATAGTACCACTGTGCGAGTCCAGCCCTGTGGCCAAGGCATGTCCAGCTGATCAGCATAGCTTTCACAAAGTGAAATACAGCTCCTGCCCTATAGAAGCTTATGAGCTCACCTGCACCTGGCTCAAGTCACTGATGGAGCACTGTGTTGTGCAACACAAGCGGTTTCAGCAGCCATTAATACCTGCCTCACACTGCCAGGCTGGTTACTCCAGCTGGGGTCAGAGTAGACTAATGAGTAAGAAGGAATCCCCAAGCATCATCTGACAGTTTCTTCTTCCAAGCCATACTTTGACTTCAAGGTGTACCTTTTACTGGGGAAAAGCATCTAATATCAGCTTGCTCCCCTACCAAGCTGGTCAAAAGACGGGAGCCGTTATGAAAGGGCAGGCAAAAATATCATCATGTATCCAAAAAGCCTGATGACCAACACATGCCTCTGTCAAGGGAGAGGATAATCGTTAGTGCTCCAGAGTGAGGCCCAACAAAAAGTTAAGATTAGCATTTCTGCACAAGCTGTATGCAGGGAGATGGCAACTGGACTGGAGAAGCAGCAGAAGGGACAAATGCCACCCCATGGAAGGAGAAGCCCCACCAGAGCAGCGATGCACAGTCTCTGTGTTGCCTTCAGCACAAGAAGGACATGAACCTGTTGGAGCAGGTCCAGAGGAGGCCACAAAAATGATCCAAGGGCTGAAATCCTTCTGCTGTGAGGACAGGCTGAGAGAGTTGGAGTTGTTCAGCCAGGAGAAGAAAAGACTCCAGGGAGATCTTATTGCCACCTTTCAGTAGTTAAAGGGGCCTGTCAGAAAGATGGGACAGACTTTTTATCAGGGCCTGTTGTGTCAGGACAAGGAGTGATGGTTTTAAACTAAAAGAGGGAGATCTAGCCTAGAGAGAAGGAAGAAATTTTTGACACTGAGGATGTTGAGACCCTGGCCCAGGTTGCCCAGAGAGGTGGTCGATGCACCATCCCTGGAAACATCCCAGATGAGATTGGCCGGGTCTCTGATCAACCTGCTCTAGCTGCAGATGTCCCTGCTCCCTGCAGGGAGGTTGGACTAGGTGAGCTTTAAAGGTCCCTTTCAACCCAAACCAGGCTATGATTTTAGTCTGTCCTTGAAGGCAGCTCGGCTCAGACAAGCTGCAGTCAGCTCCTGTTACGTCACACTAAATGACAACTTTAAGGAGGGCACTTACTTGAAGAGGAAATAATTATTGCCATCAATTTTCTTGGGGGAGAACTCTGCCTCTCCCAAAGGACCGGGAGTCATGGTGGTTTGGGGTCTGTCAATAGATCAGAGTTTGTTGATACTAACGACTTCGGAGCAAGCACTGGAAAGGGAACTGCTTTCGCAGCAGAAAAGCACGTGCACACACAAGCGCCTGAGATCATATTTTCCAAACTACCTGGCAAGGGCTTGATAGAAGGAGTTGCATGTACTGTCTGTTCAGCTGCAGCACGCAACAGATACCTAGAGCCGGGAAAGAGGCTTCTTGATAATGCAGAATTAATCCCTAGCAAAGAGATGGGAGTGAAAGAACTGACACCGTCCAGCTGATGCAAACCGGCCCAGCTTTCCAGCAGACAGTGGCGTGGTGCTGACATGCACGAAGCGTTCAGGCCTACACACCTGTGCAACAGCAAGAGAAATCCAAATAAACTGAACTGCAAGTAAACTGAGTCTTTCACGGCCCAGATCAGTTGTTCCCAAGTGGCTTTGAGTTTTTAGACCACCGGGTGCAAGTCACCAATCAAGTTAATAGAAGCTCACTGAGTGACATTTCCATTCCTTAATATAAACTTGGCTGGCTTTGCTCATGTGTTTTCCCCTCTACCCAAGTGTTCTCTGGACAGTTATCAGACACACCAGGCTGGAATGAACCACCACTGCTCCTTTGAGATAGGGTGAACCCAAGTAGCTCCTGAGTTTAACACTCATCTCATAGGACTCAAGATGGAGCTATCAGCATCAGCTCTGCTGCCAGCCTCAGCAATGACTTGTTTAAAGCAGCAAATGCCAGAAGATATTTCATCCTGCCTCACTGCATATCCTTCTGCAGAGGATGGGGGGCATCGCATGAGTACTAGCGGAGCCCCCAGAAAGCCACTCACCTGCCTGTGAGAAAGGCAACTCCAAATGCCAAAACACTCCAGCAGCTGCCTCACACATCTGGTGTGTGTTAGGACAGATACACTGGCAAGAAAAACACACACGGGCTCCAAGCAGGGCTGGTTAACCCATACATGACTGAGCCTCTGTGGAGCACCCAGACAGGCTGAGGACTGCAAGATACCTCCTGTGGGTGGCCTGTGCCTCCTAGGTGATATAGGGAAACCAGGCAGCAATTCAGGGGCCTAAACAGACATTACAAGTGCCTCCGAGGATGCCTTGGGTTACCTAAGACACCTGGCAAGACCTGGTAGATGTCCCATGGGAAACCATCTCTTCAGGCTACCCAATCCACAATGGGTGAGTCCTACAGCTAGAGCATCTCCTCCCCTTCCTAAACATCCCAACCTCAGCTGTCTGGCCTTGCAGTAGTGAGCACCTGTCCTCTTTGCCCTGAGGCAGTAGGACACAGGGATAGACACAGAGTACCCACCAGGGTGATACCCTAACCTTGGTTGGGCATGGTAGGTGCTACTCTAGTAACGAACATACTGCAGTCGTGCCATTCAGGACAGCTGCCTTCCCAGCATGCACAGCACTTCCTACGGCCTGGTTTTTACCCACGTACCAGATGACCATGAGCCAGAGCACAAGTTGGATAAAGAGGCCTTTGAGTCCCTGTCATATAAATACATCCCTGTGTCTTCCTTTCACTGATGCACATCCTCAAGGTTTCTCCTTATGAATTATAGAAAGGTTTGAGTTGGAAGGAAGCTTGTAGATCATCAAGTTCAACCATTAACCCAGCATTGCCAGGTCCCCACTAAACATCTCTGCCTTCCTCGTTGCTGCAGTATTTTCAGCGCTGTTGGACAAAACAGGCTAAGCAGAGCTCGCCCCCTTGTGGGGTGCAGCCAGAGGATGTCTGGGCACTCACACCCAGAGGGGCTGGGTGCCCCAGGGGTGCAAGCAAGTTCTCTGGCCTCCTTCCTCCAGAGGAGCAGGAGCCCCAGCACCACTTCAGCAAGAAGAAATACTTTCTCACCCTACCCCAGCAATGCTGCTCTGGCAAAACCTCCTCTTAGCATCCACTAGGATGGTTCCCGGGACAGCCAATCCAGCCCAGCCTTCCCCACAGATAGATCTCTCCAAGGGATTCCCACAAGTTTCAGAGTCAGGCTTCACCCCAAGACTTTTAAACCAGATAGCCCTTCAACCAGCAGAGAGCCTTTTGTGGTTTAGAAAAAAAAGTAAAATTCAAATAAAGACTGGTGGGTAATCCCCTACTTTAACACACCCCTCAAAAGCCATGGCGTTACATTGCAAAATAAACCCAGAGCAGGGCAAGGCAGGCTTTTTTTTTTTTTTTTCCCCCTCTCAAGGAGAAAGGGGCACTGAAGGCACCTGATACCTCCCTATAATTAGAGATACTTCTTTATGGCACTGCCAGAGCACCTATATTCAATTTGGAAACACTCAAATATTGGCCAGCTTCATTAACTTATCCATCTGGCCCTCCCCTGCTCATTTCCCTGCTATTTTTCCATTTTAATGAGCCCAGCTGGGTCAAACTGTGACTGGTTACTCCTGAGCAGCGACCAGACATCCCCCCATCCCTCCCCTACGGAATCCAGTGTGCTGAGGGATCCAAAGACTCTCCACGTATCAGCTTTCCTAGAGAACTTTCTTCTAGCCATGGGTATACTTAGCAACAACACATGTCCTAGCGAGGACCCTCGAGACTCCTCTGAGGATCTGGAGAATTCAGGACAACTGGGGATAGACATGGCAAAGAAAGCCTGAGGCTTTTGAGTGCAGCAGAGCCTCATCCCAGGCAATGACCATACATGGGCTGCCGAGGGCTCTCCGCAGTTCACGTGGCAAGCCTCAGAGGGAAGGAGACCGGCGAATTTGGGATAACCCAATCTCTTATCTCCAACCCCATAGACAAGAGAAACCTGCCTCATTAGAAACCTGAGCACAGCTGTAGAGATGTCCACAGCCATGGTTGGAGTAACTGGAGTCAGGGGCTGACTTCAGTTACTTCAGTCAGGACCTGAACCCTCCAGAGCTTTACGGAGAGTGCTCTGAGTAACATACCCAGTATATGCTGGGTTATGTAGCCCTGGTGTGAGGCAGGCTTCCCTTGCACCTTGAGTTCACAGCCTCCCACCATCAAGACTTGGCTTCTTCATCCTACATCATGTTGTCCAATCAGGGCAAGACAACTGAAGCAGTCACCTCCCCAGAGCTTCTGGCTTTTATTTGAAAAGCTTCACATGAGGATCACACCACAGTGGTTTCCTTTGTAGCAATTCTGGGGCTCTTTAGCTGAAGAAGAGAAGACTCAGAGGGGATCTGATCAATGCTGATCAACATCCTAAGGTTGAAGGTCAAGAAGATGGGGCCAGACTCTTGTCAGTGATGCCCAGTGACAGGACAAGGGGCAACAAGCATAAATTGGAGCCCAGGAGGTTCCATCAGAACATGGGGAAAAGCTGCTTTCCTGTGAGGGTGGCAGAGCCTGGCCCAGCTGCCCAGAGAGGTTGTGGAGTCGCCTTCTCTGGAGAGATTCCAAACCCGCCTGGACAACGTGATCCTGGATGCCCTGCTCTGGGTGACCCTGCTGGAGCCTGGGGGTTGGACGAGATGATCTCCAGAGGTCCTTTCCAACCTATACTATGCTGGGATTGGTGTGAATGCCAGTTCATGGAAGAGACTATAAGATCTGTTTGGCTTACATGGTGTTACACTGGTGTCAGTACGACTTTGCCAGCATGTCCCTGTTTGTATGGGAAGACAGAATATGCTATGTCCAAATTAGGATTTCTGGGATATTTTCTAATGCAAGCTCCTCTTCTATATACATTGGGCACAGCTAAATAAATTAGGTTCATTCCTTAAGAAATTCCAGCATCTTTTTTCTTCTAGTATCCCCTCACTGTGCATTTACTGTGCATTCCAGGAAGCCTTGGCAATTACTTTCCTGGTAGCTCCATCACAAAACCCACTGCTCACGCCTCTTAGAAGCGCTGTCCTGATTCCATCCATACACAAGGCAACTTGAAAAGAGCTTTATCCTCGAGGAGACCAGAAAACTGAGCTAGCCACAGGAAGAGAAGAGGTAGCCCCAGATAGCAAGTAAACACTCGCTTCCTCCATTTTGGGAGTGGAAATCACCAGAGCCTGACAAGCATTTAAATAGCACAAGTAAAAGTAGAAGTTGAGAGCTGTACATGAAATTATTGCACAAATTGGGAGGGAAAGTAATTCTCCATATTTCAAAAACAAAAAGGAAGTTATGTTTGCTCACTACTTTTGCCGTCAAGTTTCATATTTCATTAAAATTCTCCAACGCAGCTAGGGAGGAATGGCTGTGCCACCCTGCCGTCGGTATTCACATATACCCCTTTCCAACAGGTTCCTAAAGGGTATAAGACTTGGGAGTGCTACAGAACAGAGCCCTCCAGACAGCTGAAACTCCACCAGGGAATCGAGACAGGAACAAGCTGACCCAGCCTCGTCATCAGCCCCTGCTGCTGACCCTGGGACGTACCTGCACTCGTAGCAACAAGAGGGGAGCGAGAAGGCTCCACTGCATTGGGCCATCCCCAGCATCTGCTTCTTGCTCCTTCAAGGCAAGCTGAGCTTGCAGTGGAGGCACGGCTGGGCTGCAGCGATGCCGGGAATCGCATTGATCGTGCCGAGAAGCCGCTGCGCTCCCCCAGCAGCCAAGCCTTCCCCTTTGTTTCAGCAGAGGTATGCATGGAGCCTTCCAGCACCTTTTGAAGCATCCAGTGAAGCCTTCAGCCAAAGCTAATTGCTGTCAGATGTCAGCCAAAACACTTATGGCAAGCCTGGGTGACAGGAGATGACACACCTTTCTCCTCTCCTTGTCACTCAAGGGTTTTTCTGCTACCAACATCAACTGCGCTGGCTTTCAAAAACCTTGGGGAGAAATGCTAATACGAGCTTTGAAGCTGGAGGTGAAAAAACAGGCAACTCCCACCCCACCCCCACAAGCTCCTTGGATGCTCAGCCCAAACCCAGTCCAAATCTGACTACTTCTGGGTGATAGACTTCAGCTGAGCTTATCTCTGTCTGCCTCCACCACAGACAGATGTGGTCTCTGCTACCGATCTGCCTTCTTTTAACCCCCATGGAAAGCTGTCTGCGTTAGACCAAACCGGCCCCAGATTTTATAATTTCTGCTGATAGAGCAACAAAGCGGAGTGAAGGCACGGGCAGATGTACAACCATAGAGCAATTAGCCTAGAACACTGCCAGGTTAATTTAGGGAGAGGCAGAGGGGACACAGCAAGAAATCAGATGTGCCCAGTGATTGCTGCAAGGAGAGGAGGCAGCTGATCTCCACCCCCTGGTCTTAAAGATGGGCCTAGTTTTAGCTGAGGAGCAGGTCCAGGTTGCCAGACCCTTGCTGAGCTTGCCTGCTGCTAGAGCTCCAGCTCTCCACTTGATCAACCCCTCCCAAGCAATTTGAAGGTCAAAGGAGATGAGAAATCTTCTTCCTAAAGAAGACTTTAGGAAGTCTAAGTCTCTCCCTAGCTGGAGGAGCTTGTCAAAAGCATGTCAGAGTATCTGATCCACTTCAGCCTCATAAATCATCATCATTTTGGCCACATATCCTCCTTTCCCATCACAACCCGCCTAGTTTCCCAGTTTCCCAGGCCTGGAAGGCAGCTGTGGTATTGGGGTACCAGGTCCCCAGATCTCTCACCTCTCGTTTTCCCCAGGAGATTCCTCTCCCACTTGGTCAACACCTTCCGCACCCTTCTGGCACCCCTCCGAGTCTGACATCTTCTCCCCAGGCCGGCACGGTGGCCCCACAGGCTGCTCCGGTGCGAGGGTGCCGTTGTGTTTTGCTTTTCCTGTGCTTAGCAGAAGTGAGCTGTGCCGGAAACTTCATGGGCTGAGGGTTTGGGGGGATGGGAGGAGGGCAGGAGGAAGGCAAATTTGGAGGTTCTTTTGTGTTTTTGAAACCACTGGAGCTATTTTAAGGTTTTGGCTCTGCTAGCAGTTGGAAATTGGGAAGTGCTGGGCAAACCCAAAGGGAAAGAGGAGTCACAGACATCCCCAGCATGGCAAGGAGAGGAGTGACCCACTGCTCCCACAGCTGCCTGTGCCACTTTGGGGACAGCCAGTGTCTCTAAACTACAGCATCCTACAGTGCACCGGTACCAAGACGCTGCCAAGGTTCTTCCGACTTTGCACCTCTCAAAGCCTACTGGGTCTGCAGCCATCACGCCTCACTTCCCTCCTCAGCTCTTCTCCTTTCCACTGCTTCCTGTGGTTGCCACCATGGGTGGAGGTTCTGCAACACCTCGTGGGGCTTGGACTCATCTCTTTGTCTCTTCGCCACTAGTGGCAGACATAGCCAGGAGTTGGTGGTACAGCCTGGCAGGAGGGTGCCAGCAGAGCCTGGTGGCACAGTCTCACCCTTTCCTCCTTGCAAAGCAGAGGATGAGCATCCCTGGATTTGGAGGAGGACCAACAGCAGAGGTCCCCCATAATTATCCGCAACCCCACAGCACAGCCCCTGCCAAAGCCTCCCCACCCCCTGAGGACCCCTGTGGTGGGGGCAGACCCTACTGGCACCACGGCACGGGTGGAGGTCTGTTCCCCCAGGCAGGAAACACCCACCTCTCCCACCAAAGCTTTATTTACACTGTGGCTGCCAGGATGCAGCTCTTTGCAAAACCAAAGACAAGTGGCACCCATTCGGTGACCCTGAGCCCACGGCGGGCAGCAGGGACAGGAGGGAGTAGAGAACGGGTGTGAAGAGGCAGGTGCTTAGGACTCGCCAGCCTCGAACATCTTCTTCCTGCCCTCCATGCCGGACTTCTCCTCGATGTTCTTCCTCCAGTCACCAACATCACGGAGATCCTTCTCCTGGAGGAGGGATGGGCATGTGGGTGTAAGCAGTGCCCCCCCCACCCCGGGGTGAGAACCCACCCAGGAAGGGTCCTTCATCTGCCCACTCATAGAAAACCCACCATCAACTACAGGAGCCCAATTCCACCTATAATGTACATCTTTTTTGGCTCCTTTTTCAGTATTGTGGATGCCAGAGGAGGAAATATTGAGCAGGAAGAACATTATGGAGAAAGGCTCACGCTCAACCCTGTCTATCACACAGGGAGGCGTCACTCCCCCCCAAACTGGGGGCCAACTCCTGTATGGGCACAGGGGAGAAGGAAGAAGTACCTTCTCGGTGTCCTCCTTCTTGACTTGCTTCAGGTTGGCTCGGAGGTCCATGCAGACCTTGTGCTTGGAGCCCAGCAGGGCCCGCAGCATTGCATCAGCAGACATGCGCACCCTGCGCAGGGGTGGCCTCTTGAACTTGCCCCGCAGGTCAAAGAGCTTCTGGCTCAGGTCTTCCAGCTGCAGAGGGATCAAATGAGTGGGGGACAGAGAGTAAATGGAGCATGAGTCTTGTGAGATGGACCCAAGTGGCACGGGGAAGCAGGAAGGATAGGCTTGAGACTCCCTTGAAGGATGGCTCTGGAGGAAACTCACCTCCTTGTTGGTCTTCTGCAGCTTCACCTCTGTGTCATACCTCTCCTCATCCACTGCCTCTATCTTGGCATGAAGCTTTTTGCACAGGTCCTGGAAGGAAAAGCAGAGAGGGATGGTGACTGCTAAGACTCACATACATGATTCCTCCCTCACTGCTCTGGCTGTGAAAGATCTCAGTTCAGAAGACTAGATGGAGTCAAGACCAGATGGATAAGGGTGGCTTGCAGGCCAGCTCCTGATCTCCAAGGTCAGGTTGGTCTGGGCTCTGAGCAACCTGATCTAGGTGAAGTTGTCCCTGCTCACTGTAGAGGGGTTGAACAGATGACCTTTGAAGGTCCCTTCCAACCCAAACCAGTCTATGATTCTATGCTATTGGCTTCATACAAATACTGCCTCAAAAACCTGTTAGAAATGCAGCTTTCCTCCAGCCAGACCCCTTATTTTTTTACAGAGACCCCAGCTGCCTCTCAAGCTAGTTCCACATCCAGCCAGCTCCAGGGGACCAACAGATGAAAAGGGGATCAAGATGGGAAGGCCGAACTAGATCCACCAGGCTGACTGATGGAGCCAAATCCTTTCTGTGAAGGGGTTACAGAAGTCTTTACCTGAAGTTCCTGCATGGATCCTGGGAGTGACAGAGGAGGGCAATGCTCTGCCAGGTAGTTTTGCTTTTCCACTTCTTTAGCAGCTGCTTCTTTTTCTATTTCGGTGACAGCGAGCTGGAGCATAGCACTCTGAAAGGCAGCAGGAGGATGGTCAGCATGGGATGGAGGCAAGGGAGGAGGACAGCGTGGGTCAGCAGGAGAGGAGAGCCCAGATAGAAAGGCAGCTTGGGGAGCTCCCCGCCAATACCAGCATCTCCAAGCAAGGGATACCGGTGGGGACCCAGTGACAGGTCGGGTGGGGAGCCCCCACGTTGTGTATCATGGCCTCTTCCAGGAGGGAGCGTGCTGGGAACTGGTTGTCTTGGGATGGGAACTGGGATCGTTGGAATACACCTCGCCCAGCCCCAGCAGTGCCACGTACCTTCAGGTGCTGCCGGCGGGCAGTAGCTGCCCTCCTTTTTTTCTGCAAGTGGGAGGAACAAGAGAAAAGCAGGTTATCAAGTGTCAATTCCCCTTTCTGTTCCCCTTCTCCATGCAACCCCACAGTCTACCAGGGACCTGCAGCCCTGCCAGGGAGGTGGCTCCAGCCAGGATGGACGGCTTGACACGCAGATGGTCCCCAAACCACTGGCACTCCAAGAAGAGGCTCCCTGCTGAACCAAGCTTTTCCAGCCTCAGGTAGCTAAAACCTATGGGGTACCTCAGGAACCTAAGAAGTGTGACCAGCTTAGACTCATAGAATCATTTTGGTTGGGAGAGACCTTCAAGATCACCAATCCAACTGATACACATGCAAAAATATAACTTCAAACTGGGCTTCTTGGGACTTTTAGCCTTTTTTCTAATTTCCTCTTCACTCAGACATGCGTTTTGCTTTGCACTCAAGCTAACAACCCCAGTGCCCCCAGCACTCAGGAGCTCTGCGATGTCTCTGGGATAGCCAGGCAGGTGAAAATGTGAAGGCCAGGTAATCACTTGGAGCTCAAAAGACACAGCTAGAGGACAGACATGACTACAGGGACTGCAGGCCTGGAGGCTGCTCTGGCCAGAAGAGGAGGAGGACCACAAGGCCACTGCTGCAAGATGCAAACCAGCTCTCTCTTCCCTAAGATGCCAGATGAGAAATAATTTGGGGAGTCTGGAAGACTCCTTCTGTACCCGTGATGTGCTCGAAGAGCAGCCACAGGTCTCCTGTTTTTAAAAGAAGCCACAACTTTGATGAGCGGCTTCACCGCAGCCGTTTCCTCAGCTTTTTGCCCAGAAGACTGAGTATGGCTGGCATAGGCGAAACGCACCCTGATATCTGATGCACTGGGGTGGGGGAGTAGGAAGCAGCGCTTGGGTGTGAGTCTGTGCTGCATAGAAGAGGAAGAGGATAAGGATCTGCAGAGCAAAATGTTAACAAAATCTGACATGTTTTGCCTATGCAAATGGTGCTAAGGCCCTTCTGAGAGAGCTGGAGGGCTCTGCAGAGAAAAGGCCCCCAGCTCAGAGATGCGATGCACCATTAACTAGCAGGATTTTGCTCGTACGAAGCCAGGCATAGGCCACCACAGAGCAGGTCCCTTGAATACTGATAGCCTAGGAGTTATTCTCCATCTGAAAACTGGTACCTCAGCAAACAGTGCTCTCCCAGTCTTTTCTGGAGGCACTGGGTTTGATGGGGGATAAAAGCATCTGTTGGAAATAATTTTGTGGAGTTCTCATGTGTCCCTGAAATCCTCTTTTCTTTCGGCGAGGACAAGCCGGAGCTTGTGGTGTTTCAAACATATGGGGAGATGTCATAAAGAGAGGAAGGATGGAGCAACTTGCTAAGAGGAGATGGATCAACAAAGTCATGCACAACCCTCCCACACCTTCCCCTGCATTTCCCCGGCCACACCCAGGCTTTGAGCTCAGCCCTGCTCCAGCTCTGCCAGAATCCAGGGAGAACTTGCTGAGGGTGAAACCTTCACCATGCTCACATTCCCATGGATCCGAGTCTCTGTGGATTGCCTACGAGAAGGATCTGGCAGCTCACAGTGGGCAGGAAATGAGTGGTTAGTGGTGGCGAAGGACAAGAGAATGTGAGGCCAAGGGCTATGGGGGTAGAGGGATGATGGAGGAGAAGCAGCTCTGGACCATCACCTTCCCAGCACCATCTTGTGGCCGGCTGGGGAAGCAGAAAAAGAGGGGGGAAAAAAAAGCATCTAACTCCAAGTCCGGAAGCAGAAAAAGCCTTCAAAAGTGATTTTTCTTCTCCTTCCCAGATTTACCAGGAGGAGTCAGCAGCAAAGCCTTTCCATGAACCATTCTCTCCCCCACACACCCAGCAGTTGCTTTTCCTAAGGATGAACTGTGAGGCCAGGCTTGATGCCATGAGCATCGCTAAAGGAATAGGCCCAGCAAGACACACTTACCTCTTCACTGGTCAGGAAGGGCAGATGGACAAGGAAGGGAAGGAAGAAGAGAGAGGGGGAAAGGGGAGAAAAAGGCAGTTAGCATCCTTCTTGGAAACAAGCAGAAGAATCTTAACAAGCGTAAAAAGTTGGCAGCTGAACAAAAGCTTTTAAACGCCAACAACATATTAGTGATAGGAAAATGGGAACTTACTCAGACATCTTGCTTTAGATGGTTGTGAACCTGCAATGGAAACCAAGAAAAAAAAAGGTTCACTTTTATTCACACTTGTGGTGACTTTCTTGGGTTTAAAAACAAAACAAGATTTCTTTAGGAAAAAAAATAAAAAAAAATTAAAAAAAA
>VWZK01019998.1:0-37695 GCA_013396935.1 Baryphthengus martii
ATACTGTTCTTCAGACCGACTCTTACAGCAGGGTTGGTTCTGCACAACCTGAGTTTCTCTGTGAAATGATACAGTCGATTCGTTACAAGAATGGGCTAAGTGCGGTGACATGTATCTGTCATGAATGATTTCACTAGTGGGGCTTATGAGAAACCAGAAAGCAAACTGAGTCACATGAAAAATAATTTCTCCATGATTTGTAATCTTTGATGTTAGTTATTTCCACCTGAAAAGCCAACAAAGTCCCAGTGTGGATCATGCCATAGGTAAAGATTATGCTGACTGCTTGAATCCTTAACTGCAGTTATCATTATTGTCAATATGGTTTGGAGAACTTTTCTTCCATTTTCATTGAAAAGAACATACAAATTGCAATGTTCATAATTCATTTTTTCAAGGCATAATATCTAGGGGGTGAAAGTAACCTGAATTTATTTTCTATAGTAAAAGTAAAAGGAAGAATATATTCTGTTCAAACATCTTCTACTACTCTGTTTTAATTACCTGCATGGTTTTGGAGAAGCCAGTTGTTCGTTCTCTATATAATTTTGCTTTCTGGAAAGTGAAGATAAGGAGTTTTTCTTTTTTTTTCTTACACTCTGATGTACTAAAAATTTAAAATATTGACTTAACGTAGCATTGCTAAAAGTAATTGTACCACTCTGTTTAGATATACGGAAACTTATCGTTTTGTTTGACAGAAAAAAAGAACATGTTATTCAAAGTTTTTCTATTACCTTATTTTCACTGCTGTCATTAGGTTTAGCTGCAAAATTATGCATAAAACAAAACTTTCTTTTACTACACATTCTTGTAGTGTCTAGATATTTTATTTAATTTTCTCACTCTTAAAGATGATAGTAGCCATAGTCACAGACAAAAGACACTGTAAGTGTATATGAGGATGGTCTTGAGTAGGAAGCCAAAGCAACTTATTATTGGTGTTCCCACAAAAATTTGAAGGAGCATACAGTTGTTTTTTCCTGTTGGTATATGTTTGCAATATTGCCTTTACTATACCGATCACGTACTTTACAATTTTCATAAATAATCTGCCTCATTCAGGAATAATCCTAGTATCTATCTGAATAATATTTCGTATGTTTATTTTAACCTCCTCTGAAACATTTCAAGTCCCTAGCAACTGGAAAAAGGGAAGTATTGTGCCCATTTTTAAAAAGGGTAAAAAAGAAGACCCTGGGAACTACCACTCTGTTAGCCTCACCTCTGTGCCTGGGAAGATCATGGAACAGATCCTCCTGGAGAATATGCTAAGGCACATGGAGGACAAGGAGGTAATCCAAGGTAGTCTACATGGGTTTACTAGGGGCAAGTCCTGCCTGACCAACCTAGTGGCCTTCTACAATGAAGTGACTGCATCAGTCGACAAGTGAAGACCTATGGATGTCATCTATCTGGATTTCTGAAGACCTTTGACATGGTCCCCCACAACATCCTTATCTCTAAATTGGAGAATTACGGATTCGATGGATGGACTATTCAGTGGATAAAGAACGGGTTAGATGACCGCATCCAGAGAGTGATGGTCAATGGTTCAATGTCCAGATGGAGGAACGTGACAAGTGGTGTCCCTCAGGGGTCTATGTTGGGACCGGTGCTGTTCAATATATTCATAAATGATATTGACAGTGGCATTGAGTGCACCCTCAGCAAGTTTGTGGATGATACCAAGCTGGAGGGTGCAGTGGATATGCCAGAGGGACAGGATGCCATCCAGAGAGACCTGGATAGGCTGGAAAGGTGGGCCCAAATGAACCTTATGAGGTTCAACAAGGCTAAGTGCAGGTCCTGCACCTGGGCCGGGTCAATCAGCATTATCAGTATAGGCTGGGAGAGGATATACTGGAGAGCAGCCCTGTGGAAAGGGATTTGGGGGTGCTGGTGGATGAAAAACTGGACATGAGCCACCAATGCACAATCGCAGCCCAGAAGGCCAATCACATCCTGGGCTGCATCAAAAGAACTGTGGCCAGCAGATCAAGAGAGGTGATTCTGCCCCTCTACTCTGCCCTGGTGAGACCTCACCTGGAGTATTGTGTCCAGTTCTGGAACCCCCAGCACAAGAAGTATATAGAGATACTGGAGCGTGTCCAGAGAGGGACCACCAAGATGATCAGGGGAATGGAGCATCTCTTGTATGAAGACAGGCTGAGAGAGTTGGGGCTGTTCAGCCTGGAGAAGAGAAGGCTCCGGGGAGACCTTATTGTGACTTTCCAGTACCTGAAGGGGGCCTATATGAAGGTGGGGGAAGGTCTATTCAAAAGGGCTTGTATGGATAGGACAAGGAGAAATGGGTTCAAGCTAGGAAAGGATAGATTTAGGTTGGATATTAGAAAAAAGTTCTTTAATACAAGGGTGATAGATCACTGGAATGGGCTGCCCAGGGAGGTGGTGGAGGCCCCATCCCAGGAGTCATACAAGGTCAGGCTTGATGATGCTCTAAGCAACCTGACCTAGGTAGAGATGACCCTATTTGTGTAGGGAGGTTGGACTAGATGACCTCTGGAGGTCCCTTCCAACCTGAAACATTCTATGATTCTGTGATTCTATACAAAAACTGCAGTTAGAGATAACCTTGCTCTTCTTAAGTAGGAGTGTTGGAACTTGGACTTTTTCTCCTTTTTTTCCTAAAGTGTAGTCCATATCTTCAGATCATCCAGAATTTCCACTTAAATTCCCTGTTACTGTTGTTGGAAAAATCTTTGGTCTTGTTTATTCACTTTATCTGGCAGCAGTGCACAGACCAGAGGCTCTGAGGACCTTTACAGCTTAAATGCTTTACCTCTGTGATGACAGAAGATGGGACTCAGTTACTGAGGTACTCCTTCCAATCTTGTGTTTTTAGACCATAAGATGTTGTCAACATTAGGAACTGAGAAAACATTTCTAACACCGTCAGCATTTTTGTGTACCTCTTTCTTTTCCTGTCCCCACAATAATGGTAATAATAGTGAAAATGCGTAATGCAAAAGAAACACAGAATCAAAACAATCAGATCAATAACTCTTCAACAGTCTGTGATCTGAAAATGACAGCACCCTGTCTTCCTTTGTGGCTGGAGAGATTATAGTGAGCAATATTTTTTAATTCTGTTTTTAATATTCATTGGACTATGGGGCATATATTTCCATTACGCTTCAATGCAGACAGAAATAACTTAGTCAGAACTTAAGTGATAATGGAAAATGTAACATGACTAATCAATCACTGTTTTAGATTCACCACTTATTAAACCACTATTTTCCATTTTTCTTTTTTGTTCATATCCTCCAACACGCTTCATTTTAAGCTGTTAAAAGTACCTGGGCATCTAGTTCTATGTAAAGATGAGATTGCAAAAAACCTGAGTGTTAGGGTGCTGTGAGGAATGGCTGCCCTGCAAGAGGGAGCCGGGAACGAAGAGCAGCCATAGGTCCAGTAGAACCATGCCCTCCCCAAGCAAGCCTTGTCATTCAGCACTCAGTAAAGGAGCAGGGCTGGCATGGGGAGAGTGTCCTGGGCCAGCCCAGAGCCATACAAACCCTTGACAAAGATGCAGTGGTGGAGAGGACCGAGGTTTGGACAGGATCCCGCCCACAGTTTAGGATGAGAATGAGGGCTGGGGAGGTGGATGACCAGGGACTGACACACATTCAATAGTGCCCAGACTGGACCCACAGGCAGGAAACCTTTTAACATGAGACTGTGCTTAAAGCCCTGGAACTGAGTTATTATGACATATTTTCACTACATGAAAGTCCTGATTGCAGTACTGAGAATTGATCTTCCTGGCCTCAGGTGTCTTATAGACAGGAAAAAAGTATGGAAGCAGAAAGACTCACAGAGACACTGAAGAGCACAACAGCTTTGTCAGCATGACCCAGCAATGCAAAAGCAAAATGCAAAAGCACAATGAAGATTAGAGTTTGGACCTCCTAAATACCCGCATCTCTTCTGTACATTTGCAAAAAAAAACTAAGGTGCTTTCCAGATCAAGCCTGTTGAATTTTCAAGTGAATAGGTCACACTTTTTCAGTTTTCTGAGCTGCAATATTTAACCTCAAGACTGGTTGACTTATTTTTGCAATCGCTTTATTGCAGAATGACTACCTCTCTTTGGATGTTTTAAAGGCTAAGGAAGCTTTCAGGTTTGTTTTGAAGATTTATGAATGTCTGAATATTCTCTATTAATCCTCAAAATACCTTTTGATGTAGCAAAAAGAATACTCTAAACAATTTGCTTTTGAAAAAGCTGGATGAAATTATTTCAATAGAATAGATAATACCATGTATATAAAAGTAATGTTTCACCCAAAACGGTCTTTAAAAAAACAAACCTGATATTTTTATAAGAAGCTCTTGGTTTAAAATCATTATCACTTATTCTTTGTTGCTTTTTTTGTTTACACAATGACAAGCATTCGATGGTATTAATAACCTACACTGTAGTGAGCATAATTTAAAGGAGGTTAAAATTACACAAAAATAATACAGTCGGTAATGCTACTAAAAATAGGTGATGATAGCAATAATAATGAAATGTCATTATGATCTTATCTCGATGTTTATGATACAGGAAAAAGGAAGAAAGTAAAAAAAAATAAAAATAAAAATAAGTATGGCAGAGCTCTATAGGACATGCTTAAAAGTACATTACCTTCCTCATGTTCCATATCTAGGTGTATTATTCTAGGGAAGAGAAGAAAACACTAATTTCTTCCATTTACATATTTTTCTTACAAAAATCCTGTTCCCAGGGATTTCAAATGGAACAGCAAATGGGAATTCCGTACTGTTTAAAGCAACAGTCTATCTCTGATACCTATTGATCCCTTCCAACTCAAGATATTCTATGATACTGTGATTTTTGTCTAATCATAAAACTGTACAAGAAAAGAAGAGTAGAAGAAAGGAGACTTTAATTTTTCTAGTGTCACATGATAATAGATTTTTAAAACACAAAACTGATTGCCATCTGAAATCTGACCTTCAGAAAGAACCTTGACGATGGAGTGGCTGAAAAAAAGAATAAAGGGAAAAAAAAATAATTTAAACCACATCCTAGTGAACTGTGGGAAGAGTAGCAACAGAATAGTGAAATAAAATGAGTAGCATAGTTTACCTGTGAGACTGAGTTTGCACAAAAAGTAGCCAAGACATAGCTAATGCAACATTCATTTGTGTATTTTGCACAGTTTTCAAAAGAAATTATATAGTAATCAACATTTTTTTATAAATAGGTAAAGACAAGAAAACCAGTATAAAAATGGGTGATACCTTTGTAAAAACTACACTTTTAATTGATGCAGCAATATGCCAGTAATGCCAATAATGAGGAAAATGTGGGATGATTAAGTGTACCTCTAAAATTAGAGAACTGTGTTACCAGAGACTAATGAAGAATTACCCACTTCTGTATCTTTTCATATGCATGCTCCTGTTCCCTCAGGGTGTCCAGAAAATTGCCCAAGGCCAGCCTTCTGCTCTGGCAGAGCTTGCTGTCTGTGCTGCAGAACATCAGCAAAAACATGGCAGGATGACTGCAGGCAATCTGGCCTCTACATAAATCCAAACTAGGTCAGCCCAGCCAAGGAGCACATGTGGTCCCTGGACATCCTGGTGCAGACGATGGGGAAGGTGCACTGTGTTTACCAGCCAGCCACAGCCTTCTGGGCCCACCCAAGATTTGCTGTTCAGAGATACCCAGCTGCCTCCTCTCTTCAACAAACACTTGTGGTGGAACTGCTGTGAAGGGCAGCTGCGCAGAAAAGAGGGTCAGAAGTGAGGAAAGGACGTTTGATCTGTTTTCAGCCACCTAGGCGGAAAACAATAATTTGCTGTGTACAGATGTCACAGCTGGTAGAGTTCCTCATTGGGCACATTGAGGGAACTCTTTGGGGAGGAAGTGGCTGGATTTGCCTGCACATCAGCTGACGAGTCACCAGCACAGAGAGTGGAAGCAGAAACAGCAGAGGTGTGTCAGGATGACATGTTGTCAGCATGACAACACAAGCCTCACTCCTCAGAAGGTGGGACTGCTGCTACAGGGACAAGCAACGTCATCCACCAGCCTGCAGCTCTGCTAAAGTGCAGAGTAAGGCTGTTGCAGGTTGGCATTCATACTTTGTGTGGTGATCCGACCAAAACTGGCTTGGCTAAGCTGAGCAAACTCATCCAAGGGATCTGCCTTTCAGAGCTGAGGCAGTAATTGGGCCTTGTCATCTGCTAACTTCCACGTTTCCTTTGAACATCCTTCCAGTTTCTTCAGAAAGTGAAAACCTGAAGAGCTCATCCAGGGAGAGAAGGTAAAATGAGCTAGCTTGGATTAAGAGCAGAAATGGTTCAAGTTTATCATGGCTTTACCTGTCTAACAATACTACTGAATGGAAAGGTTGCCATGGTCTTCAAAAGAAAACAGAAAGAGAAAACCAACCTGTGACAAGGGAGGGTGACAGGCAACCATGCAGAAAGAGGGCGAAGTTGGAAACAGAGCTCTCAAGCATGGGTAACTGAGGAAATCCAGCAGGCAAGAAGAACAAGGACCCCAGGTGTGTAGCAGACTCTGCTGACCATCTTTCAGAGCTCTGAATGCTGCTGTGAGTATATGAAATATTTCCATAGTGCACAGATATGGCCTCAGCACTGAAGTATGCACCTGCCCTTGGGAGAATGTGTATGTCAGGAGAAATACACCCCTCCAACCTTGGCAGTTGAAACTCTGTTTGTGCAAGGCTAAGTAGGCACTTCGGCAGGAACATGACTCAGTTTTCAGATCTTACCTATAGAAAGAGGCAAGGTATCATTGTTCTGTTTATGTCGATTGTCAATCCTAGCACTGGCTGCTATTGTCTGAATCCCAAAGACACCACAAGGAGTTATTCCAAGAAACAGTAGACGCTGAGATATTTATTGGCACTTCTCATAAAGCTCCCATTTCACCTGAGATAATTGAGGGAAACAAGTCCAACCAAACAATAAAAAAGAAGCATGTTTTGCCTTCTAACCTGGGTTTCTAGTGAGGGACAATGAAGGATGTTGCTGCTTGGGTTTTGGAAAGGATCACATCACACCACCTTGAGGGCTCCCTGCCAAGCCCTACTGCCTGGCTAGCAGGCACTGCACATCTCTGTCAACTCACCATGCTCTGAGGGTATTGCATGTGTTGAGAAGAGGCCAAAGCAACACCATAGTTGCTGACAGTAAAGGTTCTCTTTCCTGTGCTGAGAACAAATCATTTTTGATTGGACTTCCCAAAGAACAGAGGACAGAGACATGCTTGTTCCTGCCCTCATGGTTTCATCAGTGCTTTCTGACTCTGTCCTTGTAGGTGCCCGTTTATTTTTGCTGATTAGATTTCCTGAATAGACTCTGACATTGGGCTTCAAGGGACATAGTGCAACCTCAGCACTGCCTTGGCAGAAACGAGAAGAAAGGTACCATGCTTCTGCTCTGATATGATTTCATTCATGCACCACTAAGCTGGAGCAGCTCTGCACCTCCCTGACACATATCCTACCCCTTGCAGGAGGCCTTGCTGGTTCACTCATTGGTTCCATGAACAAATGCCCACCAGCTAGCACATCTCTCCAGGTGAGGAGCTGGCAAGTGACCTTCAGACTATACGGAGCATCTTACACATGGTGATGATATATATCATCTGTGAGGGACACAAGGGATATGCTGGACAGCATGTTTCATACTGTACAACCCTCCAGGTTTTATTCACAGCTGCTCATTCTTGACAGGCAGATGCTGAACCAACTTGTTCAATACAAGAAGGTTGCTGCTGGCTCTCCTGCATGTATTTCATGTTTCCACCTGCCCAGCAAAGGCATCAGGAACTATAACATGTACTGATTTAATGACAGGACTAAAGCTTAATGTGGCATTATTAGGTCTTCTACTTTTAACACTCCTCAGGTCATAGTTTATCAATCCACGGTACAGATCTGTCTCCCATTCAGACTGATGTAGGGCCTGGGTTGCAGCATATGTAACCAATGCACTTGCTTTAATTTGGCTTGTTAAATAACAATGGAACTTGAAACGATGGCTAGCAGAGCAAATATATTCCCAAGGGTCATAACCAGGCTTGTGCAGGCTAAGGCTCCCAATTAAGCCAGCTGAAATTTGGGTATGTAAAAAATAAATGTCTACTACACAGGAACCAGCTTCCAAATCTTCCACTGCAGGCAGTGGAAAGTAAGGCTGTGGTTCAGTTGCCCTCATATGGGTGTCACCTGCTGCATCAATTGCCTTCATATCTGGGACAAATGAGTGGGGATAGCCAATATACTGTAACTGAATATATGCTGATAATGTGCTGAACGCAATTATTATATTTAACTATGTAATTAGCTCAGTCTGACTTTACTTAGATGGGTCTGATAGGTGCTTAATGGTAGCTAAATCTCGTTGGATCATACTACACAAGAGAAAAGACCATTATTGCCAAGCTAGGCAAAGTCAGGATTTGGCTGCCTTACTTTAATTAAAAGACACTATATCAGATAATGGAATAACTTCCATCTATTTCTATAATGGAGGAGCTTTCTCTATTTTGTGTTTTCTTTGAAATTAACAAAGAGAAAATTATATGTTTGCTTATAAAACTCTGCTAATATGACTCAAAGAACTTCAGAAGCCAAGTCAAAGATATTTTTTACATAAGTCAGGCACTTTCTACAACTTTGGACAATTTCTGTTACTCCATAGCATATAGAACATAACCTTCATCATGATGAAGGGAAGCACAAGCAAGGGAACAAGATTCTTAACTTTCTCACAGACAGGGCAGATGGAGATGAGTTGTCCAGCGCAGCACATAACATGCTAAATCATGCATGCTCCCTGGATCTGTAACGAGCTACTCAGAAGTCTGCTGTAGCTCAGTGCAGTGAGGAAAGGATTACGTGTATGAGTGTTATACAGTCCACCTAAGATCTGCCCTGACTTTCCTGAACTCAGGGAAGCTTTCCGTCATTAGCTGAAATGAAAAGTACTGTAAAGAACTGGGCATTGGGCTCAGGGTCAGACTCAGCTAAAATACTGCAGTGGAAGCAGATTCCAAATAAACACTTTCTTTTTTTAAAAAAAACCCACAACAGTCTATTCTGCCACAAAATATTCCATTTATGTAAGTTTAGATGTGTTTTTCATAAGCAATGTCTCCACCATAAAAGAAAATAAGAAAAACCTACTTTCATCATCAAAGGCTTATCAGTTAGTTGATGGCTTAACAGCACATAGCGTGGAAAAGTACTTCTGCCTCTTTCTGCATTTTAACTATTGATGTCGCTTACATTTACAATATAATTACATCATGGCAACTGGATATTCAAGATAAAGTTTATCCTCTGAGCGAAGAAGTGGACTTCCTTCTTCTATTCACCCAAAAGTGTGGATTTTTCTCAATTTATTAAGCTGTCAGGGAACTGCTAAACCATGCTTTCAGGACATAAGTCAATACTCAGTACTCAATAAATACATGTTTCATTTTGTCTTTAAATTATTGACACACGGAATAAGAAAATTTTAAAAAAGCAGGTTGTGATGGTTATTCAGGGTAAGGACCTGACCCTTTTTGTATTGTTGTTTACATAACATCTGATATTGAGAATTTTGAACTTGACTGGGATTTTTACTCACTGTTAAAAAATTATTGAAAGCATATATCTTATAAACACTTGTATACGTAAGATCTACAACAGAAAATTTAGCTGTGAAACAAAGCTTCTTCAAGAACTGTTTACCTTTTTCTAATACCTATGGAAACATCATTAAAATGTGATTTTTCATTGCTCTCAGAATATTACATTGTCCTAGATTCATCCACACCATAAAGCAAAGGAGTGTTCTGGAGTTGGTTCTATGTTCTGGGTGGATGCATAATACTATCTTCTTTTCATTATTCTAAGAGAAGTGGAATATGAGTCAAAAGGAAAATAAAAAAAGCAAACTTTGCAAATAAAGATTTATTGATGCAATATTATGCTTAGCTTTGTTGAAAACGTTACGATCTTTATAGCTTTTGATTTGTTTACATATATTCTCTAGTCTTGGCACCCTGACATCTGTATTTAATATAAGCACTGATTCCAGCCATCTTCTGCAGAAAATATTAAAAACAAATAAAGGCAGAAGATGCACATTTAAAAAAGCCACTGCTGAATATGTACAAGTGGGATTTCATAATGGTCATTTCAACAAAGGAAGAAATGTGTTTGTTTGCATTCCATGGAGCATTTTCCCTTCCCTCCCCCTAAGATACAGCCTATCACGTGGGTTTCAGCTGAACTAAATTTTCTGGTGGTATGGAATTGAGAAATGCTGGCATCAAAACTTTGATAAACACAGTTTGGAATTTGTGAAAACAAAACTGCCGAGCATGGTTTGGCAAGCACGACACATTGTGGAAAGAAAGATATCAGAGTAACAGATAAATAGTTAAAACCTACTTTTTCTCAGAAAGTAGGATTTTATTTCGTGCTTCTTTTTTTCCTACTTACTGCTGACTTTATTTGCTTTCTACATTGGATGATCGTCCTGAAGTGCATAGTGTGCAAATCTACAGCATTGTATATAACTGATTAGAACTGAAGTCTGAAATGCTGTATGATATTTTGTAGTAGTTTCTTTTCTCCTTTACAGTCTGGTAATACCAGGTTGGCAAAGCCTTGCCGTGATTGGTCTGGGCTCATTGTTCCCTGTAAAAATAAAGCCTTTCAAGAAAATTTACCTCAAGGTTGGAATTCTTATTTTGAGAGTAACTTTTATCTTTGATGATGTTTGGATAAGTTTAAGAACTTTTCTGGAATTTAGTTTCCTATTTCTGAACAAAAGTTTGGATAAGAGTTTCCTTCTTTATTGGCAGAGGGAATAGGTAATGGGGTAACAAGCAAGGGGTTTGTTATTTTGAAAGAGTTTTTTATTTTTCTGTCAATACCATGTGAGAAAAAGTGCCATGTATGATAGTTATTTGTTCTTAACAAATAATAAGATATTGCATATGGAAAATATTGCAGTATGCATTATAAAATACAAATTATGAACATAGTGCTCTCTTATCTCAGGAAGAATTTAAGTTTCTGTGCTGACATCCCAAGGGGACAAATAATGCAATACACAAAAAGAAGCAGAAAATATTATTTTATCACTCACCTGAAGAGACTTCATGGTACATTAAAGGAAAAAAAGAGAAAAGAAAATTATAACCACCTAGCTGTAAAAGCAATAAGAAAACAAGACAAAAAAAACCACGTATTTTCTCTCTTCGATTTTTACTATAGCCTTTTGAGACTCTCATAAGGAAGCTGGTCCTTCACACCTTGTTTCCTATACTTGTGGTGAAGACCATCAAAAACTGATTGCCTTTAAATTCAACTTAGCTGCTACTTTTTAGTCTTCTAGTTCAAAGGGTAGCTGGCTTCCCTTCCAAACAAAAGCCAATTTCACATGTCACCACATGCTGTCAAAGCGTAGCTAAAAATCCTTAGATCTGAAAATAGTTTAACTCTGACAGTTTACGGAACAGGCACTACAGTAGGCAGCTGTGGAGTAGACCTTTTTTAGTCAAACATCCTTTTGAAACTATTAGAGGCTTTGACTGCCATAATTTTTAAAGTCATATGTGATTTAAGATGTTCTTAAATAGTGATATTAGGAATCTCTGCCCACACGTGGCTAAGTGAATCTTCCCTGCATGAATAATGAGAGCTTAGAAAATCAGATTTATAGTTCTAAGACAAGTGATTAATGTAATCACAACTTAGAAATGAACACTTGTATAAATGGAAAGCAGCTGGGTACTGTCTAGTAGGTAGTCATGATTATGAAGGAGATCTGGGCAAATGCCTAAGGTAGTAATTAGGCTGAATAGCACCATCATAAATATATAGCAGTGTCTGGTGCCAACAGCAAAAAAATGAAATAGCAATCAGAAAAGATACATCAAATCATTCTCTGCATTGCTGACACGTGTCACTCTTTAATTGTCTTAGTCAACCTAAAACTTACTTAGTCATTCTGTGTCAGGGGTGCTTTTAAATGTTAGTTCCTACTACTTTTCATGTGCTAGTGTTGCAGGACAGCCATTTCATGGCTATGAACTTGTTTATGTCAAGATCATAGAATCATAGAGTCATACAATCATTAAGGCTGGAAACTATCATCAAGATCATCAAGTCCAACTGTCTACTAAACATTATCATGACAACTAAAACATGTCCTGAAATGTATGTGGCTGTACTACTGTGGAGGATACTTCCCTAAATAGTGCCTCACTTTGATTTTATCCTAAAAAAATTGTCCTAGCATGACAATGTAATGAAACAGGGTGTGAAAATTCTCCAAGCTTTTTGGAAACTGAGCTAACCAAAAAGGAGTAAAAGGATGACTGTTTCCTTTTTTCTGCTATGGGAAGATCTCTTAACATTTTTGTGTCTATGTGGTCTTCATACCAACTCTGCCACCATGAAGGAAAAATTCCATACATCAATTACCAAAATTGCCTCTAAGCAATTGCCTCCTCCCCATTAAGGGAGAGGAAAGGGGACATCTCAATCAGCTGCAGCGGATGATTTCATTGCTGTAGTAAAAGCATCATATTCTCTCACCAACCTGGGCGATGACTTGGCTAGTGGTGGATTTCAGACAGCTTTTGATCCCCACTTCCAAAACTCTTCCATCTCAGAGGTCCTGGTAGGACCCCAGGAATCAGCACTATCATAGAAATTAATTATCAGCAGCCAAATATTACAGTTTTACAGCTAATTTAAAAAAAAAAAAAAAGCAGAGCAAAACAAAACCAGAAACAAAAAAAATACAGCATTATAATTAGTTCATTATGCACTGAAAGTAAGCCACAGTTTTTTGACATGTTATGACATACAGGTTGAGTAATCATGCTTTCTCTTTCTTAGTTCTGATATTAGCTTACTCTCCTTACTTCTCTAGTATTATTATCCCAGTATGTCTTGAGATGGGTAGAAAGAGGAGAGGACTGTTTCTTTAAATTCAGCAGTTTGAAACAGTTGTATTCCTCAAATACCTTTTATAATACATACTCTTATTTTTGTCTCCTCTTTAATTGCAAAGTGTTTTTTAGGGTTTCTTTTCAGTGCTGTTAGGAAACTAGTGTGATTTAAATTTGGAAAACAGCTATAAAATTGTTATTTATTATGTATTGGACCTATTTTTAGACTGATAAAATTTGAGCAAAGAACAAGCAAGACATTATGTAGAAACAGTGCTAGGAAATACTAGGAGTGGTTTACACAAATAGAAAGGAGAAATCAGTTTCAGTATTTTCCTGAGCATTTCTGGTTTATTGCCTTGCATGATAAGGTCTGATGTTTCACAGCTTTGCTTGCCTGTCTGCGCAGTAACTGCGCAAGTGTAAGGGAGGAGTAAGTTATATGTTCTCCACGGGGTTTGTTCCTTAACTAAACTTCTGTATGCAAGGGATTTGAGAGAAAAATTATATCTGTAATTGAAGAGCATCTCTCTTTTGGAATCTGGGGATTAAAGCATGGAGTGATGAGGGAGCTTGGTCCTTCCTTTTCCTTAGGCAGCCTGGTTAAAAATATGAGGAAGATTTTCTATTCATGCACTTCTTATTGGCTAGTGTACATTGACTTCCTAAACATTCCTGATTAAGGGTACTGTTTAAACTGAAAAATTAGTCCCAAACCATACAAGTAACAGCTAAGGAGTTTTTTTGGTTTATTTTAGTTTTGGTTTGTTTGTTTTCTTGATTTTGGGGGGGGAGGGGTTGTATCTGATTTAATTTCAGTGAAAACCAGGAAAGAGGAGGAGAGCATAACCAAATTTGAAACAGGCTTGGGTCTTTCCACACTGCAATTCAGAGGCAACCAGGGCACTGTATGAAGGTGGAAAGTGACAAGTGCTCTTCCATTCCTAATCTGCATGTAACATGAAAGTCTCATTCCTGTTCTCATTGACGTCATTAGGAAAACACCCTGTGACTGTCTTTGCCAAGTGTCACTGCATCATCCTCTATTGAAACCTCCAAAACCATAGAGATAAATGAGAATCTTTGGGAATTTCAAATAAAAAAAAAGAAAAGTAAACACAGGTTAATACTACTTTTTCCTATGACAAGTAAGCTATCTTGCTTCCTTCACATCTTTATGTCATCCTCCAAAAGAAACAAATAGAAAATATTGAAACAACAGCTAGGCAGTGTACACTCTTGCAGGAGTTTTTCATGTGCAAAACTTGTCTTTCAAGTACACTTAAGCATCTTTACTCTTTTAACCTTGTGGTTCTTGCATTTCTCTTTTGCATTGATATATTCTTAGGAAGAGTAAGAAAATCTCATTCCTGCAGGAGTTTTATATTCAATGGAGTCCCAGTTGCAGTTTTTAATCTTTTTTTTTTTTTTCATCTGGAAATCTTAAACCTTTTGAGGCACTTGGTTTGCAATTTTTCACAGTTGTGTGGGATGCATTGTCTGGGACATGAGAGGACTTCTTCTAAGTCATTGCTCTGCCATCAACTTCTGGTGTGATTATGACCGACCCATTTAACTTTCCTCGTTCCTCTTCCTGCCCAGTAAAATAGAATTAATAGTATTCCCACATTTTGTACAGGAGTTTTTCTACAGTTGCGTTAAAATCTAAAGGTTGTTTAAATATTGGAGTCGTGAGGTATAAAAAGAATTAAGAAACAATTTGGTTACTTGGATTTTCAATTTATTTCTAGAAGGCACTCTAGTTTTCACATGTTCACCTCAGTCCTTCAGTGTCATCTTAGATTTTCAGTTGTTCTAAGCCCAAAGCAAAAAATCACAAGCAGACAAAAATCACAGCAGACAGGACATGCAATGTAATGTTATCAAGCAAAGCTCTCTTGAAATTTAAAGTCTAAATCCCACTCAGTTACTCCAGAGCTGAAGCATTTCTTTAGAGAAGAGAATAAGGTTAGTGCTAGGTCTATGGGCTCATATAGCAGGATTGTGAAATGATTTATAAACTCAGACGGTATTGTGCAGGTACACATTTCTATCCACTCTTCCATCACTTTAAAAACAGAACATCAGAGAGATTGTCCTGAAAAGAAACAAAAGTACAACCTGAAGTAACAACAGCCTTTATATTTTTCCCTTTCCTGTCTTGTTGAAGATGGGGGTTTTTGCATTATGATCTGAATGCCAGCAAGCCAGAGAACAGTTTCTGAAAGGCAGATGCCTTGAGAGAGCTGGGTGCTAATCTCAAGCACCACCCTTTGCCACTGCATTAGCAAAAAAAGAGGTGGTCTTTCAAGTGCATAGGACCAGCCATATACAGTTTTGACTCCTGATTTTTTGTGAGGAGGGAGGGAGAAATCAATGCCTCGGCCAATCTCCTTTCAAAAATGCAGTAAGTGGCAGGTACCGTTCATGGGCAAGATGCAGCTACAGCACTAAAAAAGGACTCCCAAAGTGATACAGCCTCTCCTATGGAGTGTGAAACTGAGCACACAAGTCACTGCAGCCAGCTTCTTCTTCCTTTCCCTACCTCAGCAAATCATGCCCTAGTTCCCCATCCAGCATATGGCTTTTATAACAGGATGCTACATTCTCACTTGTCAGCATGATCTAAAATTGTTTAATACAGTGTTTACTGCAGAGTGGTCTCTAGTAATTTGGATTTGAAATGATGAATATTTAAGCGATGGTAGTAAGCCCAGGAAATAATGTTGCAATCAGTAGATGAAGCAAAATTGAAATGGTCCTTGCACAACAGGATTGCTGTATGCAGAAATTGAAGTTAACAAAAAACTTTCTGGGACTCTGAATTCTACTAACAATTTACAGGCAAATGCTTGTAGTATAAGGACTACTTTATTTATTTATTTATTTATTTATTTATTGATTGATTGATTGATTGATTGATTGATTGATTGATTTTACTTATAGTTTCAGGGGTCTTCCCTTCATCTGTTACAACCACCAGCCTCCACCGTAGATTCTCTCTCCACTACATTCTCTGGAAGAGATCAAAATGAAACCAATAGAGAATAGTCCCAATCATTCTCAATGAGGAAATAACATTATTTCCTGTTTTGCAACAGGGGCAACCTGTTGTCCTGAGTAATCTGATGTAGTTACAGATGTCCCGACTAGATGACCTTTAAAGGTCCCTTCCAACCTAAAACATTCTATGATTCTGTGATTATCACACTGATTGCACTGAAAGCAGTGTTAGATCAGTATACATACTTTGTCCAAGAATAGGTGTTTTTTACATCATATGTAAATTACAGCCAACCTGGAAAGAAACAAAGGCATCTGGAATAGTAGTATCCTCTAAAATATTTTTTGTAATCTTAAACAAACATAGCAGATTAGCTGATGAATTACAGAACCATCTATATGTTGATTTTCTTCATATTGGATGGTACATGGTCCCATAAACTGGAAGCTTAGTTGGTTTTAACTGTAACAGAGCACACTTAAAGCTTATTTTCTGAAGATACCGCAGTATGTTCGCAGTACAGCTGAGCATCCAATTTAGTCTGTCTTTTAAGAAACCTGTAGAATGATCTGGAGAACATAGCTTTCCATTTCACTGCTCTTGCTCTCTTTCTAATTGCCTCTTTCTCTTCTTTTTTAACCTCAGTTTACTGTCCTAATTTCTTTAACACTTCCCTTGGCTTCTATTAAGTTCGCCAAAAGGTTTATGTGCTTTCTTGCGAGGCAATTTCCCCCAAGCTCCCATAGCTCTACTTAGAGCAAGCATATTTCTTGCTCTACATTTCTTTTGAGTCTTTGATTTTTCATAGCAAATGGTGAATTTTATGAAGTCTTGTTACCACTGCCACAGATTCACTGCAGAAAGCAATCAGCCCTGCTGCAGAAGATGATCCTAGAGCGTTACAAGGTCTCCAGTGTCTTTATGAATACTAGTGCATATAATAAAGTCTTTTGGTACAACTTTTTCATACCTGCTGAAGGTGCAAAGGGCATTACGTATCATATCATTTTCCTAGTATCACATAATCTGATTTTGTTCTGCAGACTTAAAATTAGATTTACTGTAGCGTTTTAGTGATTTGACATTAGTTTGCTATGTGGGGTTGTCTTATGCCTACTCCTTTCTTCATATCTCAGTTTAACTGGTGATAAAAAAAGCAGGTAAAATATAGACTGTGCTTAATTAAAATGTCATGTTAGTGCTCTCATGACATAATCTTCTAAAAATGTGCCATAAAAATGTGGTCTTTAAGAATGACATAACCATTTTTTTTTAATAGAAGAATAAACCAAGCAAAACAGGAAAGACTGATATGATGGATTGCATTGATTAAACAGTGCGGTGCACCACAATTCTGATAGGACTGAAAATCTTCATCTTCAGTCTTTCCTGTTAGATACCATAACCACTGACAATCTTCATATTCAGTCTTACCTGTTAGATACCATAAGCACTGACAAATTCTTTTTATAAAAGAAAATAAAGAAAAAAACCCAACAAAACAACACAGACAGCTCAGGTGACAAAATAACTGAATGATTTGTTCATTTTGGTCCAATGGCAGACAGGAGGCCACTTGTGCAGTAATACCATTTATTTTTGAAATAGCATCAAGACATCATGCTGGAGCAAGGAAGGGAAAGATGGTCTCTGTCCAAAAGAGCATCCATCCTAGCATAAAGTGTAAGGATGGTTAAAGGAAATGAGGATTAAATATATCTTAGCGATCTGCAACTACAACATCCTCTATATCCACCATATACTCCTCACTGAGTGCTTCCTACTGATCATAATGTAGATGCATTTTTGAAAGAGATTACAAAAAGATTAATACTGTGGTCTTCTAATTTTCTGACAGGGAGTATTTTCTGTGCATAAAGACTGTGCTGGAAGAAAGTATAATGGTGTTTATGAGAAAATTTGATAAATAGGCAATCTAGGTGAGCATAGTTGGCAAGGTGGCATTTGATAAGATTTAAATCTGTTGTGCTAAGGAAGCATCTGGTGTGGAATGGCTCCCTCACAATGAGCTCTATTAATAACTTAGATTTGCCAGCGGCATGTGGTGTTACAAAAATATATATGAATGTTCACTTATTTGCGTGCCAGACTGCGACAGAAATTAGAGTTGATTAATGTTGCCAGTGGGACTGCTAGAGATTTTCAAGCTGCCTCTAGTTATCCATAGGGTGTCCCAGTTTAGTTCGTGACTTCAGTAATGGCAAGGCACTATAAACATGCTCACAGTCTTAGCACCCGTGCTGGTGGTTCTGTACCTTAATAGGTCTTTTTGTGGGATAGTATATTCCAAAGCCCACAGGAAAATCTAATCATCAGGAGTAAATTCAAACATTGCAAATTCTGACACATTAAACATGGTCATGCTCTGGTTTGGACTGTCAATATCACAATATAATGACTCAGGTATTGAAAAACTATCAGAATCATTTGCCTGCCTCATTATCAGGTCACTGACGAGACCAGATCACTAACAAAATCTTTAGGGTAAGGTTACATATATGTTGCAGTCTACAGCTCAGAGACACGTCCTTATTCTTTGACTTAACCCTAAAGGGGGTCTTTTTAAGAGCAGTTTAATTTAGGATGACCAGTCATGAACACAGTATTATATAATATCACATAGTATCCAATGTAGGCTATTTTACAAACCTAACTGAACAATCCAGGGCTTACCTAAAGCCAGAAGGGAATGGTTTATGACTACTTGAGTTTCCTAAAATCACCTTTTGGCAGTGAAAATCTCATACGAGTCCTTCACAGATCACTGGGAATAATTGCCCCACCTGGGGTTTGCTGGCATTGAGGTACAAGTTCATGAGGGCTGACTTCACACAGGATATCTTGTTTTCCTACAAACTGACCACCCTGGTTTTAAACTTTTCAACCACATTCAAACACCCTTCTGGCATGGTATATGTTTAACAGTAGAACAAAGAAGAGTTAAAGTAACACTTAGAATCAAATTTGGTTGGTTTTTTTTCTTTGATGTATGAGATTTTAGGAGGAACAACAGCTTCCAGAGTTGTGTTAACATTCATAGTTCATTCAGAAAATAAAATATTCCCCTATATGTTTTTTAAAAAAAAATATTATTTTTTTTCTGCAGTTATTGACAGTACAAAAGATAAATTGGGTTATGCAACAATCACGACACTGTGGATAATCTCTCTGCCACTTCATTGGGTAGTTTCACAGTAATTCAGGGCTATTAGGTAGGGTGAGTACTGGTACTGCTTCTGTGAAATCAACAGTAACATCCATATTCAGAATACTACACCATCATATTTTATGATACTGTCACAGGGCAAGACTGAACAACATGTTCAGACAGGCATAAACAGGGATTCTGTACTCCAGGTGAGCACATCACGCTTCTTCATACCAGTATGTAACATTTCTCTCAAGCACAATTCTTTAGACATGTTTGAAGCACCAAGGAGGGAGGCTCAAGGAGGGAGTCCCTGGTTCCAGACACTGAGAGCATTTCTATCCTGTCTGCAAGGTAACTATTTTCCATCCAATATATAAAGGTCCCTTTAAAAGTTCAACTAATATGTACACAGTGTCTAAGACACTGGTTTCATGTATATTCTGCCAAATCATAGAATCATAGAATGTTAAGCATTGGAAGGGACCTCTGGAGAACATTGAGTTCAACTCCCCTGCCAGAGCACGATCACCTAAGGCAGGCCACACAGGAACAGATCCAGGTGGGTTTTGAAAGTCTCTAGAGAAGGAGACTCTCTGGGCAGCCTGTTCCAGGTTCACAGTAAAGAAGCTTTTCCTCATGTTCAGGTGGAACTCCCTGTGTTTCAGTTTGTGCCCATTGCCCCTTGTCCTATCACAAGGCACCACTGAAAAGACATTAGTCCCTTCTACTTGACACCCACCCTTCAGATATTTGTAAACATTAATAAGATGCTCCTTTCAGCTTTCTCTTCTCCAGGGTAAAGAGCCCCAGGTGTCTCAACCCTTCCTCATAAGAGAGATGTTCCAGTCCCTTAATTATCCTCATAGCCCTCTGTTGGACTCTCTCTAGTATTTCCCCATCCCTCTTGAACTGGGGAGCCCAGAAATGGACAGGTCCGTGATTTTTAGACATTACTGATTTTATACCAATTTTATACGTGATAGTACATTAGTATAATCCTTCCTCCTTTGCCCCCTTTTCATTCTTGGAAAGGTCATCAAGAATCACATACAGTGGAAGTTTGTTACAGACCATCAGGTCAGAGTAAGGAGGGGGATCAAGCCTTACTTAAACAACCTGAGTATATCCCTGTATCATGGAAATCACAGAATTATTGAAGCTGGAAAGCATCTCTAGATATCGTCTAGTCTGACCCTCCCGCTCAAGCAAGATCAAGTCAAATAGATTGCTCAGGTCTGTGTTGTGGCAGGTACAGCCTCCCCCACAGNGTGTTCAGTTAGGTTTTGAGTTACCCACAAGAATGGAGACACTACAGCCTACCAGGGCAGCCTGTTCTTGTATTTGATCAAAAATACAGTAAAATACTTTTATCTTTTCTTCTTTACCTTTTCTCCTGTCACTGGACACCACAGAAGAAATTGACTTCTAATTCTTTACTCCCTACATCAGGTATTTATACATGTGGGTAAGATCCTCCTGAGCCTTCTTTTCCCCACGTTGAACAATCCCAGTTCTCTCAGCCTCTCCTTATACATCAGATATTTCCTCAACCATCTTTGTATCCCTGCACTGGACTCATTGCAGTAAGTCCCCATCTTCCTTGTGCCATGGAGCCCAGCACTGGACTCAGAGCTCCAGGTGTGTTTCTCTAGAGTTGAGTACAGAGAAAGGATTAGTTCCCTCTGCCTGCTGGCAACACTCTTCCTAATGCAGCCCAGGAGCTGTTGGCCAGTTTTGCAACCAGGGCACATTGCTGGCTTGTATTAAACTTGGTGTTCACCGGGACCCTGAGGTCTTTTACTTCAAAACTGCTTTCCAGCCTATTGGCTAATAGCCTGTACTGGGGTATGGGCTTATTACTCCCCAGGTGGAAATCTTGGCATTTCCTCTTGTTGAACAGATTCCCGTTTTGCCTATCCTCAGCTGTCCTTGGAGGCTTTCAAACACCAGCTGGGTCAAGTCCTGAGCAGCCTGATCTGACCTTAGAGTGGGCTCTTCTTTAAGCAGGGTGTTCTAGAAATCTCCTGAGGTCCCTTCCTTCATGAATTATCATGCGTTTCGGTGAGACTTGTTTTCTAATTATAGGGGCTACAGTAAGTGTTGCAATTCATGGTGTAGCATAGTTCTCTGAGCAAAAGTGTTTATTTGGAAACAGTAAATACATATGAGGAACACCTATGGAAAAAGAACAAATGGTATGTCTAGTATGTACTTTCCATTTGATGTACGTTTCACCTGTGACAACCACATTCAAACCAATAATTTCAAAGGAGTGGATTTTGAGTACAATGTGTCTACTTTTTAGTGCATTCTCTTTCTTAATCTCTGTTGAAAAGACAATTTCCTATAGCTTAAAGTGAGAATGACATCAATAAGGTATCTAAACCTATGTTTCAAACCTTATGCCTTACTACAGTGTATTAACAGGGAATTTGCAACAAAATACATTTTTCCTGAACTTGGGGATTTCCCCCTCCCTGTTTGTACCATCTCTCTAGAGAGGTATTCCTTACAAACGTAGAAGTGTTGATGTAAACCATTATTTTTTCACCAGAGAAAATAGATGGTACAGTTGTAGCAACATGTGCAACTTAAATATGTGACTTGTCGCCTCTGTAGCTTGGTTTCCCATTTATAGTACTGATGCAGACACAGTTTTGTATCTTTCAGGACTGCTGGGAAGAGAAAGATGTTAGGACATTTCTGCGTCTCAGATGACAGTAAAGAAAAACATTTAAATACCTGAGGAAGACAAATGCAAAAAAATCTTGTACTTTTATCAACAACTGAAATATGGTGTCATTTGAAATTCCAACATTAAATAATGTAACTGGTTTTATAACATTTGCAGGTGACGTATATGTAGTTAAAAGAGTTTTTCACAGGGCCTATAATTTTCTGTGCTAAGTGATTAGGATGATAAGTTATAAAAATATTAATACCAGCTCCTTCATGAGGTCACGTGAAAGACTACTGTAGGGAATACTGACTCTTTTCCAAACATGTGGAAGACAGAGTTCATAAAAACAAAGTCACTGTTCCAAAAGCAAATTAGCAGCAAAGACTTTTTTTCTGTTGTTTACAAAACGCTTCCTCATGTTATGTTATGAATCATCATTTCAGAACTGCATGTCTCTGGTTTAAAAAGCTCAGTTGCCTGGTTTTCTTGTTATAAGGAATAACTATAAGCTTGAATTCTCTTTTTGACTGATTGAAAAGGCTAAAGAAATGCAACTAAACCTATTCAGCTGAGACCAATGTAACATCTGCTTTGTCTGCAAATTGCTTCCTTTAACAGTTTATTTTAACGAGTTGGAGTTTCTCTCTTCAACTACTAGGGTTTTATTGTTTTAGCTGAGGGGAGGGTGTGATATTTTATCACCCAATGGTATTGTTTTCCTTTAAAATAAATCTAACTGATCACACCTGTGTTACGAAAATTAAGATCTGTATGTATAAGCAGTACTTATATAAGTATTTATCTATGCATCTACATAGTTATAAACCCAAGGAAGTTTGAAAACAGAAGTAATGATATATCTAAATACGTTTAGTAAGAATTTTTACCCATCGTAATGTGTGAACAGATCCTTAAATAGAGCTATGGAACAATTAACAACCAAGCTGTGTCACAATGAACTCTATTTTCACTTCTTTCTTTGTTTGATATAGTTTGTTTTCATATTGAGTGAAAAACTACATAGACAGGGAGCAAAACATGGTTTGTCTCACCTTAAACTGCTTGCTAGTAGCTACAATAATGTGCCTCAAAAAACAGGGAAAGTGCAAATACTGGATACTTTTCAGTTAAGAACTGCTGTTCATTACCAGAAAGTAAGTCTAGCGAATGCCCACAGAAATAAAAATCTATCATAGTTCTCTTCAGTACGAAGTCAAGGGAAACAATCACTGCAGAGGATGCATACACTGAGGTCACGGAAAGGGATTTACTTTGGACTAGCTCTAAATCTAGTCCCAAGGTCTCAGTGACTATTAGCAGTTGGATTGCACTAAGTAGGATTCTTCTGCCCTCAATTCTGAAAGTAAACTTGTTCATGTGCTCTGAAATATCTTATGATATCAAGGAAAACAGTGGTAATCAAAGGCGAACTGTGAGATTCAGTTGACAGTTACATTCCTGAATCTAACCTCAAATGCTGAAGCAGACAGACCCATTGTCTTTTTCCCTTTCATGCCAGAATGATGCTTGAAAGGATTATTTTTCTTAAACTAATATTCCATTCTAGAAGTGTATTTCCGTCCATAAATATTTGGTTGTCAGTTTGCCTTCTTGATAGAGAAGTCTCCAAGAAATACATGGCAATGTGTTTCTTTGAAGCATGAGAATGTTCTCCTTTGATACAGCTTAATAGGCAATATAATCTTTCAAATACTATAGGCCAAGACCAACATTTTCAAAAACTAATTTTTTCAGAGGTGATCTTAAAGATACCCAAGTAAGTATGCTGTCTACTGAAGGCATTGACTGCTCCAGAATTCCAATTAAAATAAGTAGTAGTTGTATTTTTTCCCATAAATCTACCAGAAGAATTTGCATTGAGTCTGGAAATAAGGACAGTATGAATCTGTTTCTACTTCAGTGCAGTTTCCTTTTTTTTTTTTTCCTAGAAAATGTAAACTTATAAGGAGTCAAGAAGGGAAAAATGTAGAAAGTTTATTTTTTTAGTTCATACTTAATTTTTTATATGTTTGATTGGTTTGTTTTGGTGGGTAAAATTTTTTGATTTGGCGTACTAATTCCTGAGAAATGATGAGACATATTGTCCTTAGTAGTATGTTTCCCAGTCCTTAGCTAGGAAAGTGGCTGTCAGTCTATGACTTCTGTAAAATTACAGTAAAAATACATGGCTACAGTTGTTCGTATGATAATTAAAAAAATTGCTTAATTCAGTACCTTAGGGTCTCTTTACAATGCACTATATTAATTGCACTTCTGGTCAAGGCATAGTACACTACTTCACTAGCAATGTTATTAGAAGATGAAGACAACATGTTAATTGTTAAGTTATTTCTGCAGGATAAATCAGCTACTAAGAATCAGCTAGCAAGTGTTATTTGTTTTCAACTATTAATACACTAAAATCTGACTGAAATTGTATATAAACAAATACAGCAGGAATGAGTTTTTTAGGGGACCAGAAACTCTCTCAAGACACTGATCCATAAAAGGTTTCTCAGGATTGTTCAACACTTAAAGGAGGTTAATATACACAAAATTTGAATCTCATTCTGACTCTTGTGTTTGTGACACAGATTCACTTTTACTTCCAGCTTTCTTTGGTAATGGACCTTGTTAATGTTTTCCAGCAAATTGGTGGCCTGAAACTAAAAATCTAATATTTCCATGCTAAGCTGGTCAAAGCATTTGGTTATTTTAAAATATACCAAGTGATAGTTTTTTCTTCCTCTCTCTGGCTTGTTCTATACATAGTAAAGAAATTTTATTGCTGCTGGCAAATGCAGCATATATCATAAGAGTTCATAGGGAAAGTTCTGCCAAAGATGAAAATGGAATTAACTCCAGTTCAGCATATACCTTATGCAATGGCATCATATTCAGAAATCAGGTATCAGTTTCAGTTCAAAAAAACAAATTGGATTACAAATATTCCCATGATGTTGTTTAGTAAAAGTGTAAAACTTTATTTTTTACATGCATTATAACATATGGTTGGAAGTGCTACATATGGTTGGAAACATCAGCCAAAAGTCAAATGGCCATGCTTCTCTTTCCTCAGACTCCAGTTGTCCTGATATATTAATCACTTTCTAGACCCCCATTGTGCAGTTGGAATATTTCTATTTTTATTTTCATATGCATATATACATATTTATGTGCAAAGTGTAATTTAATAAACTGTTAACATGCAGATTCAGAAACTGGCTTTCAAATAAGGAACAAAACTGCAGATGTGTATTTTTCACAAATGTATCAGGAGTTTTCAGTATTTATTGTATTCTAACTTATTCTGTAAACTACAACTTACAAATATTTAAGAACATAGATTAAATGAAGTCTTAAAAACAAATATAGAATGATTAAAAATAATTTTTATATGTTGCTACTGTCCTGAATGTAATTACAGACTCAGATCCTGCAGATATTTTATTCCATATGTTATCCAGCCTGAGGAGATATGTAACAACCGTGAAATATGTTACTTAAAGAAAGGGAGGTGATCAGTCAACACTTAGTACTTAAAGCTGATATTTTCGGGTATCACTTGTCTCTTTTTGGAATATTTGGGAATTGTGTACATATATATGTATATCCGTGTCATTTCTGAAAATTTTTTCCACAATAACCTTGCAACTAACCAGTCTGTACTTCATATATTGATAAAAGAGGAATTTGCAACAATATTTTCAGAACTCCTCATCAATCTGGATCAACATTTTGGCTGCATGCAAATCAAGACCAAAATGGTCTTCAAATGAGCTGTTACATTTGGCTGTTAAAATTGCTGTGAAAGCCTTCTTTCAGACTTAGTAGGTTGTTTATGAAGATGACAAGCAATGGAGTCTTTTAATCATAACTTTCTTCTTCTGTTTTCTCAGGAAAGATCAGCAGATGATTAATAAAGAAAACAGACTGCATGCTCAGTGAAGGAAGGAGTGACAAAGGCTTATGAAAAGTGAAAACAAAACCAAATATAGTATGCAGTATTTTCCTGTCTTCTCTATAAAAAAAAAAAAAAAAAAAAAGCCATCTTTGGCTTCTATATGACAGCATGTTTAGAAAAGTGTTAACTTCATTTTCAAGTTGTCCCATTCTGTCTTGTGCACAAGTTCACGTAAGGCAAAAACTAATTTATTTTGGTTCTGGTCTTTTGAACTGTATATGTAGGAATGTCATGGTATTTTCTTCATAGTTTATGACTAGTAGATTAATGCCAGGAACTATAGGTAAGAAAATATCTATTCATCATTTCTGTTGAATTCTACTAGTCTCTTTACTTTGACTTGGGTTCATGTTTTACATAATTTGATAGTAGCTGTTCAAATTCCAAAGTTTTTATGGAAAACTCTAAACCTCTATGTAAGCTGGTTTAGTTTTGGATGACTCTGGATTCAGAGTTTTAATGAAAAATATTCACTATGAAATTTGCTACGACCTCAGTTTGTTATGATTGGCTTGTTTTTTGGATAAGCCAAAAAGCAGGCTAAGTGAAATATAAAATTCAGTGTTAAATGTTAAAGGATTTAAATATATAACTTTATTTTAAAATTTTCCTTTGTACTATTTTACATCATCTGATTGTAACCCATGAGGGTTCCTAACCAATAAAGGAGCTGTAATGTGGGCTGAGACCGGCTCTCTCCAGCTCTCCTCCCCTCACTGGGGAAGTAGGTTTCTTCATTGTGAAAAATGGTGTGGTTATTGCTTTTTCAGTTAAATCTGAGTATCACCTCAGCCTTATTCTGTCACATATTAGGTCTACAGTGCAGTTTCTTTAAAATTCTCTTTCTGTCCAGTGTATTCAGTCACTCTGAGATAGCCAGCAACTGTCTCCTCATCCACATAGTCTCCACCTGTCATGACTTGACCATGGTCTGTGTCATTACCATCACTCCCTAGCATCTCTGGCTTGCAAGGAGTGACAAGTCAGACCTCTTACTTGTCAGGTGGGAACAATTGTCGTATTTCATATGTACAGAATAGACTATCTGAAGAATTTCTTTTTTAAGTAATACTCTGGGTGATGAGCAGGTTTTAGATTATCAGCTCTTTCTGGGGAAAAGATAGAGTCTATCAGCCTCATCAGAAGAGTTACTAGCATGTTATCCAAAGACAGAATTAGTTCATGTTGCTGACAGTTATGCAGTCTGTGTGGATACAGAACGAAAAGAGATTTTTATTGAGGAACCTACACTAGTAAATACAATCTGATGAGATTCAGTGGTCAGATTCAGACATCGGAGACAGTACTGGGACTAGTGGATGAGGGGTAATTGTTTTAAACTGAAAGAGAATAGATTTAGATATTAGGAAGAAGTTCTTCACTGTGAGGATGGTGAGACCCTGGAGCAGGTTTCCCAGAGAAGCTGTGGATGCTGTCTTCCCAAAAGTGTTTAAGGCCAGGTTGGACAGGGCTGGGAGCAACCTGATCTATTGGGAGGTGTCCCTGCCTGTGCCAGAGAGATTGTCACTAGATGGTCTTTAAAGTCCCTTCCAATCCAAACCATTCTGTGGTTCTATGATTCTATGATCAGACAGGAGGTATCTGACAGATAGGTGCTCACCACTGAGCTCCCCAAAGATGAATGGCAGAGCTGAAACTTGCAAGCGGTGCACCCAGAGACCTGCTTAGCTGCTCCAGCAGAGCCCAGACACAGGCCATTCTGGAGGTCTTGTGGTATCCTGCATGTTTCCCAGCTACTGCTCCAGGTCTTGCAGAGCTTGTCTTATTCTTGCCAGCATTGTTTGGCTGCCTTAGGTATCACAGGAAATAGAATTGAACCACTATTTTTAAACATTGAACTTATTCCCCTAAATAAGCAGAATCCCACTCTTCAATTTTTTAGCACAATCAGCTAATTAGTTGGATGACATCGTTCAACTGAAATATTTCAGAGAGATATTATTACTCCTCAGGAAATCTTCTTTTGGCAGGAAATAATTTTATCAAGTTATTAGTTTGACATAGAATTAGTATGAGTCTGAGCTCCCAAAATCTTCAGAAGCAACCTATTTGGTTTTTGTTTGTTTTCTGAGTAATCTGGATTTTTTAAATTATGTAAGCTTTTGGTTGTTTTAAATCCACTCTGATTTCTACATGCATGTATATAAGACATTCAGATTGTTTTAAGCAAGTAATTTACCTGGAATTTCTGGAAAGGTTTTATGTGCACAGAGTTTTCTAAATTCCTTAATGAGAGAGTAAGAGCATGTGAAATGTCCTATAATAAGGAATTCTCCTCCAAGGTATTCAGACTTGACAGTGGCAAGAGGTTGATTTTATCTTGGGCATCACAGAATGATGTTACTTTAATTTTATTTCTAGGTAAAGCGCTTGGGCTCTCTATGGCCTTCCATTATACCTATGCAAGATTTACAGTGACACAAAATTAATATGGAGTGGATTGCCTTTTTTTTTTAATATTTACAAATTATTTTTTCTTGTTTTGCAGACCTAGTATAAAGGGCTACAATGTAAAAAGGCCAGACTGTAAGTTATTTCATTGTGAAACTTGGAGAAGGTACTAAGAAGGAAGGGATTTTTCTTGTCAACTTGCATGGGAAGTACCCATATGCTGCAGGTAAAGGTAAGATCATTCCTATTCTCACAATGAAAAGAAAGCCACAAGGTGACAGTAGCACAGCACTGAGACTAAGTTGATAGACGGCTTCTCCAGAGGTTTTACCTATTTTCTGTTTTCCAGGATCTTTTCAACTAAAAGCACAGACAAAATAGCAGATAAACATGCGTGCAGTAAACAACATACAAACTCCTAATTTAAATGGCCTGCAATGTATCATTTGGTTACTTCAGACTCTATGTGTCTTGCTTGCATTCCAGTGGATTTTTCCATGTAAGAAAAACTTAGAAAAGAGGCCATTGCCTCATGCGCAATGAAACGTTCTTATCTTCACTAAAACACAATGTCTGACTTTAGGACGACAATCATGCTACTTATAACTAGAACAACTGAGACAAAAGCTGGAAATATATAAACCTTATAGATTACAAAATATATCAAGGCTACTTTCTTCATTTTACCTAGAGCCATAGACAACCCCTTCACTGAGGGTAGTACTTGTTGAAGGGGATGTCATGTCTGTCACCCCTGCCACCCTGTGGGCACTACACGTTGACCACTCTGTGCCTGTCTCTCTTGCCTGCCTGGACCACGAGATTCCACCTCCATCCCACCTTGTGCCTCTTCAGCAGCTCCCCAGAGGAACAGCACCCTCCTCTCAATATCAGCAGGGGGAAGCCTAGGCCAAAAAACACAATACTGAAAGCAATTTTATAGACTCGCATAAAGATTAATTGGATGAAAAAAATGGTGGCTACATATTTTTTCCCAGTAATGCTTCTATCTTTACTCTTAAACACACACAATTCACATAGCTGTCACCATGATATCCAGTAATGCAGCAGATCGCTAGTAAATGCGAAGTTTGTGTGGCCTTAATGAATTTTGACACAAGTTAACTCTGCATTAAGGTAGCTGGCTTTTGTCCTTTGACCAGTTACACTTTTTTGTTATGTCATCTGTTTTATGCTGTCAATAAACCAGATAGTAGTTTCAAATAATTTTTTTTGTGAAATTCTAGCGGTTCTCTCCTGTAACATGCTTTGTTATTTGTTCTTCCATATTACAAAAAGAAAAAAAAATCTTGACAAAAGCTTCAAAATAGCTCATTTGGCTTGAGACCTTTGCAAGTCATTTTCCTTCTCTATTGGAAAGGAGATTTATGTATTGTTGCTTTTCCACAAGGGTAATTTCTCGATTTGCATTTTTTCATAAGATCTATTTTATTTTTACAATGTCATTTTTATTGTGATAAAGCAGACTTTGATTGTAAAGAAAAAACCAACCAAGACTCAACAAGAAAACGCACCTCTTCTTGCTTTTACCAGCCATAAAATTTCTTCATAGTGCTTGAGGGAAAACAGATATGGAAGAACTTTATACATTAAATAATGTACTGTTTCTACACTCCACCGTTCTTAAAACAGGAAGAACTCCAAAGGAAATACATGGAGTTTCTGTTTTATTGCTCCCTGTCTGGTTTTGTCTCTAAGTTTTCAATAATTAATCCTACATCAATGCTTTCATATAAGTAATTCTGTAGAAATACTCCTGCAACTGAAACCTTACACTGGAAACATAAATTGCTCCATTAAATAAACAGGTATGTCAATAAAACTTTACTGAAAAAGAAAAGATTAGCAATTAAAGATCCAATTCAGCAAAACATCTAATTAAACACTCACTTTAATCCATAGACTCTCATGGGATTTAAGAATAGGTTTTGAAGTTAAAAAATAATGGGCCTAAACAAAAAATGGTATAGTTGCTACAAAATGGTAAAAGAATAACACACTTTCAAGGAAACTAAAACAGAAAAGAAGGAAACAAGATAAAACTAGTACTTCCTAATTTTTTCTACCTTGCTCAAGACACAAATAAAAAACCCTGAACAGCCAAGATTACATGGGTAGACTTTGTGGTTGGGTTTGGGTTTTTTTCCACTTGCACTAAGTTGGTTATAGGAATATGATAAAAGAGCGGGGCGGGGGGAGGGGCGAAGTAAAAAAATATATCTGAATTGCACTCTAACTTGACTTAACTTTAAGCACAAGATCCATTTCCACTTTGAAATTACAGTACGAACTCAGATTCAAGTAAAGGTAAAATTTAGAATCAGATCAGGATCAATGTTTTTGTTGTAATTTTTTTCACTATGTTGTAAAATATGCTGGTTTTAGACAGAAGTGATCTGTTTGTGGAACAGCTAGTTAAAAATTAAACTTCAACCATATCTTTCGGTGAACAAGTCTTTCCATGGAGAGATAAGGCATAGCTATAATATGGTATATTGTTTTATTCCAAGGGAGAACAACCACAAACATTGCTAGTTTTATGAGTAACATTTTCAATTGCACAGTGGCTCTGAAACTTCACAGAAAAATACAGACAGTAACAGCACTGAAAAGTTACTGTGCCTAGAAGGTCACATCGTTATTACTGGATTAACTTGCTAAGGCTGAAAATCAGTAAAATGGCATCATAAGCCTGTACATAGTCAGATTTGCCCTATTTTGAAACTTTTTTTAGGGAACTAAAATATTCACACAATTCCTGACAACAACCCTACAGTGTATTAGCCATTGTATTCAGTTACACACCAAGACTTGACCTGACATAATCGCAAGTGAATACCCATGTTTAAAGACTTGGCTGGTAGGTAGGAGACCAGTTCATAAGGACAACTGCAAAACTAAGGACAAACTTACAGATTTCTTGTCTATGAATAAACATTAATTATTCAAGCAGAGTTCACACAGACTCCAATAGCCTATGCCACAGGGTGATTGGGCACCTAGCCGATGATGCTTTCATTTCAGATACTTAATGTCTCATTATATAATCCATACCTGCTGCAACAGCAAATTTGTCCATATGTTGCATTTTATAACCCGTTTTATTTTTATTGCCCCCTGGGACTATTCAGCAAACACAGAAAACAGGGAAAACTTTCTGTCTGGTATATGCAAAGTCTACAGACACTTCAGAGGCTCCTCCACAGTCCATCTCATTTTACAGCAGCTATGGATGGAAAACAGCAAGCTCTCTATAAACACAACTGTAAGTAATGACCTCCATATGCTTGCATAGCTTGAGGAATATTAGCTCATTAGTGAAGATGCTAAAACAGTTTGTATGTGCAATACTTATATTCAAGTGAAATTTTACCAGAAAGCTATGCTATGTTTCAAGTAACACAATTGTATTCTATACCATTAATAGAACAAAGAGCCGTATAAACTATGATGTACATTCAAGTTTTCACTTGATTAGTTAAGGGAAATATTTGTTCCTGGCCCATTGTCAGCTCTGTGATTGTGTATCAATAATGATAAGAACCTTTCACTGAAGTAGAGCTTTTGCCTGCTGGAAGATGACTTCATTCTGAGATACTATAAGTGCCTGTAGTTCCTGTTATAAACAGCATGAGCTTTCTGTTTTCAGCAAGCACTACTGCTGATTCTAGCCACCAGCAGAAATGGAAAGCTACAATTCATAAAAAGTCAATCTATAAAGATAAGAATTCTAAGTGCACAGTGATTTAATGTGGTGGTTCTTTGCTAGTTGGTTGAGGTGATCTAAGGAACAAGAAAGACAACATTTCTAGAGACTGTAATATTTAATCTTGAAAATGTAAAAGCATGAGCTAGTCCAGAATTGTTGCTCTGGGGTCCAATACAAATCTGGAAACTAAGTCTGGTTTTGCAGACTTGGTTTAGAGTATGGGTCCAGATGAAAGGGATCTTGTTGTCACTTGATTTAGTTTTAGTTCTTGACTTAATTGGAATCAGATGAGGTATGCTATGGAAATATGCAGATGATGCAGTCTTAGATGATGTTATAAGATTCCTGTGGTGCAGAATGGACAGCCCAGGAGAAATTCATTCAGGGATGTTAAATGTAAACATTCGGTGATATTGAACATAAATTTGAGGAATTGTTTAAAAACAAAAAGACTTTTGCCTTTAAAATTGTTTCTATCTAATCTTGATACACATTTGTGAGCATCTTGCTTTTTAGACTTTGACCTGTCCTACGTGCCTGTCACAGGCATTTTGACTATCTGAATTATCACTCAAAGTCAAAGAATCTATCAAAGCCCTTCATGCATTCACCAACCTCTAATGTATAAGCATTATGAATGTAATTTTAGTATCAAATATGAAATGCCTGGTTTAAAACCAGAATGATAGATTTACATAATTAAGCATAGCCAGCCAACTATCAAATTTATAATCAGGATTAAATTTTTTTCTTTAGTTCCATTGCCTTCCCAGTTTCCTGCCCCTCCTCTTTTAATCATGTTATCTGATTGTTAGCTAAGAATTTTCTGTTCCCTCCTGTCTTCTGATAATCAGAAAAGTTTAGCTGAAGACTATGGTTGACAGAACAATACCACTTAAGCCTCCCCCCTACCCCACCTTAATATCTCGGTTCTTTGTTTGCTTGTATTTGAGTTAGTTCTCATTTATCTCAGTGTAATTATTCATTAAATACATCCTTAACAGGATATTTGATTCTGAAAAAATTACTGGTATTATTCACTAAGTTCAAAAGAACATTTTGGGCTATGCTTTCCAAAATAATATCAAGAAAAGATAAAATCGTCTAATATTAAAAAGAAAACAAACAAAAAGAAAACCCCTGCACATTGCAAAACAGGCTCTGTCACACACCCATCTCTCTGACTTTCGTAAGAGATTTTTATCCTAAGTGATGTCTCTAATTATAATTTCTTGTATTTTTCACTTTTAAAAATCACTTTTCCCATTCTTAGTATTTGATGAGAATGAAAACAGGCCTCTTTAATAAGAGCAAGAGATAGGAATAGAGGAATAATTGCATGACAAATGCATGAAATATTCCAGAACTAACAGAGCATTACTTTATGTAGTAGTAAACTGATGAAAAATTTATAATGCAATATGATATATCACAATGTGACAATTAGAGAGGGCTTCATAGGCAGTTAGAAGGACTGTACACTGAAGAAAAAACATTAAAATCAATCCCTAATTTCTTTAGAGAGTAAGTGGAGAAGGTTTCTCAAATTAAGATATGGAAGGAGTAGGCCCACAGAGGTTCTTATGTGATTATTATTTGCAAAATTTTGTCATGTGTTTTTCTAAACAGACAATCAGTAAAGTCAGCATGAAACCAGGAAGCATTACAAAGATCTTTAAAGAAGCACTAGCCAGTTAACTCAGTGATATGAGCTCCTAAATGACAGTTTTCTCATTGCCTTCATGTAAGATGTGTGGTATATTATCTGCTACATAGACCACCAACACCATATTTCTCATGTAGGTTTCTTTATGCAGAGAAAGCCTAATACAACCAATCATTACAAATATTATGTAATCCTTACCTTCTGTTCATTACCCCAGGAGGATTTTCACCAGCCAGGCTGATGACAGTAGTAAATTAGTTGCACTTTTTAAGGAGAAGATATCTGATTTAACAGTGAACTCTAATCTCACAAGAATCCTTGCAAGGGAGCAAAAAATCCCAAATGACAAAAAGTGAATCTAACAGAAACATTGCAGTTATATTGCATATGAAAATGTTGTATTAAAATTGAGTTTATGTCATTTAACAATTATCAAATAGAATCGTCCATCACAAATTCACAATCTCCTCCCTAGAAACTGGAATAATCACAAATAAAATGTGTTCTGTTTCTTACGTAGGGCTACTATTCCATAGAATCATAGAAAACCTTGGATTGGAAGAGACCTCTAAACATCATCTAGTCCAGCCCCCCTGCAGTGAGCAGGGACATCTTTAGCTAGATCAGGTTGCTCAGAGCCTCACCCAGCCTGATGTTGAATGTCTCCAGAGATTGGGCCTCCACCACCTCCCTGAGCAACCTGTTCCAGTGTTCCAACACCCTCATAGTAAAGGGCTTCTTCCTAATGTCCAATTTAAATCTATCCTTCTCTAGTTTAAAACCATTGCCCCTTGCCCTATTGCTACATGTCCTTGTAAACAGTCCCTCCTCAGCTTTCTTGGAAGCCTCCTTCAGGTACTGGAAGGCTGCTATAAGGTTTCCCCAGATCCTTCTCTTCTCCAGGCTGAATGACTCCAACTTCCTCATCCTTGTAGGAGAGGTGTTACAGACCTCTGATCATTTTTGTGGCCCTCCTCTGGACCCACTCCATCAAAATCCATGTTCTTATTGTGTAGGGGCTCCAGAGCTGGATACAGTACTCCAGGTGAGGTCTCACCAGAGCAGAGCAGAGTGGCAGAATCACCTCCCTCAATCTGCTGGCCACATGTCTTTTGATGCAGCCTGGGATGTGATTGGCCTGTGCACATTGTTGGCTCATGTTCAGCTTCTTGTCTACCAGTATCCCCATGTCCTTTTTGCAGGGCTGCTTTCTATCACCTGATTCCCCAGCCTGTATTGATAATGAGGATTGTTCCAGCCCAGGTGCAGGACCCTGGTCTTATTAAACCTCATGAGTTTCACCTGGGCTCACTTCTCCAGCTTGTCCAGGTCCTTCTGGATGACATTCCATCTGATATTATCAATCACACCATTCAGTTTGGTGTCATCTGCAAACTTGCTGATGGTGCACTCAATCCCATTGACTACATCATTGATGAAGATATTGAGCAACACTGGTCCCAGTATGGACCCCTGAGGGACACCACTTGTCACCCATCTCCATCTGCACCTTGAGCCATTGACCACTACCTTCTGGATGTGACCATCCAGGCAATTCCTTATCCACTGAACAATCCATCCACGGAATCCTTATCTCTCCAACTTGGAGACAAGGACGTTGCGGGGCACCAGGTCAAAGGCCTTGCAGAGGTCCAGATAGACGACATCCATAGCTCTTCCCTTGTCCACTGTAGACACTCCATTGTAGAAAGCCACTAGGTTGGTCAGTAGGACTTGCCTTTAGCGAAGCCATGCTGGCTGTCTCGAATCCCCTCTCTGTCTTCCATGTGCCTTATTAGAGCTTCTAGGAGGATCTATTCCATGATCTTTCCAGACACAGAGGTGAGGCTGACAGGTCAGTAGTTAAAGTATCAGAGATGTTGCTCAGCCTTTCAGGCTGACACAAAAGAATGGAATAATAGGTGTTTGAATTAATCAAGAAATCCAAATTCATTCTTGTGGAAAGGAAAACACTACAACTTTAGATATCATGGTGCATTCATATCAATATATACTATTTTATGACACAAAAGGCATGGATGTGACTAATCAATCTATGCTAACAATCTCAAATTAATTCTTTTTAGGTTAGTTCTAGTAGAACATGTTGAAAAGCAACATCCTCTCTCAGATGTCTTTTTCTTCCTCCAAACCTGCATTGGTGAATGAATCGAGCAAGTTAAGTATTTGAGAGAACTTGTAGTAAACCGAACTGTATTTTCTCAGCCGAGTATGCAATTTGGGCTACGTCTTATATTAGGCTTATACTCGCATCTCCTGGCAGAAGTGGTGTCTTAATAATGAGATAGTCTCCTCTTAGAATATAATATTTTCTAAAACTAGTAAAGGATATCAAGTTTTAGCTACTTTTGGAACACTTATTTGATTTTAACCTCTGACATTTTGCTCTCGTACTTTGAGTAGTTCTCAGTGCTATAACTAGAATATAAATCTCTAAATACATGATCCTCACTCTCTAGAGCTAACATTGATTTTTTGCCAATATGTAATAGTTCGTTGTTTTGATCAAATTCTTCACTATTTACAGGGACCTTTATTGCAACCTGTTTTGCCTTCAATAGGTTTTGTATAGTATATTTAAACAGGCATCAATTAAAAGGCTGAAAACAAGTCAGACCTGAACTATTATCTTTCAACATCTCATCTGGAATTCCATAATCAGCAAACTGCTATTTACAGTCTGTTATTGCTGCACTGTTCCATTATAATGTCTTGTCAGTCACATAGTTTGCTTACCGTAATCTTGTATATGAGTTCAAATTCCGTTCACATCTAGCCGAAATAATATACATAGCATTTCTGAGGAGTGATATACTTAAAGCTGTCTGAAATGCCATTATGGAAACAAACTTTTTCTTCTTCTTTTTTTTCTTTTTTTTTTTTTTTTTTTTTTTTTTTTTTTTTTTTTTAATAGAAAATCAGCTCTAGGGCTTTCTCATTCAAAAAATTTCAAAAGCTTCTGAATCCCAGGGTAAAAGCTTTGCATAAAAATGCTTTAAATTACTGGAGATGTAGTGCTGACATTGACAAAGAGACTAAGCCAATGTCATTACAAGTTGTCTTCTAAAGGTGAAGCTTGTTATTAAATATGTATTTGAAGAAAGACAAAGTGGTTATGGTTTTTGGGTATGCCAAAAATCTGCATGACCTTTGAAAAATGGAAAGAAGTGATTTTTACAAACTTTAAGCAGGGAAATAAAATAATGCTGATGAATTGGAAAGGCAGAGACATGCTATGCACCAGTTAAGGATTTTCTACATTTTCAGGCAAGCACGTCCACATAAGAAACCATTTTGCACAAAGCTGTAGCTGGACACTTTGGAACTGATGCACTGCACAATTGTTGTGAGAAACTGGCAGCTGGGCTGACTGGATTAGGAATGTAACTTTGTAGTTTTTTCCCTCTTTCTCCCTTTCTGTCCTTCATAGACTCTCCTTTGACTGAGCCTCTTGTTACTGTTGTTGTTACTCAATTTGATTCATACAAGACCAGAAAAAACTGGTAGGATTGTCCAGTCTGACTTCTGGTCCAGTAGAGGATATCAGGCTTCTTTGCGTTATCCCTGCATTGAACCAAATGGTTTGTACTCGGAAAAAACAATCTTGGATAAATTTCTATAGTGTGCATTTCCATGACAGTCTACATGAATTTGAAAAACTGCTCCACCACACTCCTCAATTCAGCATGGCATCTGCTGATCTTCTCTCTTCATAAATGAAACTTGGTGGATCCATTTCTCCTCTCACTGCCAGTTCAGCCATGAGAAAACATTCATACAGGCAAGATTGTGCAGCAAGAACAGAATATCATTTCCTATATTTATGATACACCTCATGGGATGCAAATTGTCTTAGAGAAGTGTCATTCTCTTCTGTTTTCATTTTTATTATTGTTATTTTTATCCTGTGATTGTAACCAATCTTTTTGCTTTTAAAATGAAAGTCCATTATTGAGTGACTTCATGAGGGTTGTGACAATTTAGTGAATATTCCATGAAGTAAAAGAAAGAATGGGCTACATCTCTGTTTGTTAGATATCCTGTTGGTTTATATTAAAAAAAAAAAAAAAAAA
>VWZK01019999.1:7639-22793 GCA_013396935.1 Baryphthengus martii
TTTTTTGTCTCAAGAGTGCTGCTACAAGCTCTATCAGCAGAAGTGGAGTTTTCCCAGCCTAACCTACAACTGGAGTACGAACACTTTGCCAGGGCATAGCGTATTAACACCAAGCTACCTCCTACAGCACTTGTAACATAAACTTTCTGCACTCCAGAGGTCAATATTAATAAGAATATCTCCTAAACTCCCACCTTGGCTCGCTCTCTCTGCCCGCTTCCTCACTCGTTGTCCTGCTTTACCCTCTATCATTCCTCTCAAACACAGCCAAGATTGTGCTGTTCCACCTCAGCACCGTTTATTCCGTGTATTCGGATCTTGGCTGTCAACATTCTTCACACGCTTTCTACTACTTCATGCCTGCTCTCAGAAAGTTACCTTCCTCTTAGCCAGATAGGAACATTTTTCTATCAGGCTGCTAATGCAAGGCATATAAAAATAAATCTTTTTGTTCCCTCACCCGCCCCTAATGTACACAAGAAAAAGAGTACATTTGGGTCTTTTTTATTTGCCATCTGGCATTTGGAGTATTGGGACTGATTTTCAGGCAATCAGGACTAAATTCCTGCTTTAGTTTTTATATGAAATCTGAGATTCTCAAATAAGAACACCATTCGAGTGTCTGGGGGTTTAAGAATTACATTTTTTTTCAATCACCTGCCTTTTGCTGAACAAACTAGTTCAAATCCTAAAATTCTTCTTTGTTCTCTACTTAAAACCAGTGAAAACTCTTGAACCCCTCCCCAGCTCCCAAAGTTAGGGCTTTGTCGATGAGGAGAGGGGATGGCAAGAGGAAGCACCCAGACTTGAGATGCGGTTCCACCACCAATAGCTGTTTATACCAGAAAGATCAACATCTTAGGCAGTGACATAGGACCTGAGTAGTCACCCTTCAGCTCCAGGGCTAAGATTCTGTTCACCACAGGGCAGCTAACTTGGGAAGGGAAAAATGAGCTTCTGGTTGTGCTGTGCATGCAGAGTGACCTGTGGGGTTACATTTAGAATCACAGAATGACCTCCAAAGGTCATCTAGTCCAACTCCCCTGTGTGGAGCAGGGACGTCCTCAACTAGAGCAGGTTGCTCAGAGCCCCATCAACGCTCACCTTGATTATCTCCTGGGATGAGGCCTCCACCACCTCCCTGGGCAACCTGTTCCAATATGTCTGAGGTATCTGGGAGGGAATTATGGAGAAGACAATTTAGCTCTTCAGACCTGAACAGACCCTGGCCCATTTGATTTATTATTACACAAGCAGCCTCTGAGGCACGTGCTTTTGCAGCCCAGAAGGCCAACCCTATCCTAGGATGCATCAAGAGGAGCATGGCCAGCAGGTCAAGAGAGATGATTCTCTTCCTTTACGTGGCTCTTCTGAAACCCCACCTCAAATACTGCGTCCTGTTCTGGTGTCCCCACCACAAGAGGGACATAGATCTGTTGGAACGAGTCCAGAGGAGGCCACAAAGATGATCCAGGGGCTGAAGCACCTCTGCTACGAGGATAGGCTGAGGGACCTGGGATTGTTCAGCCTGGAGAAGAGAAGACCTTATAACTGCCTTCCAGTACCCAAAGGGAACCTCCAGAAAGGCTGGAGAGGGACTTTTCACGAGAGTGTCCCGTGACAGGACAAGGGGAAATGGTTTTAAGCTGAAGGAGGACAGATTTAGGCTGGATCTTAGAAAGAAGTTCTTCAATACAAGGGTGGTGAGACTCTGGAATAGATTGCCCAGAGAAGTTGTGGTTGCCCCCTCCCTGGAGGTGTTCAAGGCCAGGTTGGATGAGGCCTTGAGCAATCTGGTCTAGTTGAGAGGTGTCCCTGCCCATGGCAGGGAGGTTGGATTAGATGATTAGATGGTATGATCTCTGAGATCCCTTCCATTCTATGATTCTATGATTTTTTTTTGTCCTTTCACACTTGCATTTAACCTCTGATTTTTATCTCTTCCATTTATTTTCTCCTCTCCACATCACTAGCTTTCTGTGTCTCCACGGCGAACCAAGAAAATAATTTTCCTTACCAGCAGACAACATTCATCCAATTCCCATCTCCATGCAACACAGAGCAAAATTAGGTAGTGCAACAATCTCTGGCAGACACCAGCTCCTCAAAGGATGAACAAAGCTCACGAAGCACTGGCTGATGTCTTGTTGGACAAAGCAATCCTTGAATCTCTTTGCAAATGGAATATTCCCTACAGTTCATTGGCCATCACATGAAAAAGCCACTGCTGTGCTTCATTTTCACAAACTGATGGCACAGCTATGAACTCTCATAATCTTTCTGCTCCAGATGTTTCTCTCCACTTTCTTCCCACTATATACAATCTTCTTCATTCTTTTTTTTTTCTTTTTTTTTTTTTTTCCCCTTAGTGGTGGTTCTAATCACTCTACAGAAAGCATTAGGTGGGATTGGTTGATTGCCCTGCAAATTAAGAAGTCCAAAAGACCCCAAGAAAAGGTCCAAATCAAGCTTGGAGTTGGTATTTAATTAGCATTAATCGACAAACAGATTTTAAAGCCAATATTAGTCCAAGCTTGCTAATAAAGGGAAGTGTTTGTGTGATGTCGCTCCCACTTATTTTCACCTTGAGATATTTTAGGGGTTGATGACCTGGAAAAGCGAACAAGCGGTGAGTACTGTACAGACTGTGGGCAGCAGGAAAAAACTGTTTGTCTAAATTCAGCGTTATGACAGCTTCGTGATAGAGACATCAGGCCCTGGTGTCCTTGGTGCGTAGGTGGGCGGGTGAGTCACTTACTGCTCTCCTGACATGCCATAAGTAGGTGGCTGGACTCCATTGTCAGAGGACGGCCCTTCAATTTTAACCCGGCGAGAGGCATCGCCATTTAAAAATGGATTTATTTTGGCTCGCGCTTGAATCCCCAGTGTCATTTTTCATTCTGAGCAGTAAGCCACTTAAAAAACAATACACTTCAAACCTGTCTACTGCCACTTAGCAGCCCCGCAGTCTCAAACCACTTCGTCTGCTTCGGCACGATGCGAGGTGTCCGCACGCAGACGGTAGGGCTGCAAGCAAACCTGCAGCCAAAAATTACCTCGGAAAAGTGCTGTGCTATAAATGTCTTTTTTTTTTTCACTGGTTGTGCTGCCTATGACAGAAGCCATACGTAGGAAAAGGCGTAGGAAAAATGTATAAGCAGCATGATGGGTAATGTACTTATCTTATTCCAGCCATCATTTCCGTAGAAGACTGGAAAAAAATATGCAGAAGCAAGAAATCTGGTTTTGCTGCTGTCTACGTGGGAGTTTAACAGTGACTTCACTGAAAATGGTTTGGTTAATTGTGAAAATCGTCAAATCATAGAATCATAGAACAGTAAGGGTTGGAAGGGACCTCTGGAGATCATCGAGTCCAACCCCCCTGCTAAAGCAAGGTTACTTTGGGCAGGCAAAATCTATTAGAATTATTGGCACATAGAATGGAAGAAGAACTTTGGAGGTTACCACCGTCTCCAGTGATCTGCTGCAGAGCTTGTAGTCTTTTTCTAAAGAGCAAATACTGGCCACTAACAACCATGTGGCTGAGGGGGCTATTACCGAGCTATTCCTGAAGGGTTCATCTCCCATTACTGTTATTAAAAATGAAATATTCATTCACACCTACACAAATTTTTCCTATGCATCCAAACTCTTCATTTTGCAACAGGGTGGACAAAGCTCCTGATACCTTAGGAGAAATTCCTAGAAATGTCCAAACGAGCCAGCCGCAATAGGACAATTTGAAAGACCCATAGTCAAGCTGAAAGATACTTGTTCAAAACTGTCGTTCTTCTGTCTGAGAGTGCTCTCTCCTCACTCCCCTATGCTCTTAGGAAACTGGGTACAAATTGGAAAACAGCACAAATTCTGCAGCCCTAGGAAGTTTCAGATTCAGAATCGTAGAATCATAGAACCACAGAACGGCAGGGGTTGGAAGGGACCTCTGGAGATCATCGAGTCCAACCCCCCTGCCAGAGCAGGAGCACCCAGGGCAGGACACACAGGAACAGATCCAGGGCGGGTTGGAAAATCTCCAGAGAAGGAGACTCCACCACCTCTCTGGGCAGCCTGTTCCAGGCTCCGTCACCCTCACAGCAAAGAATTTTCTCCTCCTGTTGAGGTGGAACTTCCTGGGTTCCAGTTGGTGCCCATTGCCCCTCATCCTATCCCAGGGCACCACAGAAAAGAGCCTGGCCCCTTCCACTTGACCACCACCCCTCAGATATTTATAGACATCCATAAGATCCCCTCTCAGCCTTCTCTTCTCCAGACTAAACATCCCCAGGTCTCTCAGCCTTTCCTCAGAAAGAGAGTTGTTCCAGTCTCTTCATCATCTTTGTAGCCTCTGTTGGACTATCCCTAGTATTTCCCTGCCCCTCTTGAACTGGGGAGCCCAGAACTGGACACAATACTCCAGGTGTGATCTCACCAGGACAGAGTAGAGGGGGAGGAAAACCTCCTTTGACCCACTGGACACACTCTTTTGGATGCACCCCAGGATACCATAGGCCAGAAGCTGATTATTTGGCATTAGGTTGTTGCTTTTGTTTTTTTGTTTTCTTTCTTCTTGGAGAAGGAAGAGTTTGTATTAAATTCACTTCTTCCTCCCTATTGTGTTCAATAGAGAACTTGCCTTGGATAAGCTCAGGCATAGATCTGTTTTTCTCTTTCAGCCAGCACTGAAAGCTGCTTGGCCTTGATCCAAAACGGAAGGGCCTTTCCCTGTTCCCTAGATATCCAACTCCACTGAGCTGGTATCCTGATTCCCAAGGACTGCAGGCATGGCCACTAGCTCTGAACACATTTGACCTTCCCCAGGCAGTCTTTTTTTCTCTTCCATTTCTTCACCTCATCTCCCTTGTTTTAACATCTACCACAATCACTTCACTCATCAGTCCAGCCCAAGCCATAAGGGAGTCTGCTTCTCCCTGAAGATTGCAAGGATCCTTCTCTCTCATGTTCCCTATTTCTCTGGAACTCAGTGAGTTCACTTTGTTCCCCCTCTCCTGAATAAAAAGCCCCCAACAGCTTGTACTTATACATCGCTTCTTCCTAAAGAATCCTAGAATGGCTTGAGTTGGAAGAGACCATTGAGTACCAACCCCCTGCCATGGGCAGGGACACCTCTCACTACAGCAGGTTGCTCAGAGCCTCATCCAGACTGGGCTTCAACACTGCCAGGGAGGAGGCTCCACAGCTTCTCTGGGCAACCCCTTCCAGGGTCTCACCACCCTCAGAGGAAAGAACTTCTTCCTTATGGCCAACCTAAATCTCCCCTGCTCTAATTTCAGACCATTGCCTCTTATTCTGTCCTCACAGGCCCTTCTCAAAAGTCCCTCCCCAGCTTTCCTGTAGCCCCTTCAGATCCTGGAGGCCACTCTAAGGTCTCCCTGGCGCCTTCTCTTCTCCAGGCTAAGCAGCCCCAACTCCCTCAGCCTGTCCTCCTAGGAGAGCTGCTCCAGCCTCCTGATCATCTTGGTGGCCCTTCTCTGAACACCAAAGCAGTTATTTCAGCTAACAACCTTAAAAAACACAGTTAACCGCTTCTATCTTCAAGAGATACGAGCAAATTTGAATTGGGTACAAGTAGTCACAACACCATTAATGCTAATAAATTTTTTACCAGGGACAAAATTAGTCTAAATTGTCTGTTTTCCATTTAAAATAACTCTCCAGAATAGAAGATGTGCACTCTGGCCAGCCACACAGTTCATTCATCCTCATCAACTGTGTCTGTTGTGACAGACTGTTCTTCTTAAAGATTTCAGTTTTAAGAAATATTTCCATTTCTACTAATACTCCATTGTTTGAATCATTCAGCATACTTTTGATAGGTTTTTGAGGATTAGCTCTTGGATACTGCACGCTGGTTTTAGTACAAGAAGGGCTGATTTGTGCCTATTTGTCAAGTTTTAGTTGAATTTGATGCTGGAAACAAATCCCTGCGGATGCAGGTTATTTTGAAAACCAATAATTTGCAGTGAATATTTGAAGTTTCACTTCAGTTTTCTGTCAAAGGCGAGAAGTGAACAAAAATGGTGCTTGAGTAGTATTAGCGAATGACATAAGGAAGTGAAAGTGCAACTTCCTTATTTTTCTAGGATTCACTGTGACAGATCTCATAATAGAAATGACTCATTTTCTGAGATTTCTTTTCTGAAATCTCCTTCACTTGAGAAAATGCAGATGATTTTTAAAAATCGGTTTAGTGACAAGGTGAATTATATGCACATAGAATTTTTTTAAAAAAATAAATATTTGCTTGGTTTATAGGAGGCCTCGTTTTCAAGAATCACAGAATGTTAGGGCTTGGAAGGGACCTCTAGAGATCATCTAGTCCAACGCCCCTGCCAGAGCAGGATCACCCAGGGCAGGACACACAGGAACAGATCCAGGGGTGTCTGGAAAGTCTCCAGAGAAGGAGACTCTATCACCTCTCTGGGCAGCATGACCTTCACCAAGAAAGGGAGTCTTCTGGGTCATGGTTGAATAATTCCAATCCAGGACGTTTCCAGTAACGTTTCTCTTAACGTGTGCCTGCTCTGTAGGTCAGATGGGGACTCTGCACACCTCAGTGGACAAGGTTCTTCAGAACAATTTATTCCAGTTTCGTTCCTTGTTTTCACCATGGATCACTCCGAGGATGTATGTACTCCTCCCGAGTAACTAACAATAGGATGAGCAGAAATGGGTTTAAGTTGCACCAGGGGAGGGTTAGGGTGGATGTTAGGAAAAATTTCACTATTGAAAGAGTGGTGAGGAATTGGAACAGGCTTCCCAGGGAGGGGGTGGAGTCACCATCCCTGGAGGGGTTCAAAAAAACATGTGGATGTGGCACTTCAGGACATGGTTTAGGGGCCATGATGATGTTGGGTAGATGGTTGGACCTGATGATCTTGGAGGTCTTTTCCACCCTTAATGATTCTGTGATTCTTTGGTTTCTTGCTCTGTCACTAGTGACAGAGTGTACCCAGGGCTGGGTGATCTACCTGCTCTACCCAGTTCTCCACTGTATCTGGTTTCCTACTTAGCTCCTTAGACGTTGCCTGGCACGGGGACCACCTCTTGCTGTGGGTGAATGTAACAGCATGGTGCACAAAGAGGGTTTAAGCTTTGATGCCTCGAGTTTGTATTTCAGTGCTGCATTACATCAACCTGAGAGATTAATATAAAAACATAATTACTGCTGGGGCACGTAGGTGCTCATGCTCATGCAGGGCACTCATCTGTGACATTTGTGCTGCTTCTTCCTCCATAAGACTCTTCTCCCTGTTCATTTGCTGTAGGTCACCTACCCCAAAGCAGAGCTGACTGTGCAGTGCATGTGAACTTCTGTGTGAACCCTGGTCATGTAACTCAAGCCCCCCACCCAGCAACTGCCTTTGACTTGATACATCAAGGGAGCCCTTGATGCTTTATTCTGCTCACCAGCCTCATCACAGGAGTGGTGAGAAGCTCTAGGGACAAGGTGGGGTGGGAAGCACCCTCAGTAGCTCTGTCTGGGTGCTACATGAGCTGGTACCTGAGCCCTGTGAAATAGTTTTCAGCTGTGCTTGTACCACATCTAGTCTGGAGGTATCATGTGGAGCTTCAGGCTGCTGTAAAAGCAAATTGGTTTCTGGTGCACACAAACCAGTGGTTTGCCACCTGTAAACATAAAGAGAAAATAGACAGGAGAGCCCAGAAGCCCAGAGCACCCAGCAGAAGCCTGGAGAGAATCACAAGTCACACAGCGATCCAGAGAAACTACCACAAATACTTCAAGTACAAAATGTTCTGCTTTTTTCCTCATTTTGCACATGGACCAATGACTTCAGACTAATACTGGTAATAATGTAATGTACATGGTGATTTAATGAACAGCGGTGGTGGTGCAAACAGAGATAGGGGTTAAAAAAAAAGTTCAGAAAGCTCCTTTTGTAGAGAAATGCCACCAGGAGGCACGTAGATCTGAATCTAATCCCCTGACAAGAGTGAACAAAGCTCGTGATTCCTCCAATAGATCAGCCAGGAGCTGTTTTGATAATGGAGAATTTGGCCGTTTTTGTGCAAGATGTTGGGTGCGATGCAGAGGCACATGAAGGAGGATGAAACATCTAAAATTTAAGGCTGTGTGAAGGGGATGCTCTCATTTGGAGCAGATTTCTGTGTTGCGTTGACCTTGGCTGAGTGCCAGGTACCCACCAAGTCGCTCCATCACTCCCCTCCTTCTTCCCTCAGCACGACATGGGGGAAGAGAATGAGATGGGAAGAGTCCGTGGGGTAAGATAAAGGTAGTTTGATGGAAAAGCAGAAAAGCAAAAAGCAAGGCTGTGCACGAAGCGGAGCAAACCAGAGATTTATTCTCTGCTTCCCATCAGCAGATGATGTCCGGCCTTTCCCGGGAAGCAGGGCTCTGGTACACGAGGCGGTTGCTCGGAGGACAAACGTCTTCACAAACGGGTGCCCTCACCCTCCTCCTCCTTTTCTCTCCCTTTTATACTTGAGCTGATGTCACACGGTGTGGAATATCTCTTTGGTCAGTTTGGGTCAGCTGTCCTGACTGTGTCCACTCCCAAGATCTTGCCCGTCCCATCCCACTGTGGGGGGGAAGATGTTGGAAAGAGCCTTGGTGCTGTGCGAGTGCTGCTCAGCAGCAGCCACAACAAGGGTGTCTTTTCAACAACCTTCTACCTTCCAATACAAAGCCTGGCATGATAAGAGCTGCTCTGGTGAACATTAACTCCACCTCAGCCAAACCCAATACAATTCCCATAATGAAGTTTGGGAGGAAAAGCTGTTAGACAGCTAAGGACTATTTATAACCTGATGTTGACTTGAATACCTGATATAAACAGCAGAATATTGACCACATCGATTTTAAAATTGGAACAGCCTGCCCAGAGAGGTGGGTGAGTCACTATCCCTGGAGGCATTTAAGAGACAGGTAGATGTTGCGTTGAGGAACATGTTTTAGTGATGTTGATAGGGCTAGGAAAAGGTTGGACTCGATGATCTCGAAGGTCTCTTCCAGCTGAAAATGTTCTATGATTTTATGATAAAATAAATCTGACAGGACACAATTAGAATTCCCCCTTCCTTCAAATATTTTATGGCCACACCTGAAATACTAGAAGGAAAAAGTGCCATTCAAGGAACGAGTCGTTGCACTCAGGAAGCCCTCAAGCTCTCCCGTTCTCTCAGGGCATGGCTTCAGGGCAAAGATATCAGTGTCTGACTTTTCTTCTACCGTGCCTGTAATTCTTCCTGCCCAAGGTACGAAGGCTGTGCTGCAACAGACACCTCCGCTCCTGTCAGACACCTCTACCAAAGTCAGTGGGTGCTGACACAAGCTATTTTGTTATCATTTGAGTCCAGGTAGCTTTGCCAGCTTGGCAATAGTCTCGCGATTTAGAACGATAAGTAGGCCAGAGCGCTTTGATATTTACAGCCTCAGCACAGGAGCTCTTTTCCTTTAATTACAGAATCGCTGCGGCCACATTAAATGCCAGATGCTTCTTGTTACCTTCTGGTTCCAGTTGACTTCAGTTACCGCCTTGACTAGCACATCTTGACTGAAGCACCGTCTTCCTCGTGCGCTTTCTTGCCGTAGCTTGAGTATTTCCTTGCGGTGGTCGTCCGTTCGTAACCCACACCAGTGCAAAATCGATAACCAGAAGGGAGGCGCAGTGGGCTTCGATCCAAGGGGGTGTTTATTATATCCAAGGGGCTTTCCAAGCAGAAAAGGTCACTTCCCTTGTTTCGTTGGCCATCATCTGCTGGGAGGCAGGCGCTCGCTTCACTTCATTCATACTCTTATCAAACTGAGTTGTATTTTTTAAAATTTTGGGGCGTGGTGATAGTGAATGTGGCACAGAGAGGGAAATCAAGAGGAGGGACCAGTTGCTGTGTTCTTTTTGCTCTTCCGTGCTCCTTGGCTTGGAGGATATTAAGGGTTGCAAACAGAGACGATGTGGTTTCTGAAAAAAAAAAAAAGAAAAACAACAGCCCCAGAGCAACCAAACACAAAAAGCCACAACAGTGCAAGCTAATTATAGCAACTCTGTACCAGGCTGTCAGAAGCTCCACAGTGAGCAGGCACGGCTTTGGGGAGAAGGACCTGTGGTGAGCGTTTCTGTCTCGCAGCTCTTTCCCTGGTTCACAGTCCATAACTGTCTGCTGCTGTGATTGAAGTCAGGAAAAAAAATAAATCTCTTTCTTGTCTGGTTTTTGCATTATGTGAATCTCAGTGGCAACCCGGAACTAACCTCATGGGGCCCCTGGGGATGTCAGGCTGACGAGGTCAAAGAATGATGAGCAGTCATGTTTGCTATAATTGTGATTTATTTCCCATATAAAATTCGCTCATCTCAATAAAGATGCGTGGACTGCCTTTGAGCCGACATCGATAAAATGGTTTGGGGGGCATGGTGGGGATGTAGCTTCTCTGGAAGTAGTTCAGGATTTAATTCCTGCTAATGTACACTATGAGATTGTGTCTAATTCAATTTGCAAAAACAGAAAGTGCCAGAGAAGGGGAACCCAGACGTGGTCAGATGAATGTGTAACCCAGATGCCTCTGTACTTCCTTTCGATGTCATTAATTTGATTTGCTGAATTGTTATTTACAGACTCTAGTTCCATTTAAAACAGAATAAACCTTGGAGAAGCAAACACATTAAGTGCTTTTAGGAGTTTGTTGTTTTTTTCTGTGAAGTAGCACTGAAGAGCACTTGTGTCTCTTCGTATCTCATCTTCAGCCTTGTAACTTCTTTAATATCATTGCACAGAAATATCACAGCGCCGACAAATGAAAAACAAAACAGAACCCAAGAATACCCAGAGCGGTTGCTGAGATTGTTTTTGTTCACTTAGGTATCACTGTAGCCCAGTGTCAGTGTCAGAATCGGTGACAGTGAAGTCAAGAGAATTTAGGCTTCAATGTATCGCACCTGTAACAGAAAAGTAGTGTCCTGCTATCAGATCTTGGCTTTCTGACAGTTTTTAAATTATTTTTTTTATTATTTTATTATTTTAAATAAATAATATATTAATTGAAACCATTTTTAATTATCTCATGTAACTCGCTGCTTGGGTGATCATCCAAGTTGCTGCAAGACCAAGCAAACAGCAGAACCCAGCCCAGGCGTTTTCACTGTTGTTCAATTTAATACACAGGAAAAAAAAGGTGCCATTTTTACATTCCCCAACTGCAGAGCTAACCTCAATTTTGAAAACTTTCTCTGGCATTCTGCTTTCTATATTTTATTCCCCTAGGGGCAATGTAGCTTTAACCCTCCCAGCCTGACTGGATCCCGTTCAGATGGATTAATCTCGAATCTGACTGTTCCTAATGAACTTGAACTTGGAAAGCAGTTTAGTCACAAAATGGGCTCAGGCAGCAGCAAACTCACCCTCATGTACAGCAAACAAGTCAAAGGAGCAGAGAAAAAAAGTGCTGAGGCTGCACTTGAGTTAGTCACAAACACTGAAATTAGAGAAACGCTCCTCAAAGATTCTGGTGCAGGTTCTTCTCTCATGTTCAGTGGTATCTACTGTCACCGGGAAAGGTGGTGTTAAAATGCATTTGTAAAGCAAAACAAAGTTGGTTCCTGCAGAAATGGGCACATTGCAGGGAATTTTTACTTTGGACTCGTCCTGGTTTTGTCCCACGGTCTCTGAATGCCCGTTAGAGGCCGTAGCGATGTGACAAGACAGAGTGGTTGGTGGAGACGGCCACCAGATCAGTTCCAAAAGCACACTTTGGATCTGAAGTGCTAATGTAGGTGTACCCCTGAGGCCAAATGAGCAAGGTGCTGTGCAGAAATTAAATCTTTACATGGGAAACTCAGCTGTGGCACTGGAGTTTCCCAGGAATTAAGACCAGGACAGATGCATTGGTTTGTACTCACGTAAATAACAGGTATGAAAAGAAGCCAAAGAATGTGTAAGAAAGAGAACAGAAGATGGTAACAAGACAAGTTTTAACTGAAAAGGGATAGGTTACTCAGAAATAGTGTGGTGCCCAGTGACAGGACAAGAGGTAAATGGGCACAAATTGGAACACAGAAATTGCCGTCTAAATATGAGGAGGAACATCTTTACTTTGAGGGTGATGGAGCCTGGACCAGGCTGCCCAGAGAGGTGGTGGAGTCTCCTTCTCTGGAGACTTTCCAAAACCCACCTGGACACGTCACGTTCCTGTGTGACCTTCTCTAGGTAAACCTGCCTTGGCAGGAGATGTTGGACTAGATGATCTGCAGAGGTCCCTTCCAGCTCCTGTCATTCTGTGATTTTGTGATTCAACATGTGTGGGGAGAAGCTAAATGCAAAGCAAATATTTTCCTGAAGATTGAATTTTATTTTTTTTTCTCAAAAAGGGGTGCAGTTTTAGAAAAATCCTACAAAAATAAATTAAATGGGGAAGGCTCCACCTACCCTTAATAAACATGCAACATTTTATTTTATTTTATTTTTAACATAAGATATCTGAGTGCAGAATTTGTGAACTTAGATTACGTTGTACGTTTTTCATCTGGTTTGCCCCGCATTAAGTGGTAAGCACCGGGGCCAGAAAACCTTATCTGGTTTGCTACCCGCCTAACAATTATCAGCTGGCATCAGGTAAAGAAATGAGCCTGAAAGAGCAAAGGAGAGAAGCAGATGCTGGAATCCAGTGAGGTCAAAGGAGTCACACGGACGAAAGGAATGCGCAATTTTCTTAAAGCTTGTTTTCAGCTGAGCAGCTCTAGGAGCCGGGCAGGCAGCAGAGCAGGCTTTGGCGGGGGATTTGTGCCTCGTGGCTGGATTCTCAGGCGTCTAATAAAGTAGAAGTGGTGACTTGAAGTGTTGTGGTTTTTTTTTTCTCTCAGGTGGGCTCTTCATGGTGTATCTCCATCGTGTGCAATTTCTGATGGTTGATGGGTTGAGCTGATGCCCTCCTCCTGATTTTTTATTATTTTTAAATGATCTCTCCCTTTAGTTGGTAGCCTATTCCCACAAAACGGGTTGCATCTTGCTGTATCACTGTGGTTTTGACATTCACATCAAATTTTATTGAAATTAGCAAAGTGGTTCCAAATTAGCGGAATGGTGCTGGTAAGGAAGAAAGGGATACATGGGACCAAACACTGAGATATCACAAGGTTGCAGAGGGCTTGTGTCCTTTGGAAATCAGACTGAAAAAAAAAAAAAAAAAGATAGGAACAAACTTTTAAAGAACATTATTTCTAGATTCTTGACATTCTTCTGTTTCCTTTTAATTCAGTTACTAGAAACTGAACAAAAACTTAAGAGTACCGCCTAAAAGAACATGCAGCTGCTGCGTGTCATCAAATTTGAGTGTTTTGCATTAAGTTGTTTGTTTGGGATTTTGATAAAGAAGCTGAGTTTAACTGCCTCCCCACTTTGGGATCCTCATAGAAATCCGAAGGTGCATCTTTTAAGGATATGTTTTGAACAAAAAGGAGGACGCTGCCATCATGGTCCTGGGAACTGAAGAAGAAAACACCTGCTTGACTGAGCTGCCTTTTTTTCATCCAGAGCAAGTGTGAGACAAACACCCTGAATCAAAGCCTGAGCTCCAGATGCCATGTGCAGTTGGAGATGGCTTCCTGCCAGCCAGTTTCCAAAACAAACAAGGAAGAGCAAATTTGTGCAGCATGAAGTTCAGCCACACAGGGAGGCAGTGAACAGGGTGGTTCCCTTTAGCATGGAAGGGAATGTTAAGTGCTCTAGTACAATGTTGTAGCCAGAGCAGGGCCTGAAAGACTATTGTTTTCAGCTCTGATCTTAAGATCTCTGAGCTTAACCAAGTCAGGAGTTCGATAGCATTTTGGCTGGGTGATATAATACTGAGTTTAGCATGGTATTTGTGGGTGTCACGAGGATGGGACCGGTCTTTTCAGTGGTGCCCAGTGACAGGACAAGAAGTAATGGATACAAACTTGAAAGGAATTTCCACCTCAACATGAGGAGGATCTTCTCTACTTTGGGGGTAATGGAGCCTGGAACAGGCTGCCCAGAGAGGTGGTGGAGTCTCCATCTTTGGAGACTTTCCAAACCCTCCTGAACGTGTTCCTGTGCGACCTTCTCTATGTGAACCTGCCTTGGCAGAGGAGTTAGACTCGATGATCTCCAGAGGTCCCTTCCAACCCCTATCATTCTGTGATTCTGTGTTTGTGCCTTCTTTTAAGGCATGTCTCCATGACGTGGAGCAGTTTTCGATATTGATAACCAAGCTACTGCTGAAGTAGATCACAAGTAAACTATAGATCAAACCAGCTGAGGCCGAACGGACTCAAATGCATTTGGCAATAAATTGTCAATGGCAAGATCTGCAGATCCATGGAGGTGGCCATAACAGATGAGAAAAGAAGATAACTTTTAATGTTTAAGTAAGCATATGAAGATTGCGTGTAGAAAGAAAGAGAGAGTGGAAATACCCATTGCTATAAGCTGATTTCCATGGCTAGCATAGTGAAGGAATAATGGTGTTGAAAACTTCTTATGTTCAAGTTTGTGCCACTTACCTCTTGTCTTGTCACTGGGCACCACTGTGAAAAGACTGGTCCCATCCTCCTGACACCCACTCTTCAAGTATTTATAAGCTTTGATCAGATCCCCCCTCAGTCTTCTCTTCTCCAGACTAAAAAGACCCAACTCCCTCACCCTTTCTTTGTAAGAGAGATGTTCTAGTCCCCTAATCTTCATAGCCCTTGGCTATACCCTCTCCAGCAGTTCCCTGTCCTTGGAAAAGTCAGTCCTTGTTTCTTGTGAATGTACTACTGAGGGCTCTGGTTACAAAGGAAAATAAATAAGTGTATCAGCTCTAGAACATTCTGCCTGGGAAATTTCTGAATGGGATTGCACCTTCGCAGGAATGACTGCGGAGGATCACAGATTGAAACCTACTGCTTTGGTTTGTTAGAGCAGAGGGCTGGGTAACAGTGAAACTCAGTATGGGATAACAATTTGACATCTGAGACTGTGATTCATTCAGAGACCATAGCTCTGTTCTGTACCCTCCTCCATCTGGTTATCCGTGGAGCTAGAAAAAATAAACCAGAGAAACTTAATGAGAAACAAATGTTGCTGCTGAGTTGGTCTGCAGTGGGAAGCCAAACTAGAAAACACTTTGTTACTGTTTCAGTCACTTTTTTTTTTTTTTTTTTTT
>VWZK01020000.1:1853-16083 GCA_013396935.1 Baryphthengus martii
TTCGTTTGGCTTAGGAGCTAAATCCTTAACAAAGTGGTTTTGGCATATGAAATCACCTTCCGGTTTCTATTTTGATAGTTTATATACAGTCGCTAATAAAATCGCCGTCACCTGTAACCATGTAATGTTGCATATACCAAAGATAAAAAGTGAAAGTGTACGCCATATTTAACTTGTTTGGCTATGAACTTTCTGATTCATTTCAGGGGGTGAAAACAATGTTTCCTGACATATTTCAGGAATAAATCCTCTATAGCCAATTAAAATGCAGGTGAACACCATAAACTATTATAGTTTGAAAGGGTTTATCTCCTGACGCAACCTGGTTCCATCTGCTTCGGGTGTAAGGCTTAGAGAGAATCTGCTACAATTACAGAATAATATTCGGGTTCAGATTCAAACCCCCAACTGGAAAGTCCCTATGTGAATGAAAAGTCCCTTTTAGTATTTGTGACATTTGTGTTATTTAAAAAAAAATCCTGCAACTTTGTAATAAAATCATGGTTAGTTATGAGAAATTACAGAACTGCTAGGAAAATCTGCATGAGAACAGCCGGAAAATCCGAATGACTCTGAGATTAGTTTCTAATCACATATATCAAATCTTAAAATACTCATAATGCTAAATTAGTAATTTTTAGTTCTTAGGTGGTTTTCTTAATATATAAGGAGAGATATAACAAGCCAGAAGTCAGTGTAAGTGGCTTAAAGGCTTTTATTTCTCTGTGCTTTGTAGATCATCTCTAGATTTTATCAACTGCTAATTAGAATATTGTATTATGAAATGAAATTACAAGACTTATTTATGGAAGGGAGAGGATCCCAAACTCTCTTATCTCTGAACCTTGTTATTTTCTTGTAAGGAACTAAGAAGAACTTGTAGGGACTTCATCACATTAAAACAATCAATAAATGGGAACTTTAACATACCTATACTTATAAATTAGTAGAGGGACACACATCTCTTGGAGTAATGGTCACTAGCCAAAAAGCATAGTTATATTACTAAAAGTGTGTGTGAGAGAAAGGGGAATGTTGTCAAAAGGGTCATCTCCTATTTAACAGATGCTGAATAAACAGAGCAATACTTACTTTTTAAAAAATAAATATATTTTTTTTTTTAATTTGGTAGGAAGACTGATAAAACTACCCTTTTAGTAAAATATTGTACGCAGTTTCTGCAAAACAAATATTCTACTTTGACAGCTGGCATGGATTGCAGGGATCAGCAGTGGTTTGACATTGAGAAATTTACCTCAGTTATTTGGTGGCAGGAAACTGTACTCAATGAGCAGAGAAAAATATGTGTAAGAGTCAGCTTGCAAAGAACAGCATTACTTTGTAAAATGGTTTCCTGTCAACAAGAGCTTTCTTTACGGCTTTTGTTACTGAAAGAAGTCATTGAATATTCCATTCAGTCTCTTTTCAGTTGATTTTTTGATAGCCTCAATGTCATCATATTGTAAACTATTTTCCTGAAAATGTTATTTTTTTAAAGAACATCTGGATAAGCCCAAACCAGCAAGATTTTTTTTTTTTTTTTTTTCTTCCGATGATCCCTAGAGTTACATGATAGTGCTTATGTCCTGAGCAAGAAATCTTCTTGCTGAAGCACTACACCTTAAACTCTAGAATATCTTCTTCTGGCCAGAAGACATAATTAACATTGAAGAACTGAGGGTACCTATAGACAACAACAGAAACATTCTTACGGGTGAAAGAAATGAAAGACTAAGTGATCATAGAGATTTGGTTTTTTTCGGAGTTTATTGCCTAGTGACTACGTGTACTTTTTATAGATACTTTTGTTACCGAAAACAACTAAAAAGTAATACCTCTCCAGGAGGAGAAAACATCAAGGGAAAATATCTATGCAGAAATAAAACCAAACCAAACACAAAGATCTAGAAAGTATATTATGATTATTTGTTTTTCTCCTTTAAAAAAGTGGCAAATAGGGTAAGACTGTTAATTTTTGGAACTATGGGAAAATAACCTGATCTTTCTAGCCTTTAACTATTAGATATGAATGAATATTGGCAGTGGTTGTACAATTAAATTAATGACTGACACTATGTGACAGAATTATAAAAAGAGAGGACGAAATGTAGCGGGTAAATTGTAGCTGAATAATTTCTGATATATTAGAAGGTCTATAGCCTAAGTAAGTCTAAGTTTACCAAATTCTGAATATGGTAAAATACCTGCTAACATAATTGCCTCATAACAATTTGTTCAGCTTTCTAGTCTGAACAAGAAATAATCTCTCTTTGGTTTGCATCTTGACAACTATCTCAAATTTTACTTCCTTGCTTTGTCTTTTAATCTTTTCACTTATTTTTAATATGCTATGATTGTTAAGTGTTGTCCGTGTACCCTCAGGTACTGTAAAGCAGACTGGAATTTTGTGGAACTATTTCCTAGTTCAGTGTTGAGTTTTACAAAGAGGGAAGAAATTAAAATGTTAAAGCTTGTCTTAGGAAAGAGGTGACATGCAGATAATCGTAAGGTGCTTCTTGCCTACTGAGGAGATGAGAGCTTTCCTGGTAGTGCATTAGAGTGGTTTAAAAATATGCAACAATATTTTTTTTCTTGCTCTCTTAGCAAAGAAAATGTCCCTTAAAAAGTATAAATTTTTTTTTTTTAATTCTCTTGGGTTTTTTTCTCTCCTCTTTATCAGTGCCAGCAGTTGCATGTTAGGTGATTCAAAAAGCAACAACACACTAGTTCTAAAATGTCTCTTCTTCCAAATATATATATATATGATGAATTGACCTGATTGCGGAGCAGTGATAAAGCTGAGCAAATCTAACAGCTCAATGGAGATAACAGTCCTTTTTCCTTACTTCATTTTGTATTCTCAGCTGTATATTACTTCTAGCTCTATTGCACCATAATGTACTCATCTGACCCCTTCATGAATTAATTCAGGAATGGAGCTTAGATAATACCATAGAGGAAAAAAAAAATTAAAAATTCCTGGGTACTTGCATCGCCAAGGGGCAACTCTAATGCCAGAAGTGAGGAGGCAAAACCTCATGGTAGGGGTGGGGCAGAAAGAAGGAAGATAGAATGGGAAAGAAGAGAGGATTGTTCCTTTTGCAACAACCATTAAACCCAAACATTTTTAACACTGGAATACATATACAAATAATAATACAAATACACATAAGGGCTTTTTGCCAACTGTTTGTCATACAAATGTAGTTTGCTTCAAGGTTTGATTAAGTGGCCTATATTTTTCCTGAAAATCCAGCCATCTTAAAACTCTAGGAACAATTTGCAGTTTTACAGTTTTTTGTCATGACTATTGTTCCAATCAGGATTGTTTTTATAAAGAAAAAAATATCTTACTTGTTTCAATTTTTCTAGTAATGAATACATTTCTTCAGGTGCTATGGAAATATGCTACTGATTCAGAATAGCAAATAATATATTCACTAAGCCTCTAGATAAATATATTAGTAGAAATTCCCATCTCACACAAGAATTATACCACTGTTTTTTTGACTCGAATGTTTACTGCAAAGTCTGAGAATAACATTAAGTACTTCTTTTATAATCAGTTGTTACTTCACAGTCCTTCAATTGGCTTCATGATCATTCCTATCTATTTTATCAAGGTATCTTGGTAAAAATGGAATATGTAGAGCTGATATTCATTGCAAAATATAGTGTGCAAGCAAGATGTTCAAACGTGTCTTAGTTGTACATTTTTCTGATTGATTAAAAAACACCGCTACCATTATCATCATCACTTGTCCGCAGGGATTTCAAAGTTCTTGAAGGGTTGGCATGAGGGGAGTTCTTATTATTTTCATTTAAATAGAAATTACTTGTTCAATAGCAATACTTCTATAGTGAGGTATTACTGAGTCTACTTCTACAATGTGTCAGATCTTTAAAATATTATCCTTATGTTACAGTTTCTCATTTTAATTTCCCAAGAAGTTCTTCCCGAGTTTTTAAGTGATTGTAATTTCTGAAACATGTTTATGCTTAGCTGTGAAAAGGGCAAAAAGATATGCAAAGAAATAGATCATTGTAATCTGCGTGCATTTTCAGTAGTTGATAAAACTGAATCCTACTTAAGTAATGAATTTTAATTAATAAAGTATGTTTTCGCAATGCATTTTAGTAGTAAATAAAACTATAGTAGAAAAGTTGTATTGCATTTTTCAAATTTTCAGTATTCATATATGCATAAGATTTTCACTCTACTTTCCTTGCTGGGAGGAATTTTCTTTTGAAGTTATCGAAATTCTTAGTTTATAAATGTCATCTTATATTCAAAACAATGTAGATTAGTAAAGTGACATAAAAATGCAGCTTCCAAGTGTCCTGACAGTTGAACCTACAAAAATGTCATTTTAGTATGAGCATGGAAACAAACTTGTAAATTAAGAAGAAAAATAAAAAGCAAAACCCCCAACCCCACAATGAGCAACAAAAAAAAACCCAAACAAACAAAAATACCCACAAAAAAAATCATCAACAAACACCAAACAAAACAAAAAGCCCAGCATAAAGTATGTGAAAAGAACTTGAGCTCCAGAACCTCCTTAACTTGTAAGTTGACCAAAGTCTAACAAATATCTGGGCTTAGATGAGTTGTGATTGACAGTTTATCTTAAAGCCAACGGTGGCAATTTTCTGATGCTAACTGTATTGTAATGGTTGCTGACCTCATTTCTATGTACTTATGGAGAGCTAGCTAGCAACTATTAAACTTTAATGGAGCACATATGTCTCACAAATACTTAAACTTTGTAAGATTACCAGAAGATTTTGTCAGAGCTGGTTTCTATACTGCTCTGTAGCAGTTTTAAAATGATGAGTTACTTGGAATGTTTCTTTATGAAATAAGACAAACAACTTCATGTTTTCACACAGAAAGAGAACAGTAGCTTTCAAAGATGTTTTAGGAGCTGATATAAAAAGTTTCCAGTATTAGCTGTACATCTGCCCAGAACATCCTAGTTTTATCTAATCTATTCTAAGGAACTAACTGTTAAAATGCTTCAACATTATCACTCTTGGTACTTTTTTTCATTTTCAGAACCTTTTTAATCCAGAACATGAGTGCTTGTTCTCTCAGTTATACAGAAGACTAGTTTCCTTATTTCCTTGGCCTATGATGAGTTTGAATATTGTTATTGCCTCTCAGTTTTCTGCTAAGAGGGTAAACTAGTCCAGCGTTACATCACAGGATTTGTAGATGAAAGCTTAAGTAATTCCTGTTACTTTTTCTCTAATATATTTCTTACTCTTTTAGACAGCAGTACCCAAAACTGGGCTTAATAACCTAACGATGGTTCTTTCCAATAATAACCTGAGTCAAATATTGGCTTGCATGTTTTCCTGGTCTATTTTTCCCTCTTCCTACAGGTCTATATTGTCTTCAGAAATCACTGAAGACAAACAAGTAATTTGCCAGCTTGTATTTATGCAGCTGATTTTTTCTGTGCTAGACATAGAAGAATACCTGCATAATTTGTGTGCAAATGCATTGTCTTTAGTAAAAAGCATTCTTTTGTTCTGGAACTGTTCTACAATTTTGTCAAGGCAATTGTCATTTCTGAGTTTATCCTAGAGAATGCTTGTTGTCATCCAGTGTTTTGAGTTGTCTGGAAATGGAATATTTTTATTTCTTATTACACTTTACAGGTAATGTTTGAAAATATCGAACAGAGCTAGACCCATAAGAAATTGTTGTGAAACTCTGCTTGACACAGCATCTACTTCAAAAGGGTTCTTGTCTCTGTGTGTTATGCCAGCAAGCTCTACCTGACAAGAACATCAGGAATATCACAGTGTTTAACTTAATTCTGCTGTTTTTCTACCGCCTTCTTACCAAGATGAGTTTCCTGTAAGGGAGATTTGTCTTGCAGAATTAGAACCCTGTAACCTACAATACAATAGCCTTCATGGTCCCCAGGGGAGTGAGCACAATTTGCTTGACTGTTAAGTCTAGTCCTAAGGTCTTAAAATTGAACAGTTAAATTTTGGTGTAAATTCAAAAAGTGTTCAATCAATTTAGAATATGGATAAGCATAATGTTTACTAGTTCTCTATTGCTAGCTAACAATAAGGTGCAGAAGTGTTAGGAGGTAAAATTCAAGGTTTTTGTTTTATTTTTTTTGCTTTTTCAAAAAAGATGTTATTTTGCAGCCTCTTAATTGAATCTCATCACATGGAAATAGATAGGTTAACCAAGTTAATGAAGCCTCATTAGTTGTTGCTTCTTCTGGAATAATCTGAGCTCTTGGTTATAAAACAAACAAAAGATACTCAAGGTTTTTTTCTTGATGACTTGAATGATTTTGTTAAGAAAAAACCAAATATTTGATGGAGGTAGAAAGGATAATATTTTCAGATATTGAATGAGACTCGTAAAGAATCACTCATCTTTCAGTTATAATGTGAGACAGATATCTCTAAAATTTATTATAACTTTCAAAGGACATGTTTTTACTTCATCATTTTAAAATGAAACAGCATGTTTTGCTTCTCCTTACCTGTCATATTATGTATTTGGGGAAAGAATAAGGCTGGTATAAAGTATGCTGAAGCAATCTTGTTTTCAAAAGACACAATTATAAATTTGAGACCTGTGTAAATGAAAACTTATTCTTAAGTCATATTTTAGAATGCACTGTAAATAGTTTGTCTGTCTGAAGTTGTAGAATAATATAAAAATAGAGATTGCTGATGATGATTAGGCTTTTATCACTCAAAAAGATTTAGACAATGAAAATTTTATGCTCCATTACCTTACAATTTAGAACACTCTTTCTTTCTTCATTTTTCTCCACATGAAAGAAGATCATTTACTAAGGTTTCAAATGCAGCCAGCTTTAATACAGAACACAATTTTTTTTTAATGCAATAAATATAATACTCTAAATGAAGTGATCATTAAGGAAAAATATAATAAATTACAGTTGTGTAAGCACAGAAGCCAGCAAAAGCAAAATGGTAGGATCATGCAGTGAAAAGTGGGAACTTGTGTGGAGGAAGTTTATTTCAAATTCTTACACCTTCACAAATAAGGTCAGCCTGAATTCAATCAATGTGTGTGTGTGTTCATATAAGATCTAGATGTGTAATCATTCAATAGAAAAGAAAAATTAAGTTTCTGATGCTATTGTAATCAAGTGACTGTATTGTAAATTTTAAGGAAGTGCTGTTACTGGCTGCTATACAGGGAAGCACTAGTTTCATGATTTTTTTTTTATTTTTTTTTTAAATAACATGAAAGGTAGGTTTAATGCTTTGTACTGTTTTAGGTCTTTAATATGTATTTGTTCTGCCACATGAATTAATATCTCATGCTGATTTATGACTGAGAGTCATCTGCAAAATAATATAAGAAAACCTTTAATAGCTTTTCTTCCTATTTTATGTTGCATATTTAAAATAAATGCAGTTTAGGTTTTATGAAACATGCTGGATTCAGAGGTGTGGTAATAAAATCTTGACAATAAATCACAGAATGAAATCTCTATCGACAAAATTCTTTATATTTCATTTAAGTCAGAAAAGTGTGAGTAGCTCGCTAAAAATAGCACAGTGAGAGTTCTGTGGATTTTATTCTTGAAATGAATTTGTCAAACAAAACCACGCACTTGTGCATGATAATAGTGTTATACTATTCAGTAAAATTTAAACAATTTTCAACATATTAAATTTTCAGTTACTTTAGATTACCTCATTATATTATGTTATTCACAAAATCACTGAATCACAGAATGGTTGAGCTTGGAAGGGTCCTCTAGAGGTCGTCTGGTCCAATCCCCCAACTCAAGCAGGGCCGCCTGGAGCTCAGTCCCCAGGAACATGACCAGATGGTTTTTGACTGTCTCCAAGGAGGGTGACTGCATAACTCCTCTGGGCACCCCGTACTAGTGCTCAGTCATCTTCACATAAAAAAAAAAAATTCCTGATGTTCAGAGGGAATCTTCTGTGTTTCAGTTTGTGCCCATCACCTCTGGTGCTGTCACTAGGCTCCACTGAAGAGTGCCTGGCTCTATACTCTTCACATCCTCCTTTCAGATAGCCATGTATACTGATAAGATTCCCCCCGAGCCCTGCCTTTTCTAGGCTGAGCAGTCTTAGCTCTCTAAGTCTTTCCTCATAGTAGAGATGCTCCAGTTCCTTTTGTAGCCCTTTGCTAGTCTCCCTCCAATAGCTCCTTATCTCTTGTACTGGGTAAAATATTCCAGGTGTGGTCTCACTAGTGCTTAGTGGAAGGGAAGGATACCCTCCCTCACCCTGCTGGCAGTGCTTTGCATAGTGCAGTTCAGGACACCCTTAGCCTTCTTTGTGGCAAGGGCACATTAATGGCTCATGACCAACCTGGTGATCCCTAGGACCCCCAGGTCCTCCTCTGCAAACCTGTTTTCCAGCTGATCAGTCCTTCAGCATATGCTGGTACATGGGTTTGTTTCTCCCCAGGCACAAGACTTTGTACATCCCCTCAAAATTGTCTTTTATGAGTTTCCAGTCAGTTAATTTCTCTAGCCCAGACAGCAGCAGCATCCTGGTGTGAATCAGCCACTGCTCCCACTTTTGTGTCATCATCAAATTCTGCCTCATCATCCAGATCATTAATGGAGACATTGAACTGACTGGACCCAGTATTGACTCCTTGTTAACTCAAACCACAACACCCCTGGGGTACACCACTAGTTCTTTGACTGATCAGTACACTCTGGTGTTGATTCAGTTTTCAGCCTACCTGACTTTATCTTCATCTTGCCCATACTTCATCAGCTTCTCATAGTTTGAGGATCTTACAGGAGTCTGTGTCAAACACTTTTCTGAAGTGCAGGTAGACAATAGCCACTGCTCTCCACTCATCTACCAAGGCAGTCATTTCATCATAGAAGCTAATTGAGTGTTTAAGCATGAATTCTCCTTGAATGGCAGTTGCAGTCCGTTCATCGTGTATTGTCCCTGCGTCTCCTTCCTCCTCAAGTTCTTCCCTGGCTCCAGCATAGGTCCTTTCCATGGTGTATAGTCTTTCAGAAATGGACTCCAATGTGAGTCCCCCATGAGGTCACAGGTTCTGCCAGAAGGCTTGTTTCAGTGTGAGCTCTTCTCCATGGGGTCACAGGTCCTGCAAGAAGCTTGCTCCGGCATAGGCTTCCCACATGGTCACAGCCTTCTTCAGGGCACATCCACCTACTCTGGTGTGGGATCTTCCATAGGCTCCACTGTGGACCTCCATGAGCTTCAGGAAGACAACCTGCATCACCATGATCTCCACCATGGGCTGTAAGGGAGTTTCTGCTACAGTGCATGGATCATCTCCTCCCCAGCTCACTTCATCATAGACCTTGGTCTCTGCAGAGTTATTTCTCTCAGATATCCTCACTGCTCTCTCTGGATGCTGTTGCAAAGTGATTTTTTTTCCCCCTTCTTATATATGTTATCACACATGTGTTACCATTGCTACTGGTTGGCTCAGCTTTGGCCAGCCATGGGTCTGTCCTGAAGCCATCTGTAATGGGCTCTGTCTGGCACCTTCTCACAGAAGTCACTCCTGCAGCCCCCTTGCTACCATAACGGGCAACTTCCTCTCCTGGTCTTCCCAGCCTGTTCTTCCCTCGTTGTAATACTGTAGTCATGGGAACTATTCCACCCCATCTCCATGATCCCAACAAGATCATAGCACTGCAATAGCACACAAATCTCTCAGTCCTGATATTTATTTCCCATGCTGTGTGCATTATTGTATACACACTTCAGAGAGGCACCTCAACCTGTTGATTTCCCAGAGATAGTCTGATTGTTGGGTTTTTTTCACAATAGTGACTTGTGGAGACTTCCTTGCTTACATACAAATGCTGCAGGTGACCCCTCTTAAGATCTCTTTTGTTACTTTTTCATTCCCTCCCATTCATACCATTCCAGACACCTTGCTCATCAATCCTGTCTACCAGTTCCTCACAGGGCTGCTAGTAACTGCCTCCCTTCTCTATCATTCCTAGTTTAAAGTCTTCCTTACCTTAAAACATAAAACTGTCTCCAAATATACTATGTTGTATGAAAAGATAGAAAACTGTCGTTGAAACCAGGGGTAGTCCCACACGTTACTGCATTTAGTTACTGAGACTACTGGTGAACTGTAGGCATGTTAGTACAGATACTCTAAGAAAACAGCTGTAAATTGAGAACATTTCCATAAAGACTTTCATTGCTTATATGACTGTTGATTTGCCTTAAAGTAAATCATCTATAATCAGTGCAGATTTTATAATGATACAAAAGAGCATAAAATTAAACCCCACCAATCAGAAAAAGGATGTATCATCTGCACAAATTCAGGATCTACAAAATCTTATATGTATAACAATATTTTCTTATATATGTATATTTTTCTTTGAAGCTTCTTTATCTACCTTTCCTTTCCTTACAGATCTGATTTCTTTCCAGATGCTACCCAAGTATTGCAGAATAGTACATTTAAAACCCAAATATTTATATAACACTCTAAAATATCTGAAATAATCTTTATAACACTTAAGTACAAGCTTTTCAAGCTTGAAAATAGGGAGTACGCAATAAAAAAATGCTCAATTTGTGCTTATTAAAACATAGTAGTCTTTGAAAAATGGTCACAAATAAGAGAGAAGTCGTCTAATTGAAGATAAAGGTGATTTACAGATGAATATATTTATTCTTTAGCACAACATCAGAGCCTACTAAAAATCAGAGGTTTGCAAAATCTCAGCTCCTTAATCCAATTATCTAAAAGACAAGATGGTTGAATTGAACCTTGCCAGGATGTGTAAAAATACTTTATCAAATAAAGAAATTGCTTCTAGGTCAAAAAAAACCCCGGTGAAATAGATTTAAATTCAGTTATTTGCTTGAAGCTTCACTTCTCCCTCAAAGGGGAAAAAGACAGAAAGAGAGAGAAAAAGAGGGAAGAGGACTTCAACATTTGTATAAACAATTACTAAAATACCCAAGCAATAAATTACCTTTATTTGTTGGATTTTATAAATAACAGAAGCACTCATAATTTTTTTTTGTCTTCTAGACAAAAGAGTTAATGTGCTATTCCCTGAAATTGTATTTGACTGCTAAAACAGAAATATCAAAAAAATTGCACAGCATGATTAAAACCTATTATTTGTCCAAGATTCTCTTTCCTTTACACATTCCAAATAAAAGCATCATTCACTTCATAAATCTTTCTTATAATATACACATGCAACTTTCTACATTTTAAACAAGTATATATGCAAAGAAGTTATCTTTCTTTTTTTGAGGATTATAATTGCTGGTTTATATTATTTTATTCCTAACTATATCATGGACAGCATGGGGCACAGTTCATAGCAGAATGTGTACTTGTTACGTGAGCATTTCACAATATTTTTATATTTATTCAGACAAAATTCCTCACATAATTTAGCCATAACTTGGTAAATTTATTACTGCCCAACTTACCTGGTCTGGGGCTAAGGGTTACTGTATAATAGGCTCAGCACTAACACACAACACCTGTTTCTAAAAAGATAATTGTTTCATACAAAATATTTGTTTATAGTCCATGTGTTTGTACAGAACAGGAAGGGAAAGTATTGTCAAAATATCATCAACATCATGTATAATTGCCATTCACATATGAAAGCCATTCAGCCCACACTGACAATACACTTTAGGTATAAGAACCTGTTATTATAGTAGCAGATGATGTTTATGCAATTACCAGATGTACCAAGGGTTTGCTCTAGAATTAAGTCTACAATATGAATTCTTGATACATTCAGATTGCATCTTTATTTTACAAGCTCTTGAAATATAAAAGCAATCTTAGATATGTCAAAACACAGACCCAAAAATGTTTGTGTAGGCTTAATGAAAAGGAACTGTAGTATTACGATTGACTTCAGAATTAGTTTTAAAATAAAAAAAAAAAAGAAGAAAATACCGACTTTTATCCATGTGACAGTAGAGGAATATAAAGTGGAACATTAAAAGATATTAGTAAAGAACAGAACAAAATCATATTTTCACAATTGAACCATGTCAACCTTTCAGTCTGTTTTATATATATGTACATGCGTGCTTATTTAGGTATTTTAGACAATGATTTTTTCAGGGATACAATATTTGATTTTATTTTCTTCGCCCCTTCCCAAGATCACCAATAATATGAGAATAATCTCTTGTTTATAATTTCTGCTTTTTTGTTTATTACACAGACAATATGTGCTTTTAAATCCGTATATAGTCTAGTTAGATAACTTACTTGTACAAATAGAATAATGAGAGCAATAAAAATATTCATTTTTATTCAAGATTTTTTTTTCCTGTGAATGAAAACTCAAGTGGAAGGCTACTATGATAGCAGAGTACACAAATTCAATTTTTAATGAAGAACTGCAAATAACGACAAGAGTGATCATGAGGCACTGATAAATGGCCGTAACTTCATCATATAGATGTAGATACAGCACTATCCAGTCACAATGGAGACATCGCTCTGACTTTCCTTTTCCAACTTAATGAACATTTCAAAAGGCAAGATGTAACTGGTGGTGTGGTTTCTTAAAACAGAGGTAATCTGCCTTCCTGTTGTTTTTCCAGTTTAAATCCTGCATTCAGTCATGATGATGCTATAAGAATTGAGATCTCTGTGTGAGGCGGGTGGATGTCTTGTAAGACCAAGAGTCCATGGCCTTTCTGGAGTGGCTGCTGAAGGACACTAGAAGTCCTTAGGTCATTCCCTCTGGAACCTGAAAACTGAAAGATAAAAAATCTGAATGGATTTTTATCTTTCACCACACAGAGGTTTTCAGATTACAAACACTAGAACTCCTACTTGCCAGATGAGGCACAAATGCAAGACATAATTATTAGGACTTGTTGATAGACATGGAGATTTGCATAAATCCCTAATTCTGTATACGTGATTGAAGGGTTTAAGCCATGAGCACTTCTGAAGACGATAATCAGAAAGTACAGGCATACTACTAGATAGTAGTATTCTCCAAAAGCAATAAAATTGAACTAGAATTTAAGTTGTGTTATCATAAACTGCATTTAGTAGAAGGATTGTCTTAAAAAAGGTTAAGCACAGCACAGCTTAGGAGCCATGCTTTAGTCATATTTCTGCTTTTTTTTTTTTGGTCCAGATAAACTCTGTCACATAGCTAATACAGTATTTTTGACAACGAACAATTCTTTAAGGCAAAGTCTGTGGTAGAAGCCTATGAGTTTCTCTAAGTGCTGCAGAGTTGCTCACAGTATTCAGGCCATTGGCAGGACCTCCTTAACTACATTCCCTGTCCAGGGAGAATGTTGCAATTTCTCGCGAACCAGAATTTTTACCTGCAACTGTCTCCCTTATTTAGCAGAAGAAAATTAGGATGTCTAGATCCATGGAGACATTTACAGTCTAGCTGGATCATTACAATGTGTCAGTCTGTTCCTGGTTTACCAATAACTCTGAGAGGCATTTCACAGAATAGAAACTATATATACACAAACATGTGCATATATACACAATACACATACATATATAGACATATGTACTGTGAAGCAATTGTTTCCAATCTGAAGTTAAATTCAGGTTCAAAAAGTGCATATACATATATAAAATTCGTAAATGTAAATCAAGTGTATATATATCTATGAAATGTAGGTGTGAAAAAATATATAATCAGAGTAAATGTTAACAGAAAAAGTGAGCAAATGCCTTCAAGCACCTGTGGTTTAGATACCTTACAGCAAACCTGTTTTGCAACTTTAGCTGGACTTTCTGTAACATTTTTGCTTTTTTTTCTTTTCCTTCTTTCTTTTAATATGCCATTAAGAATGAGAATGCCTAAATAATGCAACATGTTAGTTAGTGTATATTTTGTTATCCATTTAATATGGAAAGGATTTCAGCACAAAACCAGCCTCATAAAAATACTTCAGGCTGTGGAACAGAACACTTTGAAGAACTAGCGTACAAACAGTTCACCAGAAAAAATTCATGAACTGAAGATAAAGAGAAAAATCATGTTCAAAAAAAAGTAATACATCTAGTTATATACAGACTTACAATCAGTGAAAGCATTCTATTAATAAAAAATCTTGCATCAATGAAATAAATGAAAGATTTATATTGAATGAATAATAGTAAAAAAGTCTTATTCCCTTTTAGGTATTGCATGTAAACTGACAAGTGTGTTTATTGAAATGTAAAAAAAAAAAAAAAAAAAAA
>VWZK01020000.1:16099-46428 GCA_013396935.1 Baryphthengus martii
AAAAAAAAAAAAGTTAGATGCAAGAGATTGTATCCTGTATGGATTTTAGCTAATGCAAAATTTATGGACTTAGAGGCAAGTTACCAGAAAAAAAGAAAACGAGTTTCTGGTGTAAAGGTCACATCAACACCTTCCAGATACCACTGGAATAATCTGTATGTGAAGAACTGCCCAAATACCAACTTAATACAAGATTGACTTCTGTGCAAATTGTGCTGCAATCTGCAAACTGTGGATCATATTCTCGGCAAGAAATGAAACACTTTAGGTAGATCAAGTAAAGAGGAAGGAAAAGAAAAATGAGTGTGATTTACTTTCAGAGACTGATTTTCAAGGGAATCCAGATGAAACTGAAGATTATTTTAAAATACATTAATACATTCTCATATATCCTTTCAGTCTCGTATTGGTATATCTACTATAATTATCTAAGAAGCCTTGAAGTGAAAAACTGGGGGATATCCCATGTCTTCCTGACTATAGATTCTCAATGTATTTAATTACAACTTTTAAATGTGCCTTTATCCACTTGCTCTCTATTATGTTTGATTATCTTTACATAATTCTTGAAGAATTATACGTCTAATGCTAGTTTACTCTCAGAAAATCCTTGTTTTTCATAGCTGTATTAGTAGGAAAGTCCTCTGATATGATTACCATCTCTTCAGTGCTGTAAACATAACATTAACATTTGAATCATTGACTTCAGGAGACTGAAAAAAAATGGAAAACAATGCACTGTCAACTAGGCAGATTTTCTTGAGCAGTGTAGTATAATAAATTGGAAACTTGTGATCAACGTTATATATTGGAATGAAAAGGAAATGGCTACTTTTGCAGTTGAAGCTTGCAAAACTGAACTAATACAGTAATACATTCAGAGAAATACTTCAATAAAATAAAAATCTAAAGGAACCACGGGGTTTCTTAGAAAATTAATCCAGAAAGAAAGATGGGAAGCATCTAAAGTTTCTTACATAAAAAGTGATCAAAAACTGTAAAGTAAAATATACAGTTTCACCCAGACTTTCATGTATACATATCATATCTAGACTGTTATCTATACCCATATCTAGACTGTTATCTTTACTTGGCAGAAGCATTGCATTAATTTAGGAATTAAGATCATTAATACCTATGAATAGGTTATGCAAAACTTACATCAAAGGTCCAGAGTATCAAACACGAAATAATTTTCCAAATTATGTGTGGAAAGTAGAAAATAACAGTGTGATTAGGAGGAGTTTCTGTTACCATTCCTAGGATTCTTTTTGTTTGATGCAACAAGAAAAGGAGAACAAGTTAAAACAGTGGGGAACTGAAAGTAGAAAAGGGTGGTGAACTAGTATATAAAGGAAAATTAACGCCTGTACTATTCTGTATAAATAGAAAATAGAAGTGTGGAAGTCTGTTAAGTAACTGAGGTTTTATCATAAGATCAGCCTTTTTTTTTTTTCTTTCCAGAAACAATGTTAAAAATGAAGAACATGCTTGTTTTTAGAAACACCATGTTAATGCACTAGTGTTCTCAATTAGAAAACATTATTTTGCCTTTGTAATTAAATAGAAGTCAGTGATGAAGAATAAACGATTGTTTAGATTGAAAAATATTATCCATATTCTGAAACACTGGCTAACAGCTTACAAATATTTTCTACTCTGAAAAATACCAATCCCCTTACTACATCTCTTCTCTGAAATACCCTTCTTTGTCTATTTGGCAACTTACTGTGAAGCTCAGTCATTTCATCTGTTTACTGTCACTGTGAAGTGAATATTAAAATTATTCTTTTCACTTCAGATGCACATGACCTGAAATACTGAAATGACCTATAACTTTGGAAGTTTTAGTGAGATTTCATTTGAAATGCAGCTGTTCTCAATTCTCTACCTTTGTGTTGTTTTGAAATAATAGTAAATAGGAGCAAGGAAAAACTCTGAATTCCATTAAGGTATTTCATTAAAACTGAGGAAACTGCAATATTCCCAAACATCACTACATTTTCACATTTATTTAGAACAGATATTCTCCCTTTCTTCCTCTTTTTGGGGAAAAATGATACAGTTAATGGCCATTCAGGTATATTTCTATATTACGGTACTGACATAGCCATTGTTTCCCTGATTCCTGAATGGCTGAATGCTGGTCATGTCCTTTACTTCTATCCATCATTTTGTCTTCCACTCTTTCTAGCAGTCAGTCAGATCTGTTTCACACCTTTGCATTTATATTCTGCAGGCTGTTCACCATTAAAATTTCTACAGCTGTGCTGTACAATCAGTGTTATCAAGGTAGCTTAAAAGGTTATTGTCAATAAAGCAAAAGGAAAAATTATAAATTGTGGGCAATGTCAAAGTGCACAAAAATAATTAATCTTTTCTGATTTCCTCTGACAAGCATAGCTCTCAAAAATGTGCTTCACAAAGATGCAGTCCAATTTCTGAGTATCTCTGACTGAAATGCGTATTTCCCCTTAAAACTAGTTTAGCAGAAAAATGTTTTACTGATCCAAATTCTGCCATTCCTGGACATTACCTGGTCACAAAGTAAAGATGTATTATTAATATAATAAATTAATGTATATTCTGTCTTAATTGTTATTGAGAGATTTATTTTAATAATAGAATGACATGAATATACTTAAAATTAATATATATATATTAATTATTGAAATGAATATCTAGACCCTTGCATATGAAACTGTAACACATATATTCTGTTGTCATATATATATGTAACTCATTAAAATTAGTATGTGCAGACCAATGAACAAGCTGATTCAGAACCACAAGGCCTCTGAATGTTTTTCTAAGTAGTGCTGCTCATATTCCTGTGAAATCAGCTATATCTTAATTTTAAAATTACAAGGTCAGAATTTCAGAGAATGAAAAAGTAAAGGAAAAATCAACCAACTGAAGTCATGACCTTTTGTTCTAAGGACTAAATATTGAACATGAATTCTTTAGGAACAGTTAGAAATGTCTATTGGCATGGCCAATGGGAGGAGTAACAGGGTGAAAGTAAAGCATCTCTCTCAGAGTTTATAACACTGCCTGAGGATGTGCAACATCCACATTAAAATTTCTCCTTTGTTTTATTCAAAGTGATAAATGTTGTGACATATGGTCCAGAATGTATACCATAACTCATATTTCTCCCTAGTATATTGAATTTCTCTTGCAATCCCCAGTAGATTATCCTTGCCAAAATGAATCAACCCCTTTAGGTTACTTCTGATATATGAAAACAATTGACTGTATGTTTCTTGCTTCAGAATCAAATACAGAATTCAACAGCCCAAGATGACCAATTAACTCACAGGTACTATAAAAACTTGAAAAATAAACACTCTAAATCAATTCCCACTGAAGGTAAAACTTTTCAGTCTGTATTCTATTCTCAGCTGTGGTATCTATCTTGGAGAAATACGTTTGTCACTTAACCTGGGTGCTGTAAACAGCTGTTCTGAGAAAGAAAATATCACAAACAATTCTGCTAATACACTATAAAGAAAAATACTACCTCTTGACAGAAAAATAATGATTAAAATAGTCTTGTACATAAGCATGGTGACAACCAAATACTTTTATGCATTTACTGTTTTATACATGATATTATCCAGTCTTATCCCAGAGAACCCACAGATTTCTGGATTTCTCTTGTGAAGAGCATGGAAAGATTATCCATTGCCCAATATGCAATTGAAAAAAAAAGACAAAAAGAAAAAAACCCAACATTGTCAGTTTCCCCCTCTCTCTATTTCTCCCCCCCCCTTTTTTTTTTTTTTTTTAGTTATGAATCTCCCTCAATCTCCTCTTGATTTACTGAATTTAGAGTCAGAGCAAAAGTATTTCTTACTTTCAAATTTAGACAGTTCTAATTCCACTGTCTTCAGTCCCCCACTGACACAGCACGGTATATTTATTTCACAGCAGATCCTGCAGATGCTCAGTTTTTGTGGCTATTTAGTACAAAACCTGATGAGATGTCTGTTTTGCTTTGGCTCTATTTAACCCATTACTCTTACATGCAAATTAACTGATAATGTATGAAGAGAGATTTAACCACGACAGTACAACTGCGTGGTTAAAAACAGTTTGATATTATTTACAAGCTTAATATGTTAGGAATTTAATTTTGCAAGTATCACTCTCTGTAAGAGACGTGTCAGGAAGATTTGTCTCTTAATAAACACAAAGAGAGTAGATATTGATTTTATTAATCATTTGGATAATTAAATGTGTATTAACAGATATTTCATTGAGAAAATACATTATGAATACTGTGCGGCTATTCCCTTTCTCTCTCCCAGTCTAACTCTCCCTGTTTAGCTATACTAAACGAATAACATCACCAGAAAATAACATCTCCCATATAAGGGTTTCCATCTACGTATACAGAGGTTGTGCTTTTCTCAGTTGGTCTTAGGTGATCAACATCTTAACACAGAGTCCAACAGTGGTATCTGAGTCACCACAAGATGTGTGTGTGGGGAAAAAAAAAAAAAAAGTACTGCAAAAATGACATTAAAATTATTTCATTTGGTAGATAAAAGAATAAATATTATTAATGTCAATACAAGTCTATGCTGTCAAGTCACAATAGCTAATGTCAGCTTCAAAGATAAGGACTTAGCCGCACAAATGGTATCAGCAGGAAGACAGCATTGTTTCCATTTAACAAACTATAGAGAAATTAAGAAGATGTCCATGACTAAATAACAGATGTATAGCCAAACTGAGCTAAAATCATCCTCTGCAATACATCTAAGGCTTTTTGGCATTTGTCTCCCATAAGATCCTCATAGACAAGCTGACAAATTTTGGGCTGTATGAACAGATAGCAACACGGATTGAAATTTGACTGAATGGCTGGACGAGGAGGGTGGTGATCAGTCACCCATCTAGCTGGTGGCCAGTAACTAGTCTGTCCTGACAGCAACTGATGCCCAGGAGTCAGTGCTAGATCCCATCCTGTTCAATGTCTTCATTAACAATCTGGATGATGGGGTAGAGAGTATATTCAGAAGTACCTTCCCAAACTGGGAAGCACCAGAGCACCCAGAAGATCCTGCTGCCATCCAGAGAGACCTTGACAGGCTAGAGAAATGGGCTGACAGAAAACTTATGAAAGGCAGTTTCAGCAAGGGGATCTACAGAGTCCTGTACTTGGAAAGGAACAACACTCAGCACCAGCGTATGTCGGGCACTGACCAACTGGAAAGCAGGTATGCAGAAGAGGACCTGGGGGTCCTAGCGGTCACCAAGTTGACCATGAGCCAGTTACATGTCCTTGCCACAGTGAAAGCTAACAGTAGCCTGAACTGCACAACACTGTTAGGATGAGTACTGCCAGCAGTTCAAGGGAAAGGTTCTTTCACTAGTAAGCAGTGGTGAAACAACATCTGGATTACTGTACCCAGTTTTGAGTTCTCCAGGACAAGAGAGATATGGACACACTAGAGAGAGTGAAGCAAAGAGTCGTGAAGAAGATTAAGGGACTGGAGTATCTGTTCTATGAAGAAAGGCTTAGAAAGCTGGGACTGTTTAGGCTGGAGAAGAGAAAGCTCAAGAGAGATCTTGTTAAAGTGTCTGAATATCTGAAGGAAGGGTGTAAATAAGACAGAGTAACAGGACAGGAGGCAATGGGCACAGACTGAAAACCTTGAGGTATATGCTGAATATCAGGAAACACTTTTTTGCTGTGAGGGTAAGTGAGCACTGACACAGGTTGCCCAGAAGTTTGTAGAATCTCCGTTGTGTCAGAAACTTTCTGGACATAGTCCTGGGCGCTGGCTCTAGATGGCCATGCTTGAGCAGGGAGGTTTGACCAAATGTCCTCCAAAGGTCCCTTCCGACATCAACCAGTCTGTGATTCTGTGATTTTGTGATTCACTGTTTTCAACAATTTTGACTAAGTGTTCTGCTACAGAGCTACTTGGAGAAAAATAAGGAATTAATGTTCAGATTCTCCTTTATCAATCTCTACAATGAAATCCTCAATGTCCATAACCAATACTTTTGTCTAAGTACTTTCAGTGTTGTTTTTGTTAAAGCTCTTTCTGTGGTATGATAGAATTAATTAATCTGCCCATTGTGTCCTTCCTGTTCTTGACTTTCCATTCATTCACTCTGGAAAAACACCACCTCTGGCATTTCTCTTTCTTTGAAAGGTGCCTTGCAAAATAGAAACATCTAAAACTGCAAGCAGTCAACAATGTTATTGATGACATCCTCATATGATGAAGCATTTACATTTCATCTAAACTTAAAATTACAGTGGTTAGAATTTGCAGTTTATTTTGGTAAAAAGAAAAAAGGCAAAACGATAATGTAACAAAATTGAAAATCACTTTGGTTTATTACTACCTTCCACTGAATCACTGATCCATTATTGTGCTATTGTAAAAATCAATGACTACAGTATCTCTTTAGTCTTTATAACTTTTTTATATTTTTTGTTCAAGTACATGGCAAAGCAAAAAAAAAAAAAAAGGAGAAATACTGGTTTATAAGGCAAAAAATTATTTTCCCTTTGGATGATAGATGTGACCTACAATAATTTATGCTATGTCACCTTTAGGAGTATGAACGATCTACCAAAAAGATTGTGGGTGATTCAGCAAAAGTGAATTCCAAACTGAGATCCATATCTACTTTGTGCTACACATAACAAAAGACTTCCACACTTTCTTGTGACACATACTTCAGTTATCGTTTTTGTTATTTTATGTGCTATATGCTGAAAGCAAACATTCAAAAGATTCTCCTCCTGTCTGATAATAAGGTGGGGTCAGAACTGCCCTACGTTTACAAAGTAAAAAAAAATGCTAAACCAGTTTTCACTTTCTTTTATGCTTCTGGCTACAGCTCTTAATACAAACAGAGAATAATTTTGAAGACCTATGGGAAAAAAAAAGATAACTGAAAACACCGATGTACACCATTCTCTGTTGTACTGAGACATTGATCTACTTAGTTGCCTGCACACTGAGAAACTGCTTTACAAGATTGTAATTTGAAATAGTGTTTACTGGGAGGGTTTTTCCATAACCTTTTGACATCTCACATTTTTTCACAAGCTGCAGCATAAATTTTTGCTTACCGTTCCCCTTTATTTCCAATGCATTATTAATGCTGGAATATTGCAATCTGCTCTGTCCCTGTAGCAGAAACAAAAACCACCGTGGCTTCATAAGTAAAGAAATCAATATCTATTCTCTAAAAATAAAATGCAATGTCTCTGATTATTTCAAATTCTCACATAATATAGTGTACTTTTCTTTCACTAATTCTTGCCCCTATGAATGACTGTTGATTATTCCTTTATATAAAATAAAGACAATATTTTAGTCACTACAAAATTATATGAAAGAAGTTAACTACAGATGGCTTTGCAAGAAAATGCACTAACCTAAAGTGAAATATTCACAAAGGATTTGTTTATGTATGTATTTGCATTTCTTGATGCCTTAATAGTAACTTCAATGGAAAGCTTCCAAAGGATTAATTGCTTGGTTTTGCACAAGTTCTTTATTTATCATCATTAACAGGCTTGTTTGAAAGAGTTTTTTCATGGTGTAATGTATCATTTACTGAAATTCTCTTTCTGGCAAGCTGACAAAAGGAGTATATTAGATGTTATGCTGTCTAATTACATGGCTTGATTTTAGCAATCATTTCCAATTTGTTGGTCTCAAGACACAGGAAGATAGAGGAGTAGAATATTGTAGATCAAATCTTACAACTCTTCCCACCAGAGCTATACGTAAGATAGACTAAAACTATTGGGAGAATGTATTTAGTACAAAACTTGTGCTGAAAATAATTAAGTCATTGGAGAGATTTCTAGGTTTTCTGGAGCGGGGAGGAAATCATTAAATAAATAAACATGCCACATAAAGTTTGTTTTGAATAATAATAATACAATGTCATAATTTCTAATCTATTCAAAACTGGTATTGAGGGCAATTGAACTGGTCAGAAGTAGATTATTATATTTAGATTATTTCATAGAGTACATTTCTTACCAATGTTTATAAGTGTAAGTAGCAGTAAGAATACATTAACTATAAAATAATTACAGTCAGAAATTAGTATGCAAAGCACAATCGGTACACTGATTTTTTCTTATAAAATAGAAATGCTAGTACCTTCTTTTATATATGGTGAAAATATTAACTTCATACATTAAATCAATGTCGGCCATTTAAATAAATTTCTCAAGTAATTCATTAAAATTGCTACCATTTTTAGTCCTTTTTGAGGATGTTATAACAAAAAGAAGACTAATTTTTGGTTTAATGTATTTCACAAATAAAGCAAAAAATGGTTAGAACATACAGTTCAAACAGTTGCGTTATTCTCACTTCAGGTTTTTTAAATATAAAAAAGTGTGATTAATTCTTTTAACAAAAAAATTACAATTTAAATGGAAAGTCATGAGGATTTTTTTGTCAAACAAAGGGCAGAAGACTAGGCTTCCTCTTTATTGGATTATTAAGATTTTATTTCTAATCTTCAGAAAAATAATACTTTAGGTAGACTAATATGACATATTAGATCATGTTCTCAATCTCATAAGTACTTCCGTTCACCCAGATTGTGTCTACACAGTTTCTGTTACCACAACTTGTTTTCAGAAGTCTGCTTCCGATTAATTCTTCAGTTTACATGAGTGCATTTCTCAGAATTTTTCAAATTCCTGTCTTTACTTGAATCATGACTGTTCTTAAAATGAAAAGTAAGGAGTTTTGATATCTGAAAGCAAGCTCTGAGGAAAGACAGGACTATTTAAAAGAAAAAGCAGTAATATCGTAGGGGAAATGGCTACATATTTTTAAGGAAATGGGCAAGTTCCTTAGAGAAATTGAGTTCTCAAAAATCCAAAATCAACACTGAAGGCAGCGTTCTTACCGCGTTTAACAAGGCAGAACTTGCATGATAATATCAAAAGGATGTCTATAGTAGGTCAAAACAATCTCATTCCCTCCTCTTTAGAATGTGAGTGTATACTGAGAAGATTATAAAACATTGTAGTTATGCAGTGGTACTTATGTAGATTCCATAAAGCGTCATAGAATGATTTAGGTTGGAAAAGAACTTCTAGCATCATCTAGTTCAACATGCCTGCCATGGACAGGACATATTCCATTAGATCAGGTTTCTCAAAGCCCCATCCAACCTGACTTTGAACAGTTTCCATGATAAAGCATCCACAACTTCACCGGAAGAAGCCACCCTCATTGCAACAATTTTTTTTCTGTTCAATCTAGACCTATTCTCTTTCAGTTTAAAACTGTTCCCCCTTGTTCCATCACTACAGACATTGGTAAAAAATGTCTCTCCGTCTTTCTTGTAAGGGCATTTTATATGCTGAAAGACTGCAGTAAGGTTTTCTTGAAGCCTTTTCTTCTCCAGGCTGAACACCTCCAACTCTTTCAGCCTTTTGTCACAGAAGACGTGTTCCTGCCCTGGGATCATTTTCATGGCCCTCCTCCGGACCTACTCTAATAGGCCCATGTCCTTCTTGTACTGGGGACCCCATAACTGAATGAAGTATGCCAGATGGGGTTTCACAAGAGCAGAGGAGTGGGATAATCACTTCCCTCAAACCTGCTGGCCATGATTTTTTTGATACAGTCGAGGTTATGTTTGGCTTTCTGGGCTACAATCACACATTGCCAGCTCATGTCCAGTTTTGCATCTACCAGAACCTCCAAGTCCTCCTCTGCCTGACTGTTCTCATTCCATTGATCCTCCAGTCTGTACTGATGTTGGGCACTGACCCTGACCCAGGTATAGGACGTTGCATTTGGCCTTGACGAACTTGAGGTTCACATGAGCCCATTTCTCAGTCCGGTTAAGGTTCTTCTGGTCGACATCCTTCCTTCAAGCATATCAACTGCACTGCCCAGCTTAGCATCATTCATAGACTTACTGATGGTGCACTGAATCCCATTATCTGTGTAATTTATGAAGATATTAAATAGTATTGGTTCCAATATGGTCTCTTTAGGGACACTACTCTTTACTGTTTTCCATTTGGACATTGAACCATTGACTGTAACTGTTTGGATGTTGCCAACCAGCCAATTTCTTATCCATCTAATAATCCATCCATCACACACATATTTCTCCAATTTAAAGGTATGAATGTTGTGGGACATCGTACAGGCCTTACAGGAAGAAGTCCAGGTAGATGACATCCCTTGTCCACTAACAGAATCACTCCATCCTAGAAGGCCACGAGATTGTTAGTCAGACATGATTTGCCCTTTGTGAAGCCATGTCGGTTGTCTGTAATCACCTCCCCATCTTCTATACGCTTCACATCTCTGAATGTTATAAAGCATAATAGTTTATATTAGTCATATTAAACTCTTGATATTCACAACATGATAAAGAAGATCAAAAGTATGACAAAAACCCAAACCAAAGCAAAACACCAAATTTTTATTGATCTTTTTGATTACTTCGTAGTTAGCAAATCCATCTCATGTCCTCTATTATTTCTTCAGTGAGAAAGTATTGCTGTTATATATATATTTTGCTGTTTCAATTTTTTCTAGATTGAATATTTGCTGCGAGATACAGATTTAAGGACCTTAATAGCTTTGTATAAGTCTAGACTGAAAATATTTTACACCTTAAAAGTAATTTTATTAATCTGTCTCGTCGTCCACATTTTGAGGTTGAACACTAAAAACTACTTCAGGAGAGAAAGGAGGAGAAATAGAGGGTGAGAGTGCTGTTTCAAAACAAGTTCAGTGGCACTGAGATACATATACATATTTGGTTGGAAAACTACTGGATTTGAGACACTGTAACATTCTAAACCTTGTCCTACACATGGGACAAGTTTAAGTCAAGAGCTGCTTATTGTCTTTATGGCTGTCTGACTAAATCACCCAGGAAGTGGTCATTTTTTAGGTATAAGCTTTTAATAGACAGCATTGCACAAGCACTACCATAGCTAATCTAACATTAGAAATACATTAGTCAGTGGTCTCAGAACCAGATTTTCAGTTTTATGGTGTTTTTTTCCAGTAGAATTCCATCATTTTGTTTAAAAATTGTATGTTCGATGATGTTTTTTGTATTTATTGTCGTATGTCCTACTTACATGGGACTTTTATGGAGTCTGCTTTTTATTGTTTTTATCTGAAATTTCATAATATGTTTTATTCTTTATTCTAACTAATAATTTGTGTCATTGTTCCATTCTCTTTAGATGAAGGCCACCTATCCCACGTGTGTAAAATTCCTCATAAATCTAAATTATTCTTTCATACAGCATTTGAAATACTCTTTGAGACTATGTCTCACTGTGTATCCCTCTGATGCCCGTATGTCCTGTAAGAATTTCTGATACAGCTTCTATAGATAACCTGTTATATAAACTGACATCTAAATTCTTGTTTATTCACAGGACTTACCTTGTTTCTTCTAAGATTCTAGGATATGTCTATGACAGCTATTAATCTGATATCAGGAAAGTGCTAAGTCACTTTCTACCATTTAGATCTTGTTTTTTTTACTGATGTAGGGCACCCTGTGTCATTTAATAAAACTATGAATATTAAAAAATTTATAAAGCACCTTAAACATTTAAATTTGTACCTGAATGAAATTTTATATTGATAACTTTGTTTTAGGCTTGTGACTTTCACACCCAAATTAATAATTGCAGTAAATATTGCATTTTCATTTTTATTGTACTGACTTGATAAATATTAAAGTGTTCTTGTCTAGTTTCACAGCTGATATAATTCAGTTATTTCATAACTGATTCCGCTGTATAAACAGATTTTTTTTGTCTAGAATGAAACAATGGTTCCAGACATGTGCTTTAATCTTCTGGATGTGCTTATTTTGGCTATATTTTGTTATTATAAAATGATTACTCTAAAATTTTGGCATGAAAAATCTCTACTGGAAGGTTAAACCGCTTGTTTGAAGTATGTTTCAGTGATATTAATGTAATTATATATTTAGCTACTTTACAGGGATCTAAAAGTTAGCATCTTCAAATCTCCCTGGTAATGATGTACATCATAGAGCATATCCTGATTATAAACTGTCCCTGGCAGAGAGTTTTCATCCTCTGACATCTTTGGTACCTCTCCACAAATCACCTTAGGCATCTTCTGTAGGTATGGAGTGTTTTATCCTCTCCATATAGACAAATCTATGTGAGATGTGTAATTTTTAAGTGTCTGAGTTGCAGATATGCACACCTTCAAGAGAGGAACACTCTTCTATTAGGCTGTAATTCACATTTAACTCAAGCTAAATTAAGAAAACAGGCATGTATGAGCACTTACGACATCAAAATATGGATAAGCTGATATATTTATAAAAGACATGAAAAAATAGGAGGAAAAGCATTCCATCTATTTACACTTGATTTAAATCTGTAAGTTCCCTTATTCTTTTGAATCCAGCTAATTTATGATAAATGCTTTTCTGGCACACATCTCATCAGGGATCCTGACTTTCTGTGTATCCAATGCCTTGGATGAAATCAGACATACTTTTCTCCTACAGGAGGAAGTCAGTTTTCACACCTTGCCTTCTTTTTGGAGTCCTCTAAAAGGAACATAGAGATACAATTTCACACTTTGCTGCCAACCTGGTATATTTTTTTCACCCATAGACATATTTGTTTCTAAATCTTTTGGGAGGGAGACATGTATCAAGACCAAATTAAGTCTTGTTTCATGCTTTTAGGTATAAAAAAAAAAAAAGTCTCTTTGTCAGAACAGATGTCGGCTTCTGATCTTGATTTGACTTTAACAATTCCTTGGCGCCACAGGTGGTCTTTTATAAGCAACTCATGCTCTACCTTTCAGTATAAAGTGTCTGCATTCACTGTATTTTATAGCAGTCTGTACCTTAAGTGCTTTTGTAACAGCTTTTATACATGGAGGCTATTTATGTAGAGCACGTAACAAAGTCAACATGGGCTTTTGGCTATCCTGAGCCATATATAGGATCTCTGTATTTAAGAAGCATTGAAGTAGAAAACTCACTGAGTTCCCAGAAAAAGATTAAAAATAGGTGCTTTTAGAAGACATCTAGTCATTGTCAGTGTTGTAGGTGATAGCTTTCCTTTGCATTTCTTCCACGGTATCACTGTTGTCTGTTTATCTAACAAAATCAGAGACACTCAAGCAGAATCTAAAAATGTAGTAACCTCAGCTTTTGGATATGTTAGAATGTCAAAATACATACCTAACCAGAATTTAAGAAAACAGTTTCCTTTAAGCTTTTAAATTCAGAACTGAACATTTAAAAAATTACTCCTTTAAATAAAATAATCCATGACTCCTTTAGATTTTAAAGGCATAAGTATCTAAAATGTACTCCAGATATGTACTTCCCTAAGTGAGTATGCATATTAGTTCCTGCTGGAAATAGGAACTACTACTCACTCTCTTTAGGTCAGGACTGTCATTTCATTAAAAGATCTTTTTCCTTGAACATGTCCAAAGATCATTTGACTTTCTATTTTTGTATTCTGAAATTTCCATTTTCTGGAAGGAGAATGAGTTTAGGTTCTATTGTAAAATAACTCTATCATGAGTGACTGGACAAAAGAGAATGGATATTGTTAACCTAGGTCTCATAGGATTCTGTGGAATACATCATATTTAGAAATTCTGTGAGAGACTCACACCTGTTTGACACCAGTATTGTATCACCGAGGATTTTAGAATGCTACAGACTAGCTTGGTTATAGCATAACTTTCAGGAAATTATCACAGTAAAAGTAATTTAAGTCATATATTCCCTAATATGCAGCTCCTCGTTTTGTATAATATTGCAGTGCATTCTTAGCAGGAATAATCTTATTCCAAACAGAATAGTTCAGGTGAGATGGACTGTGCGTATTGAGCCCTCTGACAAACTAGCTGCGCTGTAAACTGTGTCCTCTAACATTTGGGTAGTCTTTCATTTTTCTGTCTTTGACATTTTGTAAGTAATATTTCAAATCATTTATTACAAATGGTGGCAACACTATACACAGAATGTTACATCTTTTTCTTTTTTTTTTTTTCTGAATATAAATAATCTTGTCGTCTTTCTATATTGGGGAAAAAAAAATGTACGTGATAGGCTGTTTCATCTGAAATTTGAAGGCATTATTTTGTTTAAATCTTTACATGTTCTTTCATTCTGAAGGCTGTTTAAAATGTCAGTGTTCTTTCAGAAACTCTGATACCAAAATATTCTGACTTACTCTCATATGCTGTTCTCATTTATTCTGAAATACAGAGGATGTTACTGCATGCAGCAGCAGCCTCTTTCTTAGGGAGCTGCATCATAGTAAAGCTCTTGGGCAGAGGTCAGCCAGGCTTGAGTAAGCACCACTGTCTCATGAGCTCTGCCTCAGTGTTGTGAGAGGTCATCTATTTTTCCCAGGCCTTCAGAAACAAGATCTGGACAGCAGCATGAACACCAATCAAGCTGTCAAGGAAAAGGCTTTGCAAGATCTTCCTTGGAAAATAAAATGATTTTGCAAAATCATAGCAAGTACTATGCTTTTAATTCTCTTTATGCCGTGTACAATCTTATAGCCCATGCTGAGTCATAAATAGTACAGTTTACTGTGTTTCTGACATCAGTCTTGCACTTTGTGCATCAACAAGACTTAAGAAATGTCCAAAATATGTAGAAACCTAGTTAAGGTATGGGCATTCCATTTATGTTGCAGAGCATACATTTTGAAAATTGCTGTAATAGAATCTTTACTACAGTGTGGAAGAAAGAAATTAGCTTAAATCTCAGTTAGGATGAATTTTTTAGTTAATAGTTGGGTAATAGGACAGGTTTTTTATTTCTTAATTGCATTATTCAATGGAATCATTACTAAGAGAAAATGATCATGGAACTTTATGGTACCACTTTTGCACAATTCAAGCCTTACAGCATTTAGTTTCCAAATTGTGACCGTGAAGCAAAGCTTTAGGAGACAAAAAGTCCTCACAAAATGAAACGGAACTTTCAAGATAAAGAAATAAGAAGCTACTGAAATACTGTTGACTTAATGTAAAATGTTATCATAACTTTCTGTATGAATGACTTTCCTGATCTTGCCAAAATCTGTTTGGAATGTATTCAGCAAAATGTTCCTCATAAAATGAATTTGAATATAATAACATTTTTTTCATACTAGCATATGACAAATTGCTGAAACAGGTGAAATACTGTTTATACAGAAGTAAGCAATAATTTATTTTTCGTATAGAAAACACTCAGATTTCTCCAAGTCATGTACAAATTTCACTTTCTACACTGGCAATAAACAATTGGCCCCAGCAGAATAAAAAACCACCATGAAACAACAGTTCACAAAAAACCAGAAAAATTAGTAATTTTTTATTGTGATTCATACCTGCAGGGTAGTTGTAATTACTCATCGTAAGGAGGAGTTTGTCTCTATTTTCAGCATCTTATTTAGACTTCACAGTGCAATTTAAACACATTTGAGTTGATCTGTTTGTACCACATATACACTGCTTGCATCACTAAAAGAAAAAGCTATAATGTAAAATGTTTTCAGAGTGCTTCCTTTCAAACCAAGATACAATTTTTTTTTAAGTTATACAGAGCTACTGATTGTGATAAATCAGACTTTGGAAAAATAGATTCACTAATTGTATGCTGTATGGAGCCTAGCGCAACCAGTGTTTCCATGTACAATGATTTATAAGCATTGCTTGTGTTTATTCCTGATCTAAAACTTTAGTTCTGACTTTTCATAAGCCTTTTCGGTCTAAAAAGTGAATAAGCCTGCATCAATTGCCAGAAGTGTATAGTTTAGACTAGTTTTAGGTCATCTTAATTATTTGTGTGTTAGAGAGTAAACTTGCCAATGTGTTGTGACTTTTGATGCCCAGTAACTTATTTTTCCATTCAAATTTTAATAGATTAGCTACTCAATTAATTACATGCATGACAAATGTACCATTTGACTTCTATATTTTGGAGGGCCTGCTATATATCATTTACTTTGACGTAAACTTTTTTTCTGATAAGAAGATTTTCTGACAGTTAGTGCACTTGTTAATACAGATCCAGAGTGTGCTTTTGTAGTGAATCCATTTTCATCTTCACTTAATGGGTTGGTGTTCATGAAGGGTGGGCTTTGTTAAGGCGAACAGGTTCCTTTTGAGCGAAATTAAACAGTAAGATCAAATTGGGAGTGTCTCTAATGGGAACAAATGAGTCAATGAGTGAGCACAATGTTCCAGAATATACTAGCACACGTGTATAAACAGGAAAGTTTGAAAACATCAGACTGTTACTCTACATTACGGAGTACCTCTTGTGCTATATAAAACATGACTCATACATCTTTATACTTGCTATTGCACCCGACTTCCTTAGTGACTTCTCTTGCTCTTTCCTCATCTATCCAGATGTACTCTTGGCTCAACATTATTATTCTTTTCTTTATATGCCCTGGCTTCAGTTTCCCGTTTTTTTTTAAGGGACTGGTTGTCTCTGGTTTCCTGTTTTGATGTCTCAGAAGATCCAGAGTGGTGTCACTCAGGACTCCAAGAAAATGGCACAACTCATCAATCTTTGCCAAAAGAGGGAGAAAAAACTGAAGACAGTAATGTACAGCTGTATTCGTCTTCTCCTATTTAATCAACTTAACGCTCATAATATGCCTTTCAACAAAAGCATAAATGAGTCCTGACTCCTTGCAGATTATGTGGACATCTGAGAACACAGCTCCTGAGAAAACTGGGTCCTTACTGTTCTGTTCCAAACAGAAAGTCTCATCACGTCTCCACAGAAGCCATGCAGGACACATCAGGTACCCATAATTAAGAAGATGTTGAGGATGTTGATGTCCGATCTGTTATGTGAAGCCATTTTGCACTCAGGCAACTAAACCCATGTTTTACAGCCATTTGGCAAGGAAATGATGTCATGACATTATTTGGCTATAGCCAGTGGTGCTGGAGTATAATGTCTCTGATACCGAGTTGGTATCTGAGTCCTGCAAATGTCCCTGTCTTGCTGAGAAAGGAGTCATCATCTCCTTTGAGTCTGGGACAGAGTAACACAACTCAGTTGTTATGCACTCTTCCTGGGATGCCTCCCAGACTGTGTTTTATGCAATTGCCCTGGAGTGGGCACAACACTGAAATTTGGAGCTTATCAACACCATCCACACACCAGGAAAGTACAGAGAAGAGATATTCATATATTTCCCATATCTGGATGATCTGATTTGTATTTCTCATGTGCATTATCAGGGAGAAAACTTGAAAGGTGTCCTCTCCAATTGATCAGCCTTTATTTGATAGCTCTTGAGGGATTATGAGCTTCACTTAGGCACTGTGTTCTCTATATTTAAAAGCTCTTGAAAAGTCCTGTGTTTAAAGTAATGTTGTGCAAAACTGAAAAGACCTATAACAGAAGACTTTGGTTATGCTCTTCTGCATTTAAAGTTTCTGCAGCTGGCACAGGCTGTCTCTCTGTCAAAGAGGATGAAAAAATACTGGCTTGCACCAGCCTGCTGTTTTGGTTTAGTTGGCCAAAGAGCACCATGCAGCCACTTGCTCACTGCCTACCCCTCACCCTCAACCTCTCCAGCCCCATTGGGATGGGAAGGGGAATTGGGAGAAAAAGGCAAAACCCTGTGGGTTGAGATGTGGAGAATTTACTAGAACACAAAGAGAGAAGAAACAACAGTAGTAACAGTGATACTAATGAAACAGTATATATAGTGAGTGATGTAAAATGCAAAATTGACCGACCGCTCAGTCCTGAACTGACTGTGGTGCTCAGAACCCACATCTTTGCCCTACCAGCCCTCCTCTTATATGGTAGGCATGACATCAGTATGGTTTGAATGTCTTACTGGCTGGTTTGATTAGCTATCCTGGCTGTGACCCCTCCCAGCTTCCTGTGAAAATTAACCCCATCCAAACCAATATAGGACAACAGATGATGAAGTTTTCTCCAGGAATCAGACTGTTTATCCAAGAGCCTAATCTGTTTGCAAGGCAAAGACTCTAAAAAAATCACTATCTATATCTTTTCATCAAAAATACATTTCGGAAGATTACGTCAAATCATCCAAGCAAGGCACATGTAGTAGCTGCCATAACCACAAAAACAGAGTCACCATTTCAGGCCCCTTTTGCTCATACAGAAATTCATGCACACAACGTGAAAGTTTGTGTTGTCAGTGGTGGTTCTCAGAGGTAAGAAAAAGTTCAGGTATCAGGATCAATCAGTTACATGGCTTATAAATGAGCAGAAACAGAAACAAGCTGTAAATAGATATGGAAACAGAAATAAGATTCATATGTAAAACGTTACATGAGTACAAGTATCAGTAGAGGTGTTAAATGAATTATTAATGTGATGTAGCTCACAAAAGGACTCACAGTCCAGAAAACGAACAAAGGTGGAGTAGGTGTCCTTCCTGCTGCTTTGAACCTTGTGTGTAGTGAGGATGTTCAGGCTAGGAGCCCAGTCTAACTGTAGTCCAAAGCAGACATACTGAGATAATGGATCCTCCACATTAGGCATTGTTAATCAACTCCTGTTGTGCATCAACAGTATCAATATTACTTGGTATTTTTCGCGTAGTCTTTCGCTTTCCTTTGTTATGGGAGCTCCAGCTGTGGACGCACCCAGCTTGTTTTTAGTCATGCTTGTATGGTTTGGATTTTCTGTCACATGAATTTCCCACATCCACAGGCCTCAAGCATAGATTATCTCACATGTAGCTACTCCTTGGGTTTAGTATAATGAAATTCTAGGAAAAAAAAAGCCACTATTTCTGTGAATGTTCCAGTGATCACTCACTTTATGTGAGTTCCAGTGGTCCCTCACTTTCCAGTCACTCATTTTGGCTTTACATTTCCACCCTTGTCCTCTCTTGTGCTCTAATGCACTCTCATCTGACTCTCAACTGAATAGAGGCTGGGAAATGGCTTTGTGAGAAAGTGTGCGCCTACATGCACATACATAAGGGAGGAGGTAGGTTGAGGTGAGATAAACTGCAGTTAGATGTATTTTTCATTGACTTGCAATATGATTTAGAAGAATAAAAGGAAATACTTCCTAATGTAGGCCTTAAAAAAGGAATGTAAAGGGCAGGAATACAATTGGCATAGCCCGCAGCAGTTCAGGAGCAGCTTTCTAGTCTGGGGTAAAAAAAGGTACAACAACATTTGTTGGAGAAAGACAGAAATGTTGTATGCTGGTTGTCTTGCCAAAATATATTAATATAATGAAAGATAAAAGTAATCAGATTCATTACTGCATAAGAGACTTCTCTCAATACGTACAAAGGCCTGAAAGCAGTTACGGAACGGAGTGCTAATACCTAACATGAGTATCACTTGGGTATTTTAGAAACAACTAAGCAACGTAATGAGAAAATGAATGAAAAATATGTATATCTAGAGGACATTTGTGGTGTTGCTGTTCCTCTAATTTATTTGATTTTAATTCCTTAAATAGGTCTTTCTGGCTTTCACTTATACTGCGATCTGTTCCCCTTGTCTGGTGCAATGGATTACAACCTTTACAACACAAAAGGCCACACTGGCAGCTTTTCAGGAACCAGAGGGCTACAAGTAATTTACATATTAATTTACATGAAATTACTTGAAATTTGCATTGGCTTGGCTTCTTTCTTTGCACTGGGAATAAATAAGATTTATTTAAATTGACAATAATTTTTTCATTGTTTCTGAACTGTTCTATTTTATCTTATTTGTGTATTTATTTTATTTTCCTATCCTGTTGGACTTCGATGGTCTGGGAGGGTGACATTTCAGACCAAGTCCATTCAGGAAAAAAAGAAAAATGTCATCTAAACAGGCAGGCTAAAATATCTATGTAACATGATAAAACGTTTTTTATATGGTAGCGTAGGTTTATTTTTACTGTTAGCAAATGCTCGCTAGATAAATAGTGTTACAGATCTGGTTATTTAGAGATTTTTTTATGCATCTATTATAATATATAGAAAGGGATTAAGCATTCTGCGCAGTGTGAGGGGTGGGTCTAGATAGTGTATGCAACAGCACTTCACATTCAGAGTCAATCTGCCTGTCTAAGTAAGTAGGATGTCCGAGTACAGGCCAATAACCTCTGCTCCCCTGCAGTGTAGCTCATCAAAAGAATTATTTTTTTTTCCAAATGTTCTTCTTCATATGTGCATGTTGCCTCTAACAAGTGTTGAAATGAGAAAAAAATATTCCTTTTTATTTTTACCATTTCTCCTGCAAAGTATCATGAAAGTGTAAAAAGGCATCTTTTGAATTTGATTCTTTTGAAGAAAAAGATATATTGAAATAAGCATTTATTTTAAATGCTTGCTTGTGCCCATCTGAGTGTATGTAATGAGTTACTATATAATTTTTCACTTATTTTTCTTTTGTAGAATAGAATGTATTTTTAGTAGAAGACAATGTTATGTTAATGAAATAAATAATTTATTATGAAACAAAGCCGTTCACAAGGAAGTATACATGAAGAGCCCTAAATAGTAGCAACATGTAACTAGTCTTAATGGATGGCTATGGTTAATTACATAATTTCCAGTATTTTGTCCTGCCATTTTTTCTTGATATTTCAAGCATTTGTACTGATAACTCTTGAGATCAGAAGATAACATTAAAGCGTATAGATTTTTTTTTATTAAAGTGCATATACTTTTCAAAGAGTATGAGAATCTTTTTCTTACTTTGCCACCTCTGATACTTGAAAATATTTGAAAAGTAATTACTCAGAGCTGATGTTAAACAGCTAAAAGACTACTTGAAGCTAAGGCAAGGTATTTTCTTGAAATAAGTAGGAGAGCCTTGAAAAAAACAAGCTACCATTGCATGTGACATTTCCCAGTATAAATTATGAAGGTCTTTGCAATCTTGCAGTTATCGTATTTTGTTTCTATAAGAAAATCAAGAAAGCAAAACTCGCAGTGAGATATATCCCAAAACTCCTGTCTTTCCTTGACAGAATCCTGGTCTATGCTTGTATATGAAAGCTGTTATGGAAAGTTCAGAAAATATGACTATGAAGTAGGTGGCTACTCTATTTGTACGTAGAGTATAAATGGAAATGCAGATGTGCGGGAGTTGAGAAACGGACGCTACACAGACCAATATGATCAAAGTAGATGACNGGTGTAGATGTACTTTTTAGTGTAACCACAGTGATGTTTGGTGTACGTCACTGACATAGTTATGCTTTTATTTTTAACACATGAAAAAAGGTTTACTATTAACAGATATAAAATGAAAAAGAAAGCGATGCATAGCTGTAGTCAACCAATTTTTTCAAGACTGAACATGCTTCTGGACTTCATCTGAGATCTTAGCCATGATATTTCAAAGCTCTGAGCATCAATATCTTTTTTTTATTGACCCAAAATAAACCAACGTAACACCTCAGAAAATTCATCATGACTACCCTCTACCAGGTATCATTATCAGAAGTTTTCAATTTTAACCCCACACGTCTACCATATATTCTTCTTTTATTTCACTATACTACTGAAAGTTTTCTTTTCTCTTAAATTGGATCCAATCTATGCAGTGAAACTATGTGAATAATTTAAATGCACTAAATTAATCTCCCTTACACTAATGTCCTGTAGTCAAGGATATTTGAAAAGAAAGAATTCACTCTCCCTATGACACTTTTTTATTACTGATTTTGATTTTGTACTTAAACATGAAAAGTTTGCAACTAAGAAAATCCCTGTAACTTCAGCTTGTTGTGTTATTATTGGAAGGTTAATGAAATGGTATTGCAACAGCTGCTCTTTTATTAATTAATTCTGTATTTATTTATTTTTTTTTTATAATGTATGAAAAAAAAAAAGCAACTAAATTAATTAACCTTAAGGGATCCCAAAGACCTTCACTGAGTGTCCAGGAATATGAGTTTGATTTGCAGTCATATTTGGACTTGTTTTTGCCTACTACTCTTCTTGTGCAGTGGTTCAAAGGAAGGATAAAGAATTTGTTTGGCTTTTTTTACAAGTTTGTTGGTTCTCATATGAGTATATTTTTGTTTTGAGAAACATTCACATGATAATAGCCCTGGAATAGGCAACAGGATTTAAAAAAAATTGGCAATCCATGGGCAGAATATTGACATAGGTGGATATGTGATCAGGCATCTTTGAACAAGGTCAAAACTTCAAGGTGTAAACAGCTGAAAGACTAGTGTACAAAATTTTAGAAATATATTTGATTTATTCACAGCTTGCTAGGAAGACATAAGCATAACATGTTCTCAAGAATACATTTCTGTATTACAAAAGATTCCTTAGTTACAGTCCATTAAAGTTGTTGTTCTTTTCCATCATCTGACTTGCAGTGGGCAGCAGAGTGCACATTACTGTTTGATGAGGTTATCTTTTGAACAAAGTAAAGCTACAATCTCCTTTTATAAATGTATTGAAATAAGCTTTATCCTCTGGAACAGATTCACAGAGAAGGTTTCTAAATATTACCAAAAAAAAAAAAATCTACTCTCTAGATTGGTACATAATTCATACATATTCTAGTATAATTTTTTCTTTTTATTTCATTACATTTAGCTATCTTGAAGAGAATTATCTGTTACCAAATGACTTAATCAAATCTTGGAACATCCTTTCTCTGTGAGGAAGGATGGGGAGAGTAAGGAAGGAAAGGTAGAAGATCATACTTCTTGAATACTGTAATAAGTAGTCAGAACTTTCCTGCTTTCATTTTATGCACCTGACACTCATGTAGTACGAATCATAGTGATTACATTGCTTACAGAAGAGCTGTACTGGATTATGTCAACTGATACGGGTCAATGACATTTAATTTTATTGTTGGTGTCATGCATCATATTGCATTAGAATGCTAAATGACTTTAGGCTGACTAAATAGCCCAAAGCAAAATAAACATCTACTTTTCCTATCAGCTCTATGTCATGCTTATTTTTCTATATTTTTGCCTCTTTTAACATTGTTGATCACTCATTTTTCTTGGAGATCCACTTCTCTGAGACCATTTCTGACTTTTTTTTCTAATTCTGGCCTTTTCTTCGCTGATACCTTCTAGTACTTCACAATTTCAATTGGTAAAATTATGTTTCTTCCTCTGGTTTTCAAATGCTTTCTCTTCATTGAGCTTGTGTGTACCAATAACTGGCTTTGTGCCAGTGACACACTGATTCCTGATCCCACCTTATCTCTGTTTCTACCTCTCTCCTCAAAGTGACTGTTTTAAACTATGTTTTAGTATCTCATCTTTATAATTTTTCTGACTATTCACATGCAAAAAATGAAATCTCCTGTATTATCTCATTCAAAAACAATGCTATGGAAATCATTATATTGTACTTCTCAGTACAAAAATAAAACATGTATTTTGAGTTATTTTGACCAACAAGTAATGTAAATGTAATGTAAAAATGTAAAAAAAAAAAAAAAGTAATTTTATCCTGGTGAAGCTTCCTTGATTCCTGTTGGATTAAGTTTCTAGAAATAAAAAAGCACACTAGCAGAGCAGCCTATAATGCTATTACTGTGTAAGGCCAAAGCAACATCTAACACAGATCAGTGGATATCCTCTGAAGTTAGTATAATTTAGGAAGACATGTTTGTGACATTCAATGAATTCTTATTCCTATACTCTGGCTTGATCTGGCAAACAGACTTACCCTGAAAACCTTGTAGAAGAGATTGATAAACCGTAATTACAGGATATTTTTGTCTGTTAAGACTTTGACCTTCAAAATTTCATATACACTCTTTAATACAGAGAAGACTTAGAAACATGTAGCTCACACTTTGTAAAACATGTTTTTATATAATCAGTAATAGTGTTTACAATATCTTTAAAATTTAGGCTACATCCTAAAGGCAGGGTTTTGCATTGCACACAACCTAATCTTCAAGATATCTCGATGTCTGGAGAAAACAAGAATCAATCTTGAGCTAAGTGAAATAAAAAATATTATTCTGTTGTGCTATTGTTGCAGTTTAGGGTGAGGGCAGCCCCAAAACCTAATTGGCACTCTCTGTCAAACCCCCTCCCTCCCCAAAGGGGAAGAGGAAAGAAACAAGGGAAGGACACTTATTGATTAGAAAAGAAAACCAGGACAGCTTTAATGAAAAGGAAAATAATAATAAGAAGAATAAAATGGAATATATATAAATATATACCCAATATCAAACCCAAACCCCCCTGATGGCAAGTACGTCACTGTCACCACTGATGTTGTGGAGCAGGCACCGGGAAAGTACGAGACTGGGCCCAGGAGCAGATGGGAACCGTGTCATATTATACAATGTCTGCATTGTCATAGAATCATAGAATTATAGAGTGGTTTGGTTTGGATTTTTTTAATTGTTATTATTACTTGAAGTCAAGGTCTTTTCTTTCCTGGCTCTTGATGGAAACATACTTACAAAAATATTTTGCTTGGATCTTAGAATCCTAGAATGGCTTGAGTTGGAAGGAACCTTAAACTTAATCTATTTCCAACATCCCTGCCATGGGCAGGGACACCTCCCACTAGACCAGGTTGCTCAAAGCCTCATCCAGTCTGGTCTTAAACACTTTCAGTGGTGAGGTGTCCACAGCTTCTCTGGCCAACCCATTCCAGTGTCTCACCACTTTCATAATAAAGAACTTCTTCCTAATGTCTAATCTAAATCTCCTGCTCTAGTTTAAAACCATTGCTCCTTGTCCTGTCACTACATGCCCTTATACAAAGTCCCTCCTCATGTTTCCTGTAGGCCCCCTTCAGGTACTGGAAGGCTGCTATAAGGTGTCCCCAGAGCCTTCTCTTCTCCAGGCTGAATAGATCCAAATTCCTCAGGCTGTCCTAGTATGAAAGTTGTTCCAGCCCTCTGATCATCTTTGTGACCCTCTTAGATGTCCTATCTTTGATACAATCATCCTTAATCTACAACAAAAGTGTTAATTCTTCCTCTCCCGAACTCTTCTAATATACTTTGGACACCTATTCAGTGACTTAGGTACTACATTACTTCAACAATATATAAATTTTTAGCTTTAGTGCATGAATATGAAGTTTCTTGTCACAGACTGATGATAAAACTCTGTTTTCTACTTCACAAGTCGCTCCTATTATGTACTTCCTACAGATTTTTTTATTTTACTTGTCTTTCAGTAAAATTAAGGAATCAATTCAAATAGCTTGAACATTAAGAAATAAGATTTTATATCATACTTTTAAAATTTCTTCCTCTTCAGTATTAAAAATATCACAATCTCTATTAAAAATGCCTGGTTTTAATTTTTTTCTGATACTTCTTCATTAGTGCAAACATGAAATAATTTTAGAAGTAAATCAATGGACCCAGCTTCTGTAAAAGCTGGATGAAAAGGATGAAAGTTGGGATTTTTTTCAGGATTGCTGATATAGAGATTTCTCATATCCAACTCTGATTTTACTTGGTTGCAGTTTCCTGTTCACAACGAACAATTGCGTTTCTCCTTCCCTGATATCTTACTCTAGTTTTCTCTCTTTTGAACAGCCATTTGTCTTTTTGGACATCAAATAGTCTCCAAAACCGAGCAGTCTGGAGCCTCAGCAGTTCCACATCTTCCTCCTATTATATTTACAGCTGTAGCCTTTCATCCATCTGTTACTCTGCAAGGTCACTCCTGTTGCCTTAACGACCTGACTCTCCTAAAGAAATTGTTCACGTCACTTACATGTTCATTTCCTGTATAAATGGTTTTTCTTTTACCTCCCTTTTTCAAGCTACAGATCTTTTGTATGATGTCAGAAAATATATCACAGTTTGTCCTTTTCTGGGGACACATTCTATTTCCATTCACTAATTCAGACTTCATAGGCAGATGCCTGCAAGTATCACACATTTTAGATTGCTGTTCCTGAAATTTTAAAATTGAAATACTAGACCTTCTTAATACACTGTCAATTATGGTGTTCAACAACAACAGAGAACTCCCTACATTTTCAAGTATTGCTTCCATTTTGCAAGAGAGGACTCAGTATGTATTTTGGATTGAGTAGCTGCTCAGGTGATTGATTGAGGCTGCATCTGTTTTGTAATGGAGGATCACTTTAGTGCTTTATCTTTTTAGAATTAGTATTAGCACTACATGAGCTACTCCGTCTTGGCTGCGATGTGTTCATATACACATCTGCTAATGTTTTCCTACTGCTGTTTGAAAGGTTGATTTGGAATCGGGTCTGTTTTTCTTTAGTTCACTGGAGACTAGCAAACCCATTTACCTAAGACGGTTCATTTATAACACTTTGTCCTATTCAAAGTAAAGAAAGAATACTTCTGGAGTAGCTGTTACACAAGTGAAAAACAACAAGTAGGACAAAGAGTTTTTGGGATTATTTTTTTAAACTGGCAATACCTTTGTGATCCAGTGGAAAGACTCAGTACGATTGATGGCTATATGCTAGTATTCAGAAATACAACATTTGAAAGAAGAGAAATGTTTCTCAAACAATGCCAAAAGATACCTCAAAAGAAATACTTTGAGTAACCCTGTGTTTTAAATTTCTTGCAGGGATAATAAGTGACTCAAAGAGAAAGAAGCATCTGGATTCCAATTGAAATGTTTCTCCATCTTTATCTAACACAATCCTTAGATGCTGAGGGACAGTAGAATTCTGAGTGTGGACCAGTACCAGGCATAGATCAATAACTACCCAGGAATAAACTGCTATCCTATAGGTTGCCTAATGCAAAGAATTGCAACTTCATGTTCAAAATTGTCACCTTAGAATGTGTCACTCTGAACTGTGTCAGAATAATTTTCCAAAATTTACATATAACATTATATGTTTTCCTCTGGGTCCAAAAATATTGAAAGATTCTTTCATGGGATAGGATAATGTCTGCCAAGACTTCTGTTCCTAAAGAATTATAGCCCTCATTTTTCATATAAGACAGATCACAATTCCTCTTCATCATTTATGTCTATGTATACCTACATTATTAATTATATCAGCAGAGCTCTGGGAACAATTCTTGTTAATTAACTTCCCTTCCCTCTGCTGACTATCTGACAGTGCAAAGTATAGACTACCAAAGAAGTTAAACATTGATTGAGTATTTTTGGATTTCAGAGAAAGCAAATTGAAAGTGATGTGTACATTGTTTGACATAAATTGATACTTTATTCCACATCTTGAAACAAACCAATAGGTGAACTGAGAAGTTTCTTCCCTGCTTGTCTTTAAAATAGTAAGATGTGAATTAATACCTTGCTTTATATTCCAACATGCCACATAAAACATAACTTGAAAAGATATTTTTAAATTAAAGGAAATATTGATTTCGCTGTAAAAGATTCGATAACATCTCTTCAGCTGAGAGGACTTTTGAATTATAATTTAGTCTAAATGGATTTGTTTTCCTCAAAGTACTTGCAAGTTGGTCCACTTCAGCCCAAAGGAACAGCTTTTCAGAAAAAAAAGGAGGTGAGATAATCACTACAAATATCTTGGGTGATTTTACTTTATATTGTATTTTATTTTCTCCACTGAACTGAATGAGAAGTTGGAGATCATTAACTGTGCTCTTAGAACATACCATCTGATTCTGCATTATTAAAAAAAAAAAATAAATTCCAAATTTTATGTCCTTGTCTGGCATTTGAACCAGAATGCAGTAAGTGGGAATGACCACTTCAAAAGGACACTCCTGGTATAAACTGAAACACTAATGTACAGTCACTTTGCATGGTAGGGAAATAAATGTTTTGTGATGATCTCTTGTCTGGGTTTTTTCTGTACTGTCTGGGAAGGGAGACTGAGTATGGACATTTCAAATTCAAAGTTGTTGTTTTTTTTGTTTTGTTTTTTTAAATAATATTTTGAAAGGTCCTATTTTAATGAGTACATCACAAACATATCATAGAAAAATTCCTTCCTTAAAAATACACGCAGTCATTATCAGTCTAGTAAAAAGTATAGGAAGTCAGAAAGGTAAGATGAAGGATAGTATGAGAGAGAAAACTGGCTCAGAAATTCCTGTGACACAAGGAGCACTGCAATTCTGCTATGGGTCTAAGAATCATTTAATCTCTCTCTGTGATTTCTGTCAAAAATAATTTGACTGGTTTTATATCATCTTTATTTTGTAATTAATTTCAAATTAAAGAGAGAATTTTCCCTGCAGTTTGTGAAAGCTCTCAATGGAATGCTAGAGAGGCAATGGTGCATTACTGCCAACAAGGCAGGCAATGCACATCTAGAGGGAGCCATGCGGTGATGGATCAACCTGCTCTGATTTATACATCTATATAGAATCATAGAATTGTTTAGATTGGAAAAGTCCTTTGAGATCATCGAGTCCAGCTGTTAAACTGTAAACTGCCAATTCCACCACTAAATCGTGTCCCTCAGCACCACATCTATAAATCTTTTGAATACCTCCTGGGATGGAGACACAAACACTCCCTGGACAGCCCGTTCCAATGCTGGACAATCCTTTTGGTGAATAAAATTTTCCTAATGTCCGATCTAAGCCTTCCCTTGTGCAGCCTTAGGCCATTTCCTCTTACTCTCTTGCTTATTACTTGGGAGAAGAGAGCGATACCCACCTCACTACAACCTCCTTTCAGGTAGTTGTAGAGAGCAGTAAGGTCTCCCCTGACAAAAACAACCCCAATTCCTTCAGCTGTTCCTCGTATGACTTATGCTCTAGGCCCTTCACCAGTTTTCTTTGCCCTTCTTTGGACACGCTCCAGCACTTCAATGTCTTTCTTGTAGTTCTGAATACTAAAAGCTCGGATTATCAATTTCAGAGTTTATAAAACATGGGATTACTCAGTAAGTGAATAAAAAATAATTGCGTATCTCATTTTCCATTCATTGAAGTTAATGATTGAACAATGATTGAGTGCTTTTAGGTTTAGAAAATCTATACTAGTATGTGCTTTCTCTTGTAAACTGTCTGCAAGCAATTTTTTCATAACTTCTTTAGTATTTTTCCCACTTATGCGTTCTTTGAATTTATTTACACGTGAATGAGAGACAAAGTGTGTCACTGGTAAATTTAACATTCTTTTTAATTATGTGGTTTGGAAGATGGATACTTTTGTTTCTGTTCCTCTTGTCACTGTCTCTGCATTAGAAGATTAAATTTTTGTTACATATACAACAAGGAATTTTTTGATTAGGCAGGCAGAGAGTGTAGTTTAAAAGTTTTAATCATAGTCACAATTGCAAATTTCACGTCTCTGCTTGATAGATTTTTCTTTGAAATTCAGAGTATCTAATTGTCTGAAAATAGTCTTACTCCTAATAATCTATAGATAAGTAATTTAAATTGTATATTCTCAGGCTGCTAATCTTTTCCAATTCCAAGTACTTTCATAAACATTTTAAGATCACTCATAATAAATGATTGCATATCTGAAAGTATGTTCTCTCTAACGGTCTGGTTAATAAAAATGTGTGTCTGCATTGTTCAAGGAATGTGATAAGTAATTTTAGACTTTCATTTGCTGAGAATCTAGTTCTGGTGCAGGTTGAATACCTTTAATAAAGTGGTTATGCAATAATTTATCTAGCACACTACATATTTGTGATTTTGCTGCTGTTGGAATAGACTTTTTCATATTTTACTTTTTTTACAGTGGAACCTTTCCTGCACTTCGATTACACGTTAGTATTTCCACAAAAAAGTCGTTAGTACCTTTCTTTCCCATAATTCTTCATCTTCTATGTGCAAATTTAGCTGTCCCAACCGACATCCTTTGAATGTCACCCATAACATTGTACAAAGAAGATTGTACTTTGTCTAATTAGTATGTCTTAAAATAACTAGAAGGAAAGTGTACTTGTTCCACAAGAAAAGGAGTCTTGTGAATATTTTTTTCATTACAAAAGTCATTACAAAATAAATTAAAAATATGAAAAATACCTTGGAAAGATTATGAAAACTATACAATGTAGAAATAATGTTGGCATAGAACAGTCTTCATGGAGTAATTCTTCACTACTTAGTCAAAATCATTGTCTTGATACAAAAATTACTGAATTTCTATTAGACTTCTTGTAGAGAAAGCTATCAATTCACAAAATGACAATATCTGTACTCTCAGTGTCCTTAATTAAAGAATCATCACTGAATCAACACTGTTAAATCCTGAAATCTAAGAGAAAATCTAATTGAAATTAACAGTTCTGCATTTATCATAGAACCATAGAATCACTATGGTTGGAAAGGACAACCAGGATCATCTAGTCCAATCTTCATCCCAGCATCCCTAACCGCTAGACCATAGCCTCAAGTGTCCCATCTACTCGCCTCTTAAACACCTCCAGG
>VWZK01020002.1:0-11866 GCA_013396935.1 Baryphthengus martii
TGGTAAGTTGAAGTTCCCCACGAGAACAAAAGCTAGTGAACGCAAGACATCTCCAAGTTGTTTAAAGAATGTCTCATCAGTGTCTTTATCCTGGTAGGGTGGCCTGTAGCAGACTCCCACCAGGATATCAGCCTCATTGGCTATCCCCTTTATCCTTATCCATAGACCTTCCACCTTGTTGTGTCTAACATGGAATTTGAGGCAGTCAAAGCACTCTTTAACAAACAATGCTACCCCTCCACCTCTCTTTCCTTGTCTATCCCTTCTAAAGAGCCTATAGCCATCCATTGCAGCACTCCAACCATGTCAGTCATCCCATCACGTTTCTGTGATGGCAATTATATCATGGTTTCCATGGTGTACAATAGCTTCTAACTCTTGTTTATTGTCCATGCTAAGGGAATTGGCATATATACACTTGATCTGAGATACGGATATCACCTCCAATACTGGTATTTCCCCCTAAGTCTTATCCATAGCAGTCCTGGGTTTGTCCCCCTCCCCCTTCAATTCTAGTTTAAAGTCCTTCCAATGAGGCCCGCTAACTCCTGTGAGAAGATCCTTTTCCTGCACTTACATAGGTGTACCCCATTTCATGCCAGTAGGCTCAGCATTGTGTATACTAAGCCATGGTCAAAGAACTCCAAAGTTCTGTCAGTGACACCAACCCTGGAGCCAGGTATTAATCTCTGAGATTCTTCAATTTCTTCCTTCATTGTTTTGTGTGTCTGGCAGGATGGAAGAGAAGATTACTTGGGCTCCCAAGTCCTGGATTAGTCTCCCCAGTGCCCTAAATTCATTCTTGATTCCCCTCATATTCTAGCAATTTCCTCACTACCCACCTGAAAGATCAATAATGGGTAGTAATCCGAGGGGCATTACTCGGTAGTAATCTGAGGCTAGAGATCTTCTTTGTAAAGTCTCTCACCTGGGCCCCAGGGAGGCAGCATACTTCCCTGTGGGTTAGGTCCGGTCAGCAAATAGGGCTGAGGAGGGAGTCACCACTGACAACTACTCTTCTCGTTTTTTAACAGAAGAAGTTGTCATATGAGTAGGCTGTCTTGTCTTGGGCCACTCCTCCAACTCAGACAGACTATCATCTGTGTCATCATTAGCTTGTCCCTCTACCTCCTGAGCCTCATACCTATTCTGTAAATGTATCTAGAGGCGGGTGGTGCAGGAAGCGAAGGGGGACGCCTGCAACCGCGAGCAGGAACTTGCTTCCATCTTCTCTCATCTTCCTGTTTGTTTTTGTTAGGCCAGTGGCAGGAGGGCAGAGGACTCTTTCTTTCTTCATCTGTCTCCTGGTGTACCTGCCTCAGGGATGATAGACTACGTCTCCACCAATCTGTCTTCTCCTCAGAGTCTCTGATACCTCTTAACATTTCAATGTCATCTCGTAGCTCAGCCACCATACAGAGCAGGTCATCTACTTGTTCAAACCTTGCACATTTGTTGTTAAAGTTATCAACTAGTATTGGGGATAGGCTGTGGTATTCTCTGCAGCCAGAGACCTGGACAGCTGCATGCCTCTGTGGCAGCATTGTCTGGGTTGCTGCATCCTTTTTGGAAGAGGTTACCACTTTTACTTGAGTGGATACTATCTGTACCTGTTTGCCTGCTCCTGTTCACCAAACAGGGAAAAAAAAAAACAACGAAACAAAAAAACAACAACAAAAACCTGCCTTCACCAACTGCCGCGCATGCCCAGGTGCTCACCATGCCCCTTCCCTCGACCTTGCTCTTTCAGTGTTTATATGGCCCATGGTGTCTGTGGCTCTGCCCATGCCTGGCTCGCCTCTATCATGAGATTGGCTGGTTCAGTGAGGAGGGATGACTCTGCTTGCCACATGGAGTCCGGCTTCAGTGAGAAAAAGCCCTTGCTTGCCGAGTTTTTGTTGGGTTTTTTTGTTTCTTTTTTTTTCTTTCTCCCTTGATCTGCTGAACCGTCATGGGGACAGTCCGGCTCCGAAGCCTGATGGCAGTGACTGATGTTACACTCCCCAGCACAGCCCTCTGGCTGATCTCTCAGTTAATGGCTTCCCCAGGGGTTGTCAGCCATCAAGAGGATTCCCCTTATGCGCACTTCCTCTGCGCACCTGCTAGCTGCGTTCCAAAAAGCATGATGGCCGCTGGTTGGTGTTGGTGGTCTGAGTGTCGCTTCCAGTTTTTCTATGTTTAAATTGCCCGTGGTTGGCCTGACAATGTCCCCAGCCAAGTCAGCCTCTGATCCACACACGCAAGAGCTGTCGACCACTTCGGCTCTCTCCCTTCTCCCTCTGGCTTACCTAGCACAGGGAAGCCCTTTTCCACCTGAATCTAGCACATGGCACAGAGAGACTCTTGGTGCTGCTTTGGCTTCAAAGTATGTTCTTATCATTCTGCTCTATAATAAACAGGTTGTGATGAAGAAATATCTTTTTCACAGAATGCAGAATTAAATAAATGTGCCAGACTGTTGACAACCGTTGACAACATTAGATGAGGTGAGCTGTGGCTTTGCTCCCAAGGACAGAGATGCCACCACCACCCTGAATAATCTTTTCAGGGCTACACAGCACTCTGGGGGGGTTTATTTATTTATTTTTTAAAACTAATGTAATTCTTCAAGTCTGTAATGTTTGGTCACTGCTCCTTGCTATAGTGTCTAATACTATAGAAAATAATTTGCCTCTGCTGTCTTTGTCATTGCCCTTCAAGCACGTCTTGAGCATTACCGTATCTCTCCCTACTCTCCTCTTTACTAAACTAGCCTAGGTGTTCCATCCTGTCTATATAATCCATGAGGTCCCTGATCACCTTGGTAGCTCTATCTGGTCCCTCTCCAGTTTTCTGCATCCTTATTAAACTGTGGTAACCTAACTGGACACAGTAATCTTTCTAAACACAGCTCTAACTTCCTGTGATCCAATAAGATAAAATTTTCTCCTCTTGTATTTCTCCACTATCAGTTCAGCAACAGCAGTGATATTTAACAGAGTCTCTGGACTCGCTGCAACAATCTAGAATTTGACCATTACTCCTAGAGTAGTGCCTGTTGTACATGGAGTTTTTAAGATCCTCAAAGACAAGCTACATGCAAGACTTGTGGACTACTAATTAAAAATAAGAACAGACAAAGCTCACTGTATGCAATTTGAGGAGAAAGGTACACCAGTGAAGGTAAATTTGTGATTCTTTTCATCAATTAAAATCTTACTGGATAACTTACTAAAATGTCTGGATGTTAATTTTTTAAACATTGGTTTGTAAGGAAAAAACAGAGACATGAGAATTATTAGCTTTCTGATTCTGTATTTTTTCTCTGATCAGCTCAATGCACCTGCAGCAGACTAGAAGGGGAATAAAAATCTCATACTGGAGCTTACACAGCATCCTTCTAGTATCATTCATGACAAAAATTAATTGAGAACCTATTACACTGCGTTTTGAGTAATACAATCGTTGGATGGTCAAATTCTTTTTAACTGCCTGCTTAGTGTAATTTATTACAGGTCTTCACTTAGGGAACTTTGAAATGGAAGATGAGAAAAATGCTATTAATAGAAACAATAAATAGATGAAAGGTGAGATTGAAAATTAAATTAAACATTTTAGGAACATAAAAATACAAGTTCATGAAATGAATCAAGTATATGCTGAGCCTGACCTAGTTAGACAGAGTCTTGAGGCACAAATCCAAGAACCACCAGAAACTCAATGTGATCTCTGAATTCAGGTTTCAACTTTAGAAAACTGAAAACTTGCCATTTTGTAAGATGATAGAATGCTTCAGAAAAAAAACAACACCTAAACTTAGTGTTAATAGTTAGTGTATCTGTCGGGACCTATGCTATTTTCATCCATATCTATATAAAACATACTGAAGTACTGAGATCTTAATATTAAACATATAATATCTTTACTGAGAAATGCCATTTCTGGGTTATGATTGCAGGAAAAGAAAAAAAAAAAAAAAAAAAGAAAGAAGGAGAAGGAAGTTTACTTTTTTAACTTTAAAAGAAATCTTTATATGTGTGTATCTGTGTAGCAATGTTTCAAACCTAAATTTAGTAAAATGGTGTATCATAAATGTCCTAGAATAGACCAAAATCCTATTTAGTCCAGTGCTTTGTCGCTGACATTGATCAGGAGTAAGTTTTAAGAAAAAGGTTACTGGAAACAGAGCAAATATACTTTCCATCTGTAGCTTCCTGATTTCTGGGAGTCAATGTTATAAGAATACCCTGAACTTGAAGCTGCAATTATGAGCCCATAATAGAACTTTCTTCCAGGACTTCCCTTACTGCCCCATTCTTGGCTTACATCCTCTCCATAATGTCATGAAAAAAAATGAAAAGCAGCTTCTTGATTCCATTGATGATTTTACAGATCTCAATCATGTCTTCTTTACTTAGTCTGTCTCACTATTCTGACTGTCCTCACAGCCATTTTTGGTTCCCATTCTACCAGCAGAAGAGTGTGCACACTGCAACCTTTCCAGAGATTTATACAATGGCAGAGTCATGTCTTCCATCTTGTTCTTTGTTGCCTTTCTGTTCATTTCAGCATTCTATTTGTTTTTTAAATTGTTGTTCATCACTAAGCTGACATTTAGAAAACTACCCACAATGAGTCCAAAATTTCCTTATGGAATACTGATAGCTAATTTAGAGCCAATCATTTTGTATGTGTAATTAGGGTGCATTTGGTGTTTTTCTCTCTTGAAAATTATTTTGTATTTATCAACAATGAATTTCATTTACCATTTCACTGTCATGGGATTCTTCTGTAGTATTTTACAGTCAATTTTAATTTTAACTATGTGAATAATTTTTTATTACTAACAAAGCTTGATATCTCATTATTCATTCTGTTTCCCAATAATTTATGAATATGTTTAACAGCATAAAACCCTGGTAATAAAATACTAATTCTATTCTCAATTATAATTTTCATTAAATGAGTGGTAATAGCAACTTAGACCCATCTTTTCTGTGTAAAATGAAGATTTATTTTTTCCAGAGTGTGCATCATATTACATTTATCAGCACTGAATTTCCCTTGCCTGTATAGTGTCCAGTCACATAGTATTGTACTGTCCTTTGCAATTCTTCAGTCAAATTTCATCTGTACTGCTGGTAATAACTCCGTATCCATTAGTGAGCTGAGTCATTTGCTATTCACCCTCTCTCCAGGTCAGCTACGAACACGTCGAACAGCACAGGCCACAGTGTGAATCACTGTGGCACACTAGGGTCTAATCTCATGGGGCTCTTTACCCACAGTGTGTGTTTCCAATGTTTACACAGTTATTTATCCATGCAAAGACCTACCCTCTTATCTCATGGCAGAATATTTTCTGTCTCATCCCTCTGGTGAAGGATATTGTTGAAAGCCTTTGGAAACTATATAAAGTAGATCTCCCTGTTCCACACAGTTGTTGCCTCCAGGACACTGAACTTTTAGCTGCTGCTTTTAATAATTATTCCAGCTTTGATGCAGTTTTCTTTTTAAAAATTAAATATTGCTGTGGAAGATTCTGAAGAGACCTTTAATCCTTCAAGAATATTAAAATTTATTTAATTTGCTATTACAAATAGGCTCTTCTGAATCTGGCTGCATGTACAGCTCAGGCCTAAATTAAGAGCTGTTTCTTTTCTTGTGATCTTCTTAATTAGGAATGCCAATAAGCAATCATGTATGTTATCTAATCACTTATTTCCTACATTATTCCTTATCAGGATGTTACCCAGTTCACATGAAGGTAACTGGAGTCTCCATTTATCACTGTATTTTTGCTCTTAGCTGTTACATTTTACATTAGCATTTCATGTGCCTTACAACCTTTTTGACTGAGTAGTTGATAGCATAGTACGATTAATACTCTGCCTAGTCAAGCCTTCATTTTAATTATGGGAATTCTCTGTTGCTTGAATTCACAGTTAAAGTATTTACCTGATTTCACCTCTTTAACGTGCGATGTCATTCCTCCATATAATATCTTGTCTCTTGTTTCTGTATCATTTGTGTCCTGCTATTACAGTATGTCTCTGATTCCTTTCCTATTTCTAAGATGCCTGTTATGTCATATCTCTTATAACCATAAATTCTTCTACCTTATTAGTTTTTTATCTGATTTTGCAAAGAAGTAGGCAAACAATTGAACTCCATCTCTGTGCTTTCTCTGCTGAAACAGAATTTAAAGTGTTGTAAGTGTTTTTTAATATTTCCTACATGAATTTAACAGAATGTGTTGCATCTTTTCTTAAAAAAAAATTCAGACTTTACTGGAAAAGAAAACTAGTACATCCCAAGCTTTTGTGAGTTCTGCAGATCCTCATGGTGTTGTGTCATCTGAAGTTGCTAACACTTCTAGTGTTAAGTGACAGTAACCTTTCCTCAAGTACAGTGTCTACCTGTTGTAAACATTAAAATTCTATTGGATTTGCATGATAAGACTTTGATAGCGAGTCGGCTACAGAGGTGGCTTCTGTGAGAAGCTTGCAAGAAGCTTCCACAGGTCTGATTGATAGACCCAATGCCAGACAACCACTGGCCAAAGCTGAGCCAATCAGCCATGATAGTGATGCCTCTGTGATGACATATTTAAGAAGGTGAAAAAAACCTGTGGAACAGCAGCCAGAGAGGAGGAGTGAGGATATGTGAGAGAAACAACTTTGCAGGTACCAAGGTCAGTGAAAAAGGAGAGGGAGGAGGTGCTTCAGGCACCAGAGCAGAGATTCCCATGCAGCCCATGGTAAAGACCATGGTGAGACAGGTTGTCTCCCTGAAGCCCATGGAGGCTAATGATGGAGCAGATATCCACCTGCAGCCCATGGAGGACCCATGCTGAACCAGGAGGATGAGCCTGAGCTGTTACCTCGTGGGAAGCCTGCACTGGAGCAGGCTCCTGGCAGGACTTGTGATCCTGTGTGCGCTCACATTAGAGCAGCCCATTCCTGAGGAATGCCACCTTGTTAAAAGGACACATGGAAAGGGCCTATATTGAAGCAGTTCCTGAATAACTGCACTCTGTGGGAAGGACTCCCGTTGGAGCAGGGTAAGAGTGTGAAGAGGAAGGAGCAGCAGAGACAACATGTGAGGAACTGACTACAACCCTCATTACCTGTCCCCCTGCACCACTGGTGGGGAGGGGCTAGAGAATTTAGAAGTGAGTCCAGGAACATGGGAGAGGTGAGTTGGGAAAAGTGTTTTAAGATTTGTTTTTATTTTTCATTATTCTACTCTGATTTTGTTTGGCAACAAATGAAATGAATTCCCCTGAATCAAGTGAGTTATTGCTGAATGATCTCTCCCTGTCCTTATCTTGACCCATGAGCCTTTCATTATATCTTCTCTCTCCTGTCTAGCTGAAGAAGAAAGTGATGGAGTGGCTTTGGTGAGCATCTGGCATCCATCCATGTTCAACCCACCGCAAAAATAAATCCACATTTGAAAAGAGTACCTATGAAGGACAAATACATTAAAGAAACAACACATCTCATTGTACCTCAATGGGAAATTTCCTTGTTTCCTCTTTTCCCTTTCTACTACATAATACAAAGAAAGCAGAGAATTCTCCCTTCTCAAAAATAAATTTAGAAAATTCATTAAAAAAAACAAAATCTAAAGTAAGAATTTTACTTTAATCCATTTTTCAGAAAGAAAGAAGCGTGCTCTAAAAATAATTTTAGTGCTCTTTGAGCCTTTTATGTTAAATCTTTTCACTTTATATTTACAGTTCTTTTAAAGTAAACTTTATATTTACTGGGACAGGTTATACTTGAACCACAGAACAGTTTTAGGAGACTTCAGCACTAGATACAATGTCTTGGATGTGAGATGTGAACATTTGTAAACCATTTGTACTTCTGAAGCACAAAGAAAGGTATTACTGCTTGTACAGCAACACAATTCCATTTTGAGGAATTAATTAAATATTTTATTTCAAAACCTGTTTAAATCAAGTCACTGTAGGAAAGTCTCAGTTATATGCTATATGCCATTCCTGGTCTACAAGCTTAGATAACAGTATATGCTAAAACTAGAATATGTTATGTATTTGACCTACAAAGATTAGTATAATTTAGTTTTTCATATAATTGTTATTTTTAACTCATTTATTTTACTATTATGTTAAAAGCAAAAGAAAACACAAATGTGTCTCCTAACACCTGGGGGGGGTGGGGAAAAAATGCACTTGTTTAATTTATTCTAATTTATTGCTGCCATTATCTGGTTTGTTTTCTTCTGTTTTCCTATCTGCCCATCAGTGCAAAAGCACCTCCAGGTCTATAGCTGAAAACAACATGTAGGTAAGGCCTCTGACACTTCTGTCAACCATTTGTCATCTGATCTGAGACTGTGGGCCAACACAAGTTGCCTTAGCCTAGGGCACATTCTTGGTCAGTGGGGCAGCTATTGCTGCTGGTATTGACAGTGTGTTTCACGGGATTTCATTAGATTGTGTTGCAATCAATTAATGCACATTGCACACATTTTCTAAAGTGTTTGGGTTTTTTATGTGTTTTTAGAGATCTTTTTATTTTATTTTTTTTTTAGAGATCTTTTTAATCCACATAATTTTGTGTGGCACATACAATTTTTTTCTTTGAAGCGCTATTTAAGGGAAAGAAGTCAAAAGGACTATCTTTGCCTCATAAATACTTGGGGGCTTATGTGTGGGTTTTTTTTTTAATTCCACAGGTTATATCTGTTATGTTGCATGAGATTTTGCGTACCTTTCTCAGAACTCAGACTTTCAAACTGTAATATAGATAGCAGCCTTGGGATGTATGGAAAGTGTAATATATTTTTGTTCTTATGGACCTGATGAAAGATGTAGTCAGGTGCTTACACATGGCTTACAGTTATAGTCTGTTACCATTGGTAAGTATGTTAATTTCAGAATAACATTGAAGGCAAAGACTTAAGAAACTGGTGTTAATCACCTATAAACAAAGCAAAACTATCCAGCGGGAAACAGTGTTATATACATAGCATATGTAGTAATGTTTGAACATAATACCTGCAAAATAGTAGTAGTAATTCTAGCAGTAAACAAAAGTTGATCTCTTTCTCAATAACCCAATACTTAGAGCCATTCACTTAGGATCTAGAGATCTAGGATCAGTTTGTCCCACTGTCTCACATGATAAATAGTCCATCCCATTTTATAGAAGGATCCAATCAGCCTGCTACAATATGTTTGGTGATAGTGTTCTTTCACTCTCTAATGTATTATATCACCGTGCACTAAGCAACTTAAACAGTGATTCCATAGTCAGCTACTTTGGACCTATAGCTACCTTCTTACTCTGAAGCTGGCAGAGAGCACATCTGAACTTAGTGCTTGCCCATCTCATGTGAAAGCTTTGACCACAGGGGTATCACAAAGTTAGCATCATCTCATTCACACCTCATGCAAGCAGTGTTTTTCTTCATACACTTTTTTTTTTTTTTTAAAAAAAGTACTTATGAGATCAATGAGAGAACTAGTCCTCATCTTAATGTTTATGACATTCACTTGCAGGGTGATTCCATTGTCTGCTCCAATATCTAAATAATTGCAGAACAACTGTTCCAGCTGGAAAGGTTTTCTGATAGTTCATGTTTACTATATCACTGGAAAGTTTTAGTGACTGAGCTGCTAGAAAAGGGAGTCACTATGGTCAGTTGTGTGAGTCTGGGCTTTATTTCACCAGTCTTCCTTCTAAGTGCCTGAAAAGCAAATGATTCAGAAAAGTGATTCAGATAGTTGAAATTTCAGGTGAATCCTCTTGATGAAACTGGCCCAAACCAGAAAAAGTTGTCTTCCTCAACAGTGAATGTTCAGTGATAAAATATTCATCCAGTTCCAGTAAAGGAGCACTAAGTATGCATAATTACTTTACTCTGCTGACCTCCTTTTTCCCATGGGCCCTAAAGCATAGATTTATTTAAGCACTTTATTGGGGATTCCCTCAGCTGGGCTGCATTGGACTGAGTTGGGCTATTTTGTAATAGCGTTTAAAGTCATCGGAGTTAGAGAAGGGCCTTTGCAGCCCTGAGCTGCATTATCACTTTCTTATCAGTTTGATGGGCCTGGTGGAAGGATGACTTTCATTTTCTTTGCTCTGCCTTTAGGCATCCCATTTCTGACTTGGCTTGTCATACACACCTCCATATTTATCAGGAGGTATCAGCAGTTCTAGGGAAAAATGAAAACATGTCATAGAGGCAACTTCTATCTCCTCTAGTGAAGAGAGAATAAAATTCATTATTCTTTTCAGGCATCAATCTCCAGGGCATGTGATTGTCCATATTAAATACTTTATGAAGTGACGTTCGTTTGTTACCATAAATTAGTGATACGTCAGCAGATCAGTTAGTAAAAATCTGAAGTGAATCACCTAATCAATATCAGTTGAGACATGTGCTTAAAATTTCACTTCAAGCTTTAGCTTTTATTAAAATCACTTTGAAAATTCCCTCAAAAAAAGTTAGAATCTACCAAAATCTTTCTGCATGCGGACGTGATGAGCAGATAAAACTGAAAATTAAGCTACAACTAGATAAATTCTTTTCCTAAATACCCATGGGAATGAGAAAACTAGGACAACATTTTCTAAAGTGAGGGCATTTTTTTCTTTACAGTTTTCTTATAGATTCTTATAGAATCATTATATTCTCAGCATAATCAAAGTATTTCAGAAGTAACACTGTCTGTTTTGTGGACTATGAAAGGACACTGCCAAAAAGGTCTGGATGGAACAGCTCTGTATGCTAGCAAAAAACTGTGAGATTTATGGATTAGAAAAAGGGCATGCAAATGCATAATCATACTTACTGTTTCTCTTTTAGACCCAGTTAAAGCCACTAGGAGTGTAATCTCATTAGGTTTAAATTGACTAGACATTGCTTTGACAATATTTGTAAAACACTATGGTTTGGTGATTAAGGGAATGGAAGAAGTGGGTTAATAAACTCTCTAGTTTCAATTTATTATAATTTTAATTATAAGACAACAATAATACTTTTGGAAAAAGGAATATTTGAATACTCACACAAGGTAATACAGCACAGAGTATATGACATTGATTTCACGTCTAATACAACCATACTCACGCGATTTTGTAATTCATTTGTCCTGTTTAGTGCAATAGATACTGCATGACCCTTCTAACAGCCAGGAAGAAATTGATGATGAAGACCATAGTAAGGGCTTAATGGGATAACAGAGAGAAAATGGAGATTAAACAAAATAAAAAGAAATGCTTTATATCTTTCTTAGTATTAAGAAGCAATGACAGAACCATAGAAAAAATCCTTAGCAGATGGCAAGTCATCTTAATCAAGCAAATTAAAGGATCGTGCATTAAAAAATATAAAGCAGTGGGTTATTTGACACACACTGTAATTACATTGGACATATTGCTTTCAATAAATGCTAAAGGACAAATTAACATTACAGTCATGTGAACTGTGTTTCTAAATCTGCTTTTTAAGCTTATAATTAAAATCCTAAATTGTTACTGAAGCAAATTAACACTTTTAATAGGATCCAAACATTGTGAGCATCAGCATTTTCTTTCCCTCTCCCCACCCCCAAAAAGGACTTTTAAAAAATGTAAATCTAAACAATACAACACCTCTGTAAATACTAAAAGGCTAGATGACTGAGAATTTTATCCTGAACACATTTATTCCAAAACTGCAGCCTTTGAAAAGTCATATAACATTGTGATGAAGTTGTTTTTTCATTAGAGTAAAATATAAAGTCATGGGTAGTAAAAAAGTAATCCGTTTTTCAGTCTTTACACTTCAGAAGATTTCCTAGGACAAATGAGTACTATCTTAAATTGTGCCCACAGATTTTTTTTTTTTTTTTAATGAGGAACAAATT
>VWZK01020002.1:11876-31414 GCA_013396935.1 Baryphthengus martii
ATGAGGATCAAATTTGAAAAACTGAAACAAAGAGAATCTCTGTCAAATTCTAAGAAAAGTGAATCAGATTATGTCTGCTTATTATTTCCAAACCACTATGTCTTTCTCCTTCAATCTGGACACCTACCCATCCCTTCCTGTGATTATTTCTGTTATCCTCATCTTCATCTACATCTCTGAAACTTGAGCTTTTTCTTTTTTTTTACTTTCTTTCTCTCTAGATGGAAATAAAGAGCCAAAGGAAATTGAAATTGTAGCAGCATTTAAAACACTCATTCAAAGAATCAAAGATTTTGATCAAAGACACGACATCCAACATTGTGACATCTAACATTTTTCTCATCCAGCTTGGCACCTTTAGCTGCTTAAACCAGGATTTAAGCACTTTATAACCGTGATTTACACTAAAACAAGTTCTGGTTTTATCTAGTCAAAATCGTTGTGCTTAGTTCCAGCATTAACTTCCTCTTCTGTTCCTGTTTTTCCTCAAAAAAAAGTAAACTGGAAGTTAACTGTCTATTTATACTTGTTTGATCTACCCCACTAATTCGAAATTCCAATTTATTTCCTGTGAAGAATTCCAACATGGAATCATACTACAATGAGTTTGATTTTCCAACAACTATCCTGTTAACAGTCCTACAGATACCAAACATTTCCTAAAATGAAATGATATTTTGTATAAAAGCTTTGGTGGCTTGAAAGAAATCTTGTGAAAATGATTCATGTGCTTTTGAGTTAAACAGCACTTCTGCTTACTGAAATAGACTTGGTGATGCATTACAGATATTTTTGGAAACACAAAGATAACTAGTGCAAATCTCACTTAAAATAATAGAAAATCTAACCATTATTTTTAATCCAACAACCATTTCTGAAGGGTTAATTGTCCTCTCTCTCTATTCCTATATACTAAATTAAAAAAAAAATAAAAAAAAAAAATACTCCTCTCAATTCGTCTGAGCCAGGCAATGATATAGGAGTGTCACTTCTGATTTCTGTCCTTACAGGAATGATCCAATCCTGTGCTTTAACCAGATAGTGAGATTCTGTAATATTCAAATACTTCTGAGTAATGTTTGATTTCAAAAACCTTCTAAAAACAATTATCAATGCTTTGAAAAATCTCTCTCAAATTGCTGTGCATGTGCTATACTTAGACAAATAAACTCTTACTCCAAGAAGTTAGTAGATATCAATTTATTAATATAATCATTGCAGAATTAGAATCTTATTCTCTTCCTTCTTAATAAGCATGTGCTCTAATAAGAATAATCCCAAATACACTATTTTCATTGTGAGGACCACTATCCTGTCTTATTTACAATGAGCTGGGAGAAATTTTTTGCCTCTCCTCAGCTTTTTCATAAATAATTTTATCATCTTCACTGGAATCATGTGTTCTATCTTCAGCCTTAAAGGAGATGCTTCTATTTCCATAGTTCAAAATGCTTAATACCATATTTGAATTCTTATACTTCTGTTATACTTAAATAATCATTATCTTCTATTGCAATAATTATATCCCATAAAAAGCAGTTACTGCACAGCTTTAACTATGTATAACTCATTTCATTTTAGTATACTATTATAGGGATTTTTATGGCATTCATAATGATATATTGTAACACATCATCATATTTAATTTACGATAACAAATTTATTTCATGAATATTAATGTGACCCCTTTAAATACTCTATAGTAGACCTTTGTTTTTAATATAGTCATTCAACCTTTGTTTTTAATATAGTCATTCAGCAATTTCAGTCTTAGGAACCATGGCGTCACTTTTTTTTTTATTGTCTAAACTTTGAAATGCTCTGGTATACTGGGTTTTGCATAGCTAATGATGTCTGTGTAATTTTTTGTGAAAGTATCTCAAAGGAATCAATGATTTTAAATAAACTGCTTACATCTTTTATAAATAAGATCAAAATAACAGATTCCTGGGGTAAATTTTGAACATGAAGCAGATCTTACTCAAGTAGATGTTCATTCTAATTCAATACATTGGTATATCATTAATTCCTTCATTGTTTGTTTCCATTCATTAAAGTAAAACACTTAATAAACATATATATATAAACTAATAAGAAATATAGCTTTAGTAATTAAATATTTTATATACATATGTATAAGCATACACACAAATATATATGTCAATCATCCAAATCAAGCAAGATATAAATATATGTGGAATGTTTCTATATCTGGAATGTCTTCCATTTTCATATGCCTTGAATAACTGGGACATGTTCACGCTACTGTAGGTGCATCATTTGTCATCTCTTACTATTTTTCATGTTTTCACTGCAGGAGAATGATGAGGCATACTACTGTTGTCAAATCATAAAGAATCTGTTTATAAAGTGGTGTCATAAACACACATCTTACTTAATGAAATTTTTTTAATAATTTAATTGAATAATTCTGGTTTATTTTTAAAAAACTCATTATGCCTAAATAAAATTATTAATGTTTTCATCATGTCCCCTGTGGTGGGTTTGTGTCTGACAGTGGGTTTGGTAGCAGGGGAGGGGACCACTGGCGTGGCCCCTATGAGAAGCTTTAAGAAACTGCCTGGCTCCAAGTTGGACTCACCTTTGGCCGAGGCTGAGCCAATCAGCGCCTATGTACTAACATATTAAAGAGAAGAAAACCTGTTGGGCAAGTTCTTTGTTTTGGGAAATCTTTTTGTTTGGGAGAGAAGTTGGATATAGTAGATACAGCTATCCAGACACCTAGGTCAGTGAGGAGGGACAGGAACAGAGGAGGGGACAAACACGACAGACAGACAGACAGATGGACAGGAGGCATACTGGAGCAGTCATTCCTCTGAGGCCTTGATGAGATGGCAGGCTGAGTGCTTAGAGCTCAACATTAGAATAGAATCCCATCTGCAGCCTATGGAAGACCCGATTCTGGAGAAGGCAACTGATCGTGAAGAGGGTCATGACCTTTGTATAACCTCGTATTCTTAGGAAACCAAATTAAAATGGTTTTAGATGCCATATTGCGTTTGGGTGAGATGGAGTTACTGTCCCCATAGTAGCTCTTACAGTGCTGTGCTTTGTATTGGGAGGTAGATAAGATGCCTGTGTTGTGGCTGCTGCTGAGCAGCGCTCACACAGCACCAAGGCTGGTTTTCCAACATCTTACCCCACCCCACCCAGTGAGATGGGGTGGGCAAGATCTTGGGAGGGGACATGGTGAGGACAGCTGACCCAAACTGGCCAAAGAGATATTCCACACCGTATGACATTAGTTCAAGTATAAAATGGAGAGAAAGGAGCAGGAGGCTGAGGGCACCCATTTAAGAAGATGCTTGTCCTCTGAGCAACCGCTACGCATACCAGACCCCTGCTTTCCAGGAAAGGCCAGACATCACCCGTGAATGGGAAGTAGAGAATAAAACCTTGCTTTACTTTGCTTCACACATGTGGCCTTGCTTTTCTGCTTTTTCCATTAAACTGCCTTTATCATAACCCATAGGCTCTTCTCACCTTCTCTCCCCACGTTGTTGTGCTGTGGGAAGTAGAGGGGAGTGATAGAGCAACTTGGTGGGTACCTGGTGCTCAGCCAAGGTCAACCCACCACAGATGCCTAGTAACGAAACATTGTGTTCACTAAGACTCAATGAGTCTAGGTACTCAGACAACAGAACAGCAGCTAAATGAAAGGAAATCTGTTCCAGATACTGAAATTCAGCATCCTGTTTAGACCTCAGTTTAAACTCATGACACTTAATGCTACTCATGATCAAATAACTTTCTTAATTATGATTATTCCATTTCCTCTCAAATATTGCAGCTACTTATGAATGCAGAAACAACCAAAAAAAAGGCATATATGTCTTCATTTTTTGTACTGTGGAGGTTAATTATTTGTCCTAGATCTTATTCTAGCCTTCTTGACCTTCTCTTTCTTCAGCCTCCCTTGATCTTCTCTTTAACTAGCCAAAGAAAGGACTGTATTCTGTAGATATATCTTCATGGAAATCTATTGCACTGTGTTTTCTCTACCAAGTTCACAAAATTATTAAATACTGAACAGATCATTTTAAGCTGTAAATGTAATTTGTATCCATTATTTTATTTTGGGTCCCCTCCCACCATTTTCCTCATAGTTAATATTTGACATCTGAAAGTAAGACCTTTAGATACACAGATCTTGCCTGAACTGATCTGTGCACAAGTGTTACATCCATCCCATGCTATTGGTTCCCTGATTGTTAGGATTAAGGATCTGGTTTAAGCATGTCACAGACAAGATATGAGGAGTTATTTTTCCATACAAACAACTAAGTGATATAAATAAAGTGAGCTTCAGTTTTGTAATATGGATTTGGGACAGGTCCAAGGCAGACACTTGGACTTGTCACATGCAGAGAAACCTTTAGATGCCCCATTGAGATGTAGCCATAAAGTGCTCTAAGATATCTTACCAAAATGAAAGCTTGAGTACTATATGGAGTACTCAAATATACACTTGCAATATAAACATATGTATCTATCAGATTTTTCCACAACTCAATATTGTTGTCTTCTAGAAGTAAAGGAACCAGTCCTATATTCATGGTGCATACACAATACAATATGACAACACAATGTAGTGCTTCACAATGTCATATTGTATCCAAGCATAATCAAGTACACTTGTATCCAAGTGTAATCAACATAACAAACCATTAACTACATTAACTCACTAAAGCTGCATGAAATCTCAACATATATCACAGTCTTGGTATTCTGTCTTAGGTTCATTTTCCTTAATAGCTTGCTTTCCTAGGAAGCAAGTAAAATTACGGATGTTGAAACAACTGAATATAAAAGGCAAATAGGGGCTTAGAACTGTTTAACCAGAGCGGTTTCCAAACACCTCCAGACTGGGCTTCTGAAATCATTCACAGAATGTCTTACTGGTGTTTTTATTTTTCATAATTTGTACAGAAAAATACTTTTTTTTTTTTCTTAAAGACAAAACTGTGTTTTTCACTACATCTAAAAAAGCATATAGAAGCAATTTTTTCTACGTTTTTACTAAGCTTTCAAATAAATTTTAATCTTTTTTTTTATATACATGTTTTAGAGGATATTCCATATCTCTGAAATGACTGGGACATGAAAACACTTCAGGTTTCATTCTACCATTGAGACATGCATTGTGTTATATTTTCTACTAATACACAGGTGTGTGGTGTAAAATACAAAGAAAGATGCAGAGAAATAAATTTCCTGCTAACTGCACTGTGGTAGATTCAGAAAAAAAGTTGCATTCCTTCAAGCTTGCAAAGAATTGCCTGTCAGAGTTGAGTATAACAGAATTATGTAATGCTTCAGTGCTCCTTAGGTGAAAAAGCTTCTCTTATCTGGAAACCTAGCCTTAAAACAAATGTGTTCAATAATTTTCTATATAAAAATCATTAAAAGACCAAAGGCATCCTGTGCTGACAAGCATTAGCAGCAAATATCAAACCTAAAAGGAGAAAGTGATTTCAGAAATGTAGCTCTATAGGACACTCTCCTGTTCAATTTTATTGAACAGGCTTTATATCAACCTAGTATGACTTTATTTTCTGTATATATCAGCAGATAAAACAAAGTTAGATATATGACAAATCTAGAATAAAGTTTCTCCAGAAAAAGGCTTGTGAACAAAACTTCTGGAATGTTTCATGAGCTGATTTTCTTTTTTTCTGTATTCCTATTTTAATGTCTTTCAACTTCAGAAAGGTGTGAAGCAAGGCTTAAAATTAACTAATTGATATATTTTTGAAAGATAAATCATAATAAAGGTATAAAGTTATATTATTTATGGTAACTTAGTGAAATTATTCTTCACTGAGATCCACTCTGGTTTAGATAGGAAACAATAAAAAAAATAGATATAACACAATAATATGAACCAAATCTTCCATCTATGTAAGTAATTGCCATACACTTGAAGTCTATTGTTTAAAATCTGTCCTGTCTTACACACTTAAAATAACATGTCTATTTGTCCCACTATCTGCCTTCCAGGCTTGGGGTAGTCAGGTCCCTTTATAATCTCGTTCATATAAAACAAAATATTTATTTCCACTTTCAAATATATTTTCAAAGTGACTACAACTCTTTTCCCCTAAGGTACCCTTGAAAATTCATGACCTTTTACATAAAATCAAATAAGCTGTTTCTACAGCATGGGACGGTTAGAAAGGTTTTCAAATAGAGGCCCCAGATTAATAAATTTTGAGCTGTGCATTTTCTGTTGCCTACAAATATTTTAATAAGCAAAGATAAAGTTCAAGTCTTTGCCCACAAAGTGTTGGCGGCGCCTTATAGAAAACTGATGCTATGAAGTTATTCAGAGTTCAACATGGGGTTACTCTATTGTCATTAAAAAAAAAAAAAATAATAGTTTCTTTTTTCCCTTAGGAAAATTTGATGTTTGTCACATATATGAATATTGCAGCTGAGATTTTAGATAACGTGAAAGGTATAGGATAATCAGGTAAACTGATTCAGAGGTCATATAAGTCAATTTTACTTTGCAAGAAAAAAGTATGCCTTTTTTCACACTAGACTGCCTTACAGTTTGTAAAACATCACTTTTAGCTGTGTCTGCTCTAAAAATGGAATTGTCTCTAGGGAGTCGCATGTAAGACATGCAATACAAGGCTAGCCACTAATATTACTTTTTAAACTACAAGTCTACAGTCATAAATTAAGGTAAATGAGTAAGTAATGTATTTGAATTTGCATAAAATCTTGGCTTTGTTCTTAAAAAAAAAAAAAAAAAAAGGATTATTTTTTTTTTTGCCCCCTAAAAGCAGTAACAGATGGGGGTTCCTGCTCTGGCAGGGGAGTTGGACTCGATGATCTTCCGAGGTCCCTTCCAGCCCCTAATATTCTGTGATTCTGTGATTCTGTGATTCTGTGATTCTGTGATTCTGTGATTCTGTGATTCTGTGATTCTGTGAAAGGGCAAGGGATCATACGAGACACTGAAAGAAGTAACATTGGAACTGACAAAGAAGAACTACCTGAATTTTCAGTCCCAACTAACTTGGATTTCCATGGGAAGTTGGGAGCATCTAGACCATACTGAGCAGAGTTCCGAATTACTTGGGTTTAGGATGTGTTCTGTAGAGGAGGGCCTGTACCACCTTTGAATTTTCAGCTCTGTATAGACTCTAGGCTGATCTCAATAACACAGCTAACAAGTCAAATATTTTAATTAAAAATAATAACGATAACTGCTTGTAAGTGATCCAAAATAAAAACCAATGTCATTAAGCCATGACACATACATTGTAATTATCTTACATTGAAATGGATAATTTAAGATATAGCTATAGCTCTTACTAAGTAATTTCTAAAAGCCACAAATTAAAACGTCTATATTAGATTTTTTGTATTAGAACTGCCAAATATTTCTTACTTTGCACTTCAAAATTACAATAATGTTTACTATGATTACTTCAACCTTTTAATCTTTCCTCAGCACACATTAAATATTCACTAACTCATCACAGCAGGTTTCTGATTGTATCCTCAGTGAAGTTTTCCTCAGTATGCACAGCCTTTCCCATTCTGAAGTTTCAAGAAACATGAAGTTTATGGATTAAAGAACTGTATATGAATGAATTCATACGGTAATCATATAACTCCATAAAGTTTGCAACACATTCATCTTGACTAATATAGGCAGCTAATGACAGCCACTAAAGATACAGACCACAAAATAGACCTTATGTGGGTGGAATTATCCAGTTAAACACCTCCCTTTTCCTTCTCTTTGTCAGGGCCACCACTACACCATATATTTAAGTACCATATCTAGATGGCTTTTAAATGCATCCAGGCATGTCAATTCAACCACCTCCCTTGGCAGCCTGTTCCAGTCTTTGATAATCCTTTTGATACAGAAGTTTTTCCTAATGTCCAACCTAAACCTCCCCTGGCACAATGGTGTAATTTCCTCTTGTCCTATCAGTTGTGACTTCTGAGAAGAGACCAACACCCACCTCTCTACAACCTCCTTTCAGGGAGTCATAGAGACAGCTAAGGTCATGCCTCAGCCTCCTTTTCTTCAGACTAAACAAGACCAACTCCCTCAGCCACTCCTCATCAGATCTATTCTTTAGACCCTTCACTAGCTTCCTTGCCTTTCTCTGGACCTGCTCCAGCACCTCAATATCCTTGTACTGCTGCACCCAAACCTGAACACAGTACTCAAGGTGCAGCCTTACCAGTGCCAAGTACAGTGGAACAATCACTTCTCTTGTCCTGCTGGCCACACTATTCCTGCTGCAGGCCAGGATGCTGTTGGCCTTCTTGGCCACCTGGGAACACTGCTGGCTTATGATCAGCGGGTGTCGATCAATGCCCCCAGGTCCCTTTCTGCTGAGCAGCTTTCCAGCTGCTCCTTTCCAAGCCTGTAGTGTTGCCTGGGGTTGTTGAGACCCAAGTGCAAGACTCAGCACTTGGACTTGTTGAAGCCCATACGATTGGCCCATTGATCCAGTCTGTCCAGGTCCCACTGAAGAGCCTTCCTACCCTCAAGCAGATCAACACACCCACCTAACTTGAGGTCATCTGCAAACTTACTGAGGGTGCTCTCAATCTCCTCATCAAGACCTCTGATAAAGATATTAACCAGGAGTGCCACTAGCACTGAGCTCTGGGGAACACCACTTGTATCACTCTGGGCCCTACTATCCAGCCAGTGTTTGATCCAGAAGAATGTATGCCCACCCAGGCCTAGGGCAGACAGTTTTTTCATGGGAACAGTATCAAAGGCTTTGCTGAAGTCCAGGTAAACAGCATCCACAGCCTTTCCCTCATCCACCAAGCCAGTCCCATTGTCATAGAAAGAGATGAGGTTCAATAAGCAAGATCTGCCCTTCGTGAACCAATGTTGACTGGGTCTGTTTACCTGATCGTCCTGTAAACAGAGTGTTATGGCACTCAGGATAATTTGTTCCATGATCTTCCCTGGCACTGAGGTCAGACTGACAGGTCTGTAGTTCCCTGGATCCTTCTTCCAGCCCTTCTTGTACATGGACATCACATTTCACAACCTCCATTCCATTGGAATCTCCCCCATTAGCCAAGATTGCTGCTGAATCTTGAGCTTGGTAAGCACATTTGCCAGCTCCTCCAGCACTCTCAAGTGTAACCTCTCTGGCCGAATAGACTTGTGTGTAGGTAGTGCAGCAGATCACTAGCCATTTCCTCTTGGATTATGGAAGCCTCCTTCTCTTCCCCTTCCCTGTCTTCCAGTTGAAGGGACTGGTTACCCAGCAGCGAACTAGTCTTGCTGTTAAAGACTGGGGCAAAGAAGGCATTAAGTTCCTCAGCCTTTTCCTTGCCCTAGTCACTCTGTTTCCCCCAGCATCCCATAAAGGATGAAGATTTTTCTTAGTCCTCCTTTTGTTGTTGATGTATTTATAGAAGCAGATCGCAACCAGTCACAAGTGGTGTTCCCCAGGGCTCAACATTAGGGCCAGTTCTCTTTAATATCTTTGTCAATGATCAAGGACATCCTCAGTAAGTTTGCAGAAGACTCCAAGATGGGTGGGAGTGTTGGTTTGCTTGAGGGTAGGAAGTCTCTTCAGAGTGACCTGGACAGGCTGGCTCCATGGGCCATGGCCAGTTTTGTCCAGGTCAACAAGACCAAGCACCAGATCCTTCACTGGGGTCACAACACCCTCCTGCAACACTACAGGCTTCGGTAAGACTGGCTCTAAAGCTGCCTGGAAAAAAGGGACCTGGGGATATTGGTCAATAGCTGCTGAATATGAGGCAGCAGAGTGCCCAGGGGCCCAAGAAGACAAATAACATCCTTGCCTGCAGCAGGAATAGTGTGGCCAGCAGGACAAGAGAAGTGATTGTCCCACTGTACTCAGCACTGGTGAGGCCGCACCTTGAGTACTGTGTTCAGTTTTGAGCATCTCACTACAGGAAAGACTACTGGAGTGTGTCTGAAGAACGGCAAGAAAGCTGATGAAGGGTCTAGGAATTAAGTCTGATGAGGAGTGGCTGAAAGAACTGGGGTTGTTTAACATGGAGAAAAGGAGGCTGAGGGGAAACCTGATTGCTCCCTACAACTACCTGAAAAGAGGTTGTAGAGACATGGGGGTTGGTCTCTTTTCCCAAGTAACAAAGGATAAGAAAAGGGGAAATGACCTCAATTTGTGCCAGGGGAGGTTTAGATTTAGGGGGAAAAAAAAAAAAAAAATTGCTGAAAGGGTAGTCAAGCCCTGAAACAGGCTGCCCAGGGAAGTAGTATTCTTGGAGGTATTTAAAGGATGTGTAGATGTGGCATTTAGGGACATAGATCAGTGGTGGACTTGAAAGCGTTAGGTTAACAGGTGGACTTGGTCTTTTCCAACCTAAATGATTCTAAGAACATACACAGATTGGGTAGGATGATGCTGGTCAATTGGGCTTCGCAAACTTACTGGATTTCAGAAGTTCATTGGTTTTCTCTGAAGCAATATTTCACCACTGTATAAAATGACAGACTACTGTCCATTTTCAGAAGATGTCATGGATCATGCCTTAGTGCAACTAATTCACTTTTTATGTTTCTGAAAACCATTACTCTAAAAGATGGGAAGAACAATTTTGAGAATTCCCTTAGTGCTTCCTGTGTTCTTCTGGCATCAGTAACTGTCAAACAGTGAAGGGTTGCTCAGAGAAATCTAAGGATACTGTCTTTATAATATTCATGTCAGGCATTCTAGAGAAGGATGAAGTTCATTAATGTATATTCCCTATGCAATTTAACAGAAAATAAGTTGTTTCATTTTCTGGAATATATTTGAAAATTATGCTACTATTTTTACTTAAAGGAATAAAAATAAGAAAACTTTCTTAAAATTGCATAGAATCTGTTTTTATTGGTAATATTTTCTGTCAAGCTCTATTGGTTTAGTGTCCATTAATTCTGTTTGTTTCTTTTCTTTTGGAGGAGGTGAGGTTTTGTGGTATTCTTTTCTGCCTGTTAATATGCTGCTCAAAGCACAAGGGAAAAATCTAGTGGGAAACTAGAAGAAGCTGCTATGTATAGTTTTCATGCATATATTTTGCTTTCTACCCTTTAAGGTATTTATGCAGTTCAGATAAAGATTAAGCATGATGACTGAAATCATAAAAACAGCAACTACAGGCCAGTCAAAAATAGTGATTAGATGAAAAGTCCAATGATAAATAAAACCTTACCCCCTGGTTTTGAGTACTTTGGGTCTTCAAGAAAAAGCTTAACAGAGATAAAGCAGATGTATCCTGTAAAAATCTGCTGGTTTTATCCCCAGCTATAGATTGCACTTATATCACCTATGTGAGAAAATAAAGAGTATTTTGCATGTTGGGATGTGAGAGAAATTCAGGTAGTTCAACTCATAATGAACAGTAGCCAAGATAAATGTTCTTTGGACTTTTTTATTATCCATATTTTGCAATTTTGTCTGCTTCTCCATTATACAGGGTACCTCTGATGAGGAGTTTGGCTTTGCAAATTTGAAATGGGGAGTGAAAAAGCCATCGGCACGTGCCTCCAGGGTTGTGTTGTACAAAACAAGGAATAGTAATAGGCTATAGATGGTTTTCAAAATTCAGGACAGGAAGAAATAATCCCAGCTGCCCCTTTGTGAAGTTTTTCCTGGTGGCATGTGACAGGACTAGAGGAAATGGATATAAGCTGTGCCTGGGGAGATTTAGGCTGGAATTAGGAAATATTTCTTCACTGAAAGGGTTATCTAACATTGGAATAGTCTGCCCAGGGCAGTGGTGGAGTCACCACCCCTGGAAGTATTTAAACTTTGTGTGGACCTGGTGCTAAGGCGACATGATTTAGTGGCGAGCTTGTAGTGTTCGGTCGAGGGTTGGACTGGGTGATCTTGAAGGTCTCTTCCAACCAAAGGGATTCTGTGATTCTGTGACTTGGCTGAGGACTGATTCTCTTTCTACCTCTTTCTACCTTTTAACTGAATGGGCAGGTGGTATGAAAAGTAGTCAGCAGCCAAAATTCACTTAAACATACTAATGATAAATTTAAAAGTGATTAGATCTAGACATGAAGTTCAATGATTTTGAAATATTTTTAAAACAATAGTCAAGTGTAGGATATGATAAAAATACCATAAAACAGCTAAAACCCTACATGAAAAATTTTCACAGGATGAGCAGAGTAGATCCAAGATGAGAAATGGAGACTTTAATTTCTAATGTCTTGTTCTCAAACCAGCGGTTTGAGAAAACAAATGATAATATATCTGAGGGCCCAGAGCCTGAAGGGCAGATGGTTGCTTTGCTTCCTGGAGATTAAAGGAACTGAATGGTTGAATACCTTTGAGGAGCTGGAGTATCAAATTTTAAAACTGTGATGTCACTTTGTTGTAGCTATTTAGCTCTTGTTACCTGGGAAGAGGTACCATTGAATGAGAATAAGTAAAGCACACCTGACAGGATCCTAGCATGTGAAAAATAGAAGAAAAAAAAGACTGTTTTCTTAAGCATCTCCCACACTGATTACCTAATAACAGTACAAAGTTCTCCACAGAGATAAAGAATTAGACTGGGGATGGAACAAAGCACTTTCTTCTAACCTACCTTCCTCCTCCACATATCATAGCCTGAAACCACTTAGTTCAAAAATCAGCATAAAACAGTTCTCAGGATAGTTGCCTGATAAAATATTTAATCTAAGCTCCTCCCCCTCCATTAGGGTTCCTAGATTCTATATTGATATAAATTCACTTATGCTTGTCTTTAATATCCCATCATTGAGGGAACATAGAGTATTCATATGATAGGGAGCTCCTCATCTCCATTGACCGTGACCTGCTGAACTAAAGCTGACAGTCAGTCAGCTGCAAACATTTAGCGGCACTTCCCTGTAAAATACAGAAGCAATGACTATTAGGTCCGTTGACAGACCATAATAACTTGACTGTCATTTGGCCCATTTCCCATTGCCGACTCTAAACATTATTCACCCTGGAGGTTTTCAGGATCTGTCTGATGTTTTTCTTTGTATCCCAGTACAGTGGAAGTTTCTGAAAGGATTATTTTAACTTTATAATCTGAATAGTGGTCTAATAGGGGACAGCTGTGGCATCTGAGTCCCAAGGCTATTTATTGTCAATTAGTATGAATCATAAACATATTCCCTTCATTCTTTACTTAACTTGTCCTTAAATAAAGGACAAGACTCCGCAGGGGGTGGAAAATGAGTCTATGGCAAAGACTAGTGAAATAAGCTTAAACAGAAAGACTAACAGGAAAGTTCAAGATCCATTAGTGGAAGACTAAGGATAACGAATCTTTGTGATGTGAAGACAATTGATAATGAAAACAACATTTGATATTGAAGGTGTTATAAAAATATTATGGCAGAAATGCAAACTCTCAGACTTAAACCATGTATTACAGTTATAACCATAATAGTATTTTTCTATAAGCCCCTCTGAGTTTTTATTTTTTCATTTTTTTAAAAAGATACCATATGCTTCCAGAAAGCAGAGTCTTAAAAACCCTCTGTGGAAAAGAGCTAGATTCTACATACACCACTTGGAAGCTAAGGATGTGTGAGAACTAGGCAGCACCACTGCAGTGGCAGTGCTTGTGCCTGGACACCACAGAGCAGTATCCGAGACCACAAGTTGGTTTCCACACTTAGAATACAAAATGCTTTCTGTGATTATACACAAACAGAGGAGAAAAAGTACATCTTTAATACGCTAATGTAGTCTCAAAATATCATATTGCTATGGCTTTGACAACAGCTACAACAACAACAAAATAAATGGAGAATGTTACTATGCTTAAATGGTATTTGAAGTGACGTGATACTGAAGTATCATATGAAATCCATTAAATATTGCATGTCAGCAAATACATACATTTAGATTGGAAAGTGTTTGATTCAATGATCTGAAATATACTGCATTTAAAAGGAGCAATGATATCACAACATTGATTCCACACATGAATCATCAATATACCGACAAAAAACAGATGGATAAGCTTGTTATATTCTCTTAGAGAAGTCTGACACATAGGAAAAAAAAATGAAGTTGAGATTAGCTACAGAATTAGAAAAGGCTTTAGATATTAGTTTAAGTTACTTATAATGTATTTATGATAAGACTAGTATATTCAGACATAACTTCTCTTTAATAAGATGCTCCAAAAGGTTGGTCCAAAAACATACAAATATATTCAACACTACACAGACGTTTTGTGGGAATAATTTCCTGTTGCAGATAAAGGTTACAGAAGGTCATGGAAGAAATATGAAATTACAATTAATACTGTTAATATTAACTGACTTTTAAAATCAGTTGTAAATAAGTGAAAACTTCCTTCGTTTTTGGATTTGAGTGTTCTTACATGTAATGTTAAAATAATTTACTACGAGAAACATCGATGGAGTCTCCTGAGAAATGTTGTTTACATAGAATATTTTTTGAATTCCATAGTATTGAGATTGAAATACAGAGATCTTAATTTGATGAAATAAACAAGTGCAGAAATGCTGTATACAGTGTTTAGTTATAGCATTGCAGCAGAAAGGAATACAAAGCCAAAACTAGAGAACAGAGACAGTATGAAGCTGAATAATGAAAATCAAACTTCCAGATTGGCAGTACAATCAAGCAGAAAGAACACTGTCATCAGGAATAAAGTGAATGATCCACTCTCTTAAGAGAATGCTGATACATCTACTCCTGAAACAGATGTGTATACAATTTTCTGGAAATTAAATTCCACATAGTATAGAAATGTTAGTACTCCAAACACCAAAATACATAGATCAGTAATGAAGATTTTGGAAGGAAAAAATATAATCAAAGATGTAATATTGAACGCTTTTTAAAAAAAAAAAAAAGTTCCCTTTTTACACACATTTTGAAAAAAGTCTTTATTGCTTGATCAGTTTCTATTTTTCACTCTCTTATGGGAATAAATCAGAGCCATGTCCTAGAGACTTCTGGCATTTTTAGAACCCTAGATATTCACTTAAGAAACTAGATTGTTTGCAATTAGTAAAATAAGGACGATGAAAGAAAAATGAAGCAGGGAATTTAAGTCTTCCGAAAACTGGCATTTGTCCCTCTTTCTCTGCTGGACCTCTCTATGCACACACCGTGGTCAGAGTCCTAGAATTACTTGTTATGGAAGAGACCTCAGAAAGTGTGTACTCCAGCCATCAGAGTTGACTCAGATAGGTTTCTCAGGGCTTTATCCATTCAGGTCTTAAAAATGTCCAAGGATGGAGATTGTCTGTCTGGGCAAATTACAATGACTGTATTCTTGAAGAAAAATAAATAAATAAATAATCAGCTCTGAAACCTCTTTTTTCATCTTAGGCCCTTTGTCTGTTGCCTTTTCACAGTGCATCACTACAACAAGTCTGGTAATATATTCTTGATGACCTCCCTGTGAAATCTGGTGTGTCTGTGAGGAGCCCCCAAAGCCATCTGCGTCCAAGCCTGAACATCTATTCCCCAACTTCTCCACAGGGGGCAGCCATGCTAGACTCAAATTACTCTCGTGGCTGCTGCTGAACACACTGAAATTTGACCATGTCGTTCCTGTATTGGGGATCCTCAGCTAGGCACAGATGTTGTCTAATGAATGCTGAGTAAAATGTGATCATAACTTTCCTACTGGTGTAACCCTGCATGCTGTTGGCTCTCTCTGTGTTCAGGGCTCACTGCTGGCTCAGTTTCAGCTTGCTTTTCACCAGGACATCCAGCTGCTTTCTTCAGAGTGGCTCCTCAACCAGGCAGTGTCCAGTGTGTATCACTGCAGAAGATTATTCCTTTCAAGGTTCAGGACTTTGCATTTGTCCTTGTCGAACCTGATAAGATTCTTGTTTGTCCATTTCTCCCGTTTTGTGTAGGTCCCCCTGTGAGGCAGCCCGGTTCTCAAGCATATTGACTCATGCCTCCTCTGTGAAATCATCTGCACTCTTGATGGCAGTGTCCTCTGCCACTATTGGCAATGATGTTAAGCAGGACAGACCATAGGATAGACTTGTGTGGTACTGCACTTGTCACTGGCCTCAAGCCAGAGTACTACCCATTAATCACATCCCTCTGTGCCCAATCATCCACACAAATGTTTTCCAGATTCATTATCCACTCATCCATACTGCAATATCTCAGTTTGGGTTCAAGAACATTATGGCAGATTATGTCAAAAGCCTTGCTAAAGTCGAGATAAATAATACCTACTGCTCTTCCCTCATCCAAAAATCCAGTTATTTTATTATAAAAGGCAAAGAGGTTGGTTAGGCATGATTGTCCCTAGAAAATCTGTATTGACTACTCCCAATAACCTATGTCTCCTTCACATGTGCAGAAGCACATTCCAAGATTTTCAGGCTTTTCATGAAGATTACTTTACATTTGGCCCAGAATGGAAGTGAGGGTGACCAATGTGTAGTAGCCTAAACCATCTTTCAGCCTTTCTCACTTTTTCATTTTCCAGTAGTTTGCAGCAGGGTGATTTATATTATGCCATTTATTCCAGGTATTTTTATTTTCCTCTACAGTTTCCTTTTAAGCTAAATCAATGTATTCACAAATTAGAAATGTCAATAAAAGATCCATGTGCTATTTAGATGTTATTACAGAATGATTCTTTGTTCATTACTGCTTCCATCTAGAAAAAACAGCGGTCACCATACAACAAATTTGTAAATGCTATTTTTACTTTCATTGACAGAACTCCTTCCTCTCAATTAGATGTCTAACTCCAACTGGTGACTATAAAGAACTGCTCATATTTTTCCAATCTACATTTAGGCAAACAAATGTCTGCTGTAAACCTTTATGATTCTTTAAAGTAGTCACAATCTGATTATTCAAAAATTCTGATTTAATATGTCATGAAGTTGGCAGTGTTGTGTTAATCGTTGGACTTAATGATCTTAAAGGCCTCTTCCAACCAAAATGATTCAATGATTATTAAATACATGTGTATATAAACAAAGAGAGTCTATCTTTAAGGCTTGTATTTTTGTTCAATGAGAGAACAATCTTGCCATAAACAGTCTTCCTTGATTTCTTATAACACTAGAAAAATATATTCACAGGGATTGTCACTTTACTGAATGTTCTGAAACTTTTTAGTGTTAGACCACCAAGAAAGGGTCCAAGGAGTATACTTCTGAAATTATTAAAAATGTAATGATTCATCTCCTTAAAGCAACATAAAGTTATTCTCTTTTTCTCCAAGTGCACAAAGCTCTGGGAAATGTGCCAAAGAACTAAATGGAGGGATTGGGATAAATAAAATTGAATTTTCTAATCTGAAAACCTGTTTCTTTTACATTTAGGTTTTCTTTTTTTCCAGGACATATATATCTTGGTTTTTGTCTTTCAATTTGTATTTGTTATTGTTTTTTTCATCGCAAATTTGTTTTTTCCTCCCCTCATGCTTAGATTTAATTCTTCTCTTTCTTCCTTCTGTCTTAGTCTCTCACTTCTCAAACATGTTTCCATGTCTTTCCCTTTTCTCCTGACTTTCATTTTCTTCCACGCCCTGCCGAGTTCCTTTTGCCAATGGTACCCCAAGCTCTGTCCTCTTCTGCAGCTACGTTTCCTTCTTCTGTTTTTATACTCATTTATCCAATTCAAACATTCAGCTAATGACATATATAGCTATGAAATGCACATTAAGGAGGGAATGCTTGGGAAATGTGAGTGAAGTTGCTTCCTTATACACAAAAGTTTACATAAACAAGATTACTTTTAAAGAGGAAATACTAGAGTGATTTAAGCCTAATAGTTTAATTAAAAACATGTTAAAATAAACTGGCTAATTTGAAGCTTTGCAAAGCTTTGAAGTTTTATAAAAATTCCTGCCTAATTTTTCTGAAATGCAATGGCTAAAACTGGAATACCTTCTCATTCCCAAATTGGTGCTCCATACAGAGATCATAATATATATTTGAATGCACTCTCCGTTTTTTTCATCTATTAATTTATAACTAAAGCATTTCCATATTTTTTCACCCTGATAACAAAGTAAAAGTTTTCAATAACTTCTTTTCTTCTTTTTCTGTAGAACGAAAACTCTTTTAAACTCTCCCTGAATTATCAACACTATCTCCAGCATAAATTGAAGACATGGTCCCATAATAGCTAACATGAAAAAAATTAACTCTACCCCAGCCAAAACCAGCATAGGGTCTGAATCGGTTCTCAAGAGCACCTGCAAATTTTTGATTAGAGTGAAGTTTATCTTAAGGTTTAGCTGAAATTAAATAAATCTTATTCTTCTAAAAACTACACTTCATTATTTCAGTCATTAGAATATTAATTTATACAGTATATAGACCAGGAATAAATAATGCCAAGAGTTATTTCAGTTATAAGACCAATCAGCAGCTTGACTTGGATAACTGGTAATGTTAAAATCTGGTTTCAGTCAAACTCCAAATAGACTTAAATGTCTCATCTTGTATCCCTTCACTCAGTCGAAGAGATGTAAATGGTGCAGGTGCACACAATTACACTACTTGTCCTTCTGCCAAACCACCGTCTAAAACATGACTGAAGATTACGCATATCGTTACCAAAATAGCTGGATTTTTTTCTTCTTTAATATTCATTTTTCTAATGTAAGCACTTCAGTTATCACAAAGCATTAAAAAAAAATGGAGAGAGTTGCAAGCTCAGAGATTTATCAGAGGTGAATCATAAGGAGTATGTCTGCCTTACATGATGAAGAAAAATATTTGAACAGGATTTGATGGAGGTTCGGTATCCAAATGGAGATCAGTGACAAGTCATATCCCTCAGGAATCTGTTCTGGGATCAGTACTGTTTAACATCTTCATCAATGACATAGACAGTGGGATCGAGTGCACCTTCAGTAAATTGTGGATGACACCAAGATATGTGGTGTGATCGACATGCTGGAGGTAATGGACTCCATCCAGAGGGATTTGGACAAGCTCAAGAAATAGACCCACATGAACCTCATGAGGTTCAAGGCAAAGTGCAAGGTCCTACACCTGGGCCAGGGTAGGATCTGTTATTAGTACAGGCTAGGGTGGGAATGAAAGGATTGAGAGCAGCCCCATGGAGAAGGACTTGAGGGTCCTGGTGGTTGAAAATCTGGATGTGAACCAGCAATGTGCATTCACAGCCCAGAAGGCCAGTCAAATCCTGGGCTGAAAAAAAAGATGTGTGGCCAGCAGCAGGTCAAGGGATGTGATTCTGCCCCTCTACTCTCCTCTGATGAGACCCCATCTGGAGTCCTCAGTACAAGAAAGACATGGACCTGTTAGAGTGGTTGCAGAGGAAGGCCACAAAAATGATCAGAGGGCTGGAACGCCTCTCCTATGAAGACAGTCTGAGAGAGTTGGGGTTTTTCAGTCTGGAAAAAAGGAAGACTCCTGGACACCTCATTGCGGGCTTTCAATACTTAAGGGGTCATACAAGCAAGTTTTTAGCAAGGTCTGTTGTAACAGGACAAGGTGTAATGCTTTTACAATTTTTAAAAAGAGGATAGATTTAGACTAGATATAA
>VWZK01020004.1:0-41948 GCA_013396935.1 Baryphthengus martii
GGCAGTGCTGGGACCCCATGGTCTTAAAGGCCCCTTCCAAAAAAAATGATTCTCTGATGCTATCGTAAAAAAGAATTTATACGTAAAACAAAAGATCAGTCTAATATATTATAAATCTAAGATACTATATAACAGCAGTAAACTAAAATTTGGAATAACTATTATTAAACTCTCCAGAAAAACCCCTGTTGTGCACACACCCACACACACACCTCTGAAAGCCTAGACTCGCTTGTAGAAGACTAACTGACAGCCGTCCTAGCTGCCGGATGGAAGAAGCAGGAAACACTTGGGAATCAATAGGTCACAGGAGACAGGAGCAATGTTACTCTTGAAACCATAATTACCTGCTCAACTTGAAGAAGCACCCAGTATTTTTAGTAGGCAGTTGGCACAATCAGCAAGTTATTACCTTCCCAGGAGAAGGCCCTGTATTTAATATATCAACTGCTAATGAAGGCAAGGTGCTTGGACCTCCTTCGAAAGTCAACTCGGCTCCTTTTTGTCCTACCTTTCGCTGGTCCGATAAGTACGTGGCTGGAAAGGAGGCCAGTACCACCACAAATAGAGTGATTTTTTCCAAACTTATTTAGAACTACTGAAAAAAAAAAAATCAAAAATCTTATGGATCTTTGTTAAATCCCAGGTGCCTTTGTCTCAAGAAGTCAAGGGCATCTCCTAAGATGATTCTGCATTTTAGGAGAACATTGCATAAGAGAGTTACTGCTGCTTTTGCTGTTGCAAGAACACAACAGGTGCTCTCCACTTGGTTGCTCTCACATCATTTTTATGTAGTAGAAGTGTCTAAATATTTACCAGCATGGACTAATATTTATACAGCACAACGTATAAATAAGTTGCTTTAATAACTCAAAGCCATGATCTAAAACGTTAAGGTAGGAAATAAGAGAACGGACTACGGAGCTGAATCCCTGGGAAAGAAGGAATTACTGTCTGCTGAACTGTTATGTTCAACAGTGCAGGGCTCTGGGAATTAAAAAAAAAAAAAAAAAGGGCTGTTTTTACCCTCTATTTTCTCCTATTTAAGACAAAAGATCTTTTAAAAATAAATTAGGAAGCATTTAAGATAGGATGAGAAAGGCAGAGGAGAAGGTAAAAGAGGATGGCTCGCTCTTGTTTGCCGTTCCACCTCGACACATGTCACAGGGATCCACAACCTCTCCACTCTCACTCCCTGCAGCTGCATTTTCTGACAGGCACGGCCATCGCTTCTCCAGGCGTCAGCTCTGCAGCCAAACCTTTCACGGGGGTCTCTTTTTGGGTGTTGTATGGCCCCAGGTCATGGTGGGGACCCAGTGCACCTCTCTAACACAGGCATTTGGGAGCCTTCTTTCTCTCCTTTCCCTCTTGAAAACAACACAGGTCTAATTCTTCTCCACGTTGCTGTGATCTATCACCTCTTCCCCACCAGCCTGCCTTCCCAGCTTCCATTTTTCTTCTTCACTCTGCAGCATTTCCATTACTTCTTGAGGGCTTCATCCTCTACACGGATTACTCATCCTCCAGCTCCTCATCTGTACGTTCACCGGCAGCAAATCTTAATTTGATCTTCTGAATCCTGCTTCAAATTTCTGAACTCATTACAAGGGTCCTCACTCCATCACCTTCTCTGTATTCTCAAACTCCCCCTTTTTAAACTACCACTTGGTTTTCTTATTCCCCTGTGAGCATTTCTCTCCCCTGCCCCTCCAACCAGCTTTTAAGCCAATTCAAGCCCTTCAGCAAAAAAAAAAAAATTAAAAATTCATCTCATCTTAACCTTTCCTTTTTTAGACTGAAACATTTCTTTATTCTTTTCAGGTCTCATTCTCACTTATTCTCATTTTTCCCACCCTTTCCCACCACAGCGTACGAATTCCCTCCTGCCGTCTCCCAGCGCTGGCCCACTATCAACACGGGTTTTCCCAGCTCCCAAAGCCAAGAGACTTCTCTGGCAGAAATACTCTAAACCAGTTGACCTACTCTGCTCCGTTTTCTCCTTCTCATGCTTTTCTATGCTCAACCATTTCCCCCCATTTTAACCCTGTCTCAGAGTTCCAGCCTTTTCACCACATTCTTGTCTCCTCTTTCCGAAAACTTCACCTCCTGCCTCTTCTATTTCTCCAAAAACTGTCATTAATAAATGGAGAAAATGCAGCATGGCATTACCCTTCCCCTAACAAGCAGGGAGCCTGCTGGCCTGCAGACACTGGAGGCAGTTCGGCAACACAGGAATTTATATCTTTTAAAAAGGACTCCTCAAATCTGCACTGGAAAGGGAGCGACTCTAAATCCGACAGCGGAAAAGCCTCAGCCATTTCTCATGAATAAGCAGCAAAGAATAATAATCACCAAGTACTTTCTAAAGGAGCTTGTAATTCTGCTGGTGCCAAGTCCTCCCTCTCCAGTTTTACATCTTGCAAATACCTGAGATTACTGACTCCTCTTTGCTGGGCATTACCCAAGGTTAGCTCTTGAAATCTTTTTGTCAGCATTGCTGTTCTTCCACCACAAATCCTCTCCAGCCTAATGCTACTTCCCCAACGACAGGAAAAAAATGTAGAATTACAGCTGCAACTTCATGAGATATTGAGTAAAGGACTCAGGTTTTGCTCTACTCTGCTCCACAGATAATTCTATGAAAACACAGCTCATGGGATGTCCGTCCTCTACCTCCTTCAGCCTTCTAAGAAAATAATCCAGGAGTCACAGAGTCCGAGGCCAGAATTTTGAATTAACTTTCCTCTTTCTCTCTGACTTCACCTCTAGTTTAGTGTTCATCATTTTGCCCCAGCCTCTCACTCTGTCACCTAAACGTAGTATTTGTGGCGTACATCATGGAGACAAATCAGTCACAGAAGCGCTTGGGTGGGAAGAGATCTTCCAAGGTCATCAAGTCCAACCTCACTGCAGGAAGCAGGGACATCTGCAACTCGAGCAGGTTGCTCAGAGCCCCAGCCNCTTGATGCTTCTTTTGATGGAGAGCTGGAATAATTCTGCACAGAATCCCTCAGAAAAAAGTACCTACGGCAGGTTTCAGCATTTCCTTTGTGTCCTGTACAGCCGCATTTTCGATTGCTTCTTTCCAGACGTGCCTGTTCGCAGAGTACCCAGATAAACCACTGCTTTCCAACTGTGATTCCAATCAATATATTCCACTGTATTGATAACTTTTTAGTGTCAAAAAGCACCCAGTCCGACCTTGCACAGAAATACACCCGATTCCTGTGTCATGACTGCAATTTCTGCACTGTTTTATAAAGACGACCGATTTTGACTGCAGAAAAAGATGAAATCATGAAGAAAAAACCCATAATCTACCACGTTATCAAATAAAGTGGTTAATTCCCTATGCTGTTTACCATTTGCTCTTGAGTTCTCATTTCAATTTCTCGAGAAATAGTTTTCTCTTTCCTTCCACATCATTGATAAAGATATTGAATAGCACTGAGCCAAGAACAGAGGTGTATAGAATACACCTCTACACTCCACTCCACAGTTAATTACCTCCGGGGTAGTGCGCTTTTAACTTTCAACCACGCACCATTCTAAATCCAAGGAAAGAAAACCACCTTGGAAAAAAAAATAAAAAATAAAAGTGAGAGCCCCAGTTCAACTCAGAAGAGCTCTCTATTCCACGGAGACTTGAGTGACTCAGGCTTTCATGAAGCCAGGATATAATTTTCTGGATGAAGTAGTTCAACAAATCTTTCTCACCCTCCGCCTTCCAAGAGGAATTTGAAATTATTTGTCCTTAAGAACCGATTCCGGCCTGGATGGTAACTAATCGCCGAGCGAAGAAAGAGAAGCGGCAGGGAAATGATAACAGCTGGAACACGGTAGAAACATCTAGTTGTTTTAAAACAACCTGTACTCACAACAAACTGGTCCATGTCCCTTTCAAGCCCCATGTTTGGTAGATCGGGCATCATGTGCGCCACCACTTTGAACCCCGCGTCCTTGGCCAAGTGAAAGGACTCGCACACGGCCTTCACGGTGTGACCTCTGTGAGGAGAGAAAAAGAGATTCAGGATCACACTGGAAAAGACGTCTTTGGAGACATTACATTGAGATTATTCCCTAGGAAAGGGAGAAGGGTAGAGTTTGGAACACGGCTGCTAATAAAGGAGACTACGCTAGGGGCTAGAAGGAGTCCAGTTTGCTACTTCCAGAGCTGGTGAGCTCCACCAAGGCTGCAGCAATTCAAATCACAGCCTGAGAAACTTTAGAAAGCTGCTGAAATTCAATTTGTAAAGCAATGAGACAAGTTGATGCCACAACACAAGCCAGGACACGCTGCACCAAGAACCGCGTACAATCAAATCGAAGCATAACCAGAAACAAAAGCAACAACGGAGGAAAAGGAGGAGGAAGAGGGCTAAGCAAAACGAGCTGGCTAGAAAATCATCCTGCAACATACTCCCCAAACTCTCGAGTACTCCTTACAGAGAAAGACAAACTCTTCTCAATTTCTAAGAGGTGTCAAACCTCTGAAACGTCAGCTGGATTAGGACTCTGCGGGAGCTCGGAGAGCCTGGGAGCCCAAACGATGGTGGGAAGAAAGGCTGAACCTCACATAGCTCATTAGCTTCAAGCAAACTCCTTTCTCCTTCCACAGGAATCACTCTCACTACAAACAGCTCCTAGGAAGTCCCCATCACACGTTACCAGTCTTCCCATGAGGTCCTTGCTTTGCTCTTCCCCAGCTGGGAGGACTCTTCCACTGCCAGCTGACATTTCTGGACTTTTCTATCCCCTCGACATCTGCTACGTTCCTCCCTCTCGGCTCTCCGTTTTCTTCCCCTCACATTTTCACACCAGTTCCTCTCATTCTTTTGGAATTCCCTGCATAGAGATTAGCTCAGTAGGTGACTCTTCTTCTCCTCCACAGTCCTTCGGATAAAAATTTAACATCATCTGGGCACTTTTACAAAAACATGCCCTCTGCAGAGACCCAGTGTTGACCAAACCAAACAGCTACTTCCCTTGTTTTAAGGACTTCTTCTTTCCTCTCTACTGGAATATTCTGCCTCCTTTAAATCCCTACATATAGTTTCATGACTATAGTTTTATTTATGATTTTTTTCCCCACAAGTATTACGGTGTTTTTCTGAGACTGTTCAAGGACAGTATTACTCAAGACCTTGAGTAGCCCGAGGGGAGTAAGTGGAGACTTGCTTCATAAATAAAAATTATTTTCTTATTAGAAGCGGAATTTGAGCTGCATCAATAACTTGATTATTTGATGCCTAGTTCTGTTCTTGAATATTTTTCTGCCTCACAGCCACCAAAAGCACTCAAAAACCTCACTAATGACTTATGGAACATAATAGAAAGTAATTTCCAAACAGTTAGCCTAATTGGTTGTAATCTGACATTTTGCTACAAGCGAAATATTAAAAGTTTAAAGCCAAAACACATCCCCCACAAAGCAGAAGGAGAACAGAAGCAAAATGAGGTCATTTCAAAGGAAAGAGAAAACTTGAATCACCCTTCTCTTCACCCAGGGAAGCGGTGGAGTCCCCACTCCTGGAGGGATTGAAAAGCTGTGGAGATGTGGTGCCGAGGGACAGGGGTCAGTGGTGCCCTGGCAGGGATGGGTTAATGGTTGGACTCGATGCTCTTAAAGGCCTCTCGCAAACAAAATTCTATGATTCTCCGATTCTCTAAGAGCACATTCTAATTCGTTGTTCTAAAAAGCTGGAGAGAGATATTTGAGTGAAGAACCTGGATTTTCCCAGCTCTGAGACATCCTGCAGCAAAGCCTTTGAGGAATTCCACCAGCAGCTTTGAAAAGTGCCAAAAACCTTTAAAAAGAGCATTCTATACAGGATTCCTTCTGAGTGAAACCAAGTCAGGATACTACTCCATTTTTCTCCTGATTCATCAGCAGGAAAGCAAAGGCTCATTAGCAACCCTACAAGCCCAAAATGATGAGCGACTGATGGTACCGGCTCCGACGTGACGGACAAACCTGGAGGAAAACTGAAGATGGTTTGAGTGAGAGCAAAGTGAGGTTGTGAAGTTCCATCTCACATAAGGATGTTTTTCAAAGATGAGGTGAAAAAAAAAAAAAAAAGAAAAGATGGAGAGGAATTAATTGTTGAATTTACAATCTGCGTCAGAATTCACTGGAAACAAACACGTCCAGCCTAAGAGTGAGATCTCCCTACGTTCCTTGGTATGGATCTTTTCCTCTGGAAAGCTCTGACATCTAGAGGAGGAAAGTACCACCTCTAAATATTAGCTCTTCACTCTTGGACTACTCAATAAATGGCTTTTCCTGCCTACTGAGACCTGGAACCTAACTATGTCCTGGCAGTGCCATCCTGCACTTCCACGCACCAGCTAAACCCGCAGGAGGAAGCTCATTTTGGATTCTTGTTTTAAGCCTCTAAAGAGAAAATGTCCAATATTTTCAGTTTTGTGCTACTGCCTTTAAGGTAGGTATTAACCAAAATGTGCTCTGCTTATTGAACCATAATCCCTCTGCCATTACGTTTGATTACGGTTATTAAACATCTCTGGTAGGTGACCAGAATATGCAAGAAGAGGGAAGGCAAGTTGAATGAATGTCAGAAGTGGCAAAACAAGAGAAGAAAAAAAAAAAAAAAAAAAAATCACTTCTTTCAAAATCTTAACAGAACTATCAGGCTTGCAATAAATTAAAAAAAAAAAACCAAACCAAAACCAAACGAGCTTGGCTTACTTGCCTGTAAGGGGTGGGATGAACAATATATTGCACAGTCTCCTACTTAGGACAACCGTTCTTTAGGCCACAGGTCCAAGATGACAAGGAATAAATCAGAGGCCTCTTGTGAATGTATTTTTCAGTCCCTAGGGATACTGTATTCCTAGAATGACTGCGGTTCATCTATCAATGGGTGTTGTTTCCGGCTGTGTCTCGCCCTTTGTACTTGCCAGTGACTTCTCTCCTCTCTGATATTCAGCAGAAAAAGGTTCTACGGTGTAGAGGATGTGCTGTTTGCTGGCAAAATACCTCCAGGAGTTTACACTGAATTGGATCTGCTCAAGTCTATAGATTATGAATTGTGTAGGACAAGAACTATGAGCTCTCTGTGGGCACATGTTCTAGTTTATAAAACTCCCTGACAGGAGGTTGGAATCAGATGGGGATCGGTCTCCTCTCCCAGGGATCAAAGGCAAAGAGCTTCAAGTTGCCCCAAGGTAGGTTGAAGTTGGATATTTGGAACAATTTCTTCCCCTCCAGTGGTGTCCAGGCCTGTCCCAGGCTGCCCAGGGCAGGGGTAGAATCCCCCTGCTTCCTGGAGGGATTTCCAAGGCGTGGAGCTGTGGAGCTGAGGGACAGGGCTCAGGGGTGCCCTGGCAGGGATGGGTTAATCATGGGACTTGATGATCTTGAAGGTCTTCTCCAACCTCAACAACTATGATTCATTTAGGAAGCAATAAAAAAAGAGAGGTGCACAATGCAGAAAAAGAACACGAGTTGAAAAGAAAGCACCACAAATAACTCCATTTTCTCAAGCAACGATCTACGCAGTATCACAAAGAAATCCATGAAGCCGCTGCGGTTTATCAATTTTTCTTCACAGATGTCTGGCCACACAAGTCAGGAAATGAGCTAAACCTTTCACCACTCCATGTTAAATCGGTGCTCAGGCAAACGGGCCGAGACACGCTACTCAAGAGCATGCCGGGACACGGAGAGTGAGCAGCCAGGCTCAGCTCGGCCCTGAAACTTTCCTCTCACCTGTTGGTGTCCCTGGCCACGTCCTCGTACACGCTCTGCACTCCGATCTCCAGCCTCGTACAGCCGTAGGATAACATGTCGCTTAAATGTCTCTTCAGGCAGTAATCTGGCCTGGTCTCTATCGTTATCCCAACACATTTCGTCAGGCTTCGCTCTGAATACCTGCAAAAAAAAAAACAAACCAAACAAACCATCCTCTGTTAAAACAGTGAAGGCTCCACAGGTAACTTCAGCAGTTTCCAACGTCTTCCAGGTAAAAGTTGCTAGGTCACTGCCAGAATTAAAATCCAGGTTAAAACTCTCAAATATCCCAGCAGTTGGAGTGTCCTTAAGTCCACAGCAATGCAGGGATGAAACGACACACAAATAAGCACGTTAATAAAAGTCTGGGGTTTGTTTTGTATGAAAAAGAACTGGACTGGGAAAGCCTTGTAAGGTTTTTTTAAACAGGATTGTTAGGAAGATGCTCCCAGACCAAACTGAGCCTTCAGTGCTCATTGGGGACCTGAGGGTACTGATTGACAACCTGCTGAAGATGAGTCACTATGTGTCCAGGGGGCCGAGAAGCCCCCAGCATCCTGGCTGGGGCAGCACTGGGGGGGCAGCAGGGCCAGGGCAGGGATCGTCCCCCTGCACTGGGCACTGGGGAGGCCGCCCCTGGAATCCTGGGATCAGCTTTGGGCCCCTCTCTCCCTCCCAGAACAATCTGGAGGGGCTGAAGCGTGGCCAGAGAAGGGCACCGGAGCTGGGGAAGGGTCTGGAGCAGGAGTGTGGGGAGGAGCGGCTGAGGGAGCTGGGCTTGTTCAGCCTGGAGCAAAGGAGGCTCAGGGGAGACCTTCTGGCTCTCCACAACTCCCGGACATTCAGGAGCTTGGAGCCAGGGCGGGTCGGGCTCTGCTCCCAAGGAACAAGCACCAAGACGAAAGGAAACAGCCTCAAGTTGCCCCAGGGGAGGTTTCCGTTGGAGCTGAGGAACAATTTCTTCCACCTCCTCTAGGATTGTCCAGGCGTGTGCCAGGCTGCCCAGGGCAGGGCTGGAGTCCCCCTGCTCCCTGGCGGGGTTTCCAAGGCGTGGAGATGTGGTGCTGAGGGACAGGGGTTAGCAGGGGACTTGGGAGAGTTAGGTTTATGGTTGGACTCAATGATCTTAAAGGTCTTTTTCAATCAAATTGAAATGAAGCCTGGGGAAAAAGGGAAGTCAGAGTAGGGAATGAGAACCATGCTCACCCTTGGGGACAAACCAAAAGCAGCCTGAGCACTTGCTTCTGTCCAGACAGCGGCGATAGAACAGGATCTCAAATTAGGGAGTCTGGTACAGCCAGAACATTTTCATTTGATTCTCACTATGTACAGATAAATTACAGGAAGTGGGACAAGATCCAGTTGCGTCCTCACAAGACAACCTATCACGCTGTCGATGGAAACCTCCCCAGACCAGTTCCCTCTGTGAGCACGCAGCACGCTCACGACTTCATTGAAATCTGACGGCGAAACACAACTCACTGCTACCCTTCCCCCCCCTCCCTCCTCTCCCATTTATCACTGGATGTCTAACAAAGACTAATTATTGCAGCTAATAGAAAAATCCAGTGCCGACGACAAATGGAAATCACTGACCTACGAGAGAGTCAAACAAAAGGGGAACAAAAAGGAATCCAAAGCAGCTTTGAACCAAAGTTCACAAAAGGAAACCATCCATCAACATAACCTCCAAGGCCACCAGCAAGGATAATACTCTTTTCCATACAGAAATCATTTCACTTGACCATCTTCCCTGCAGAATATGGTGGTTGTACAACCGAGGGCTGCAGCACAAGAGAGATTTACAGCAGGAAGAAGGAAACTTCTTCTTTGGAAACCATTGGAAACTGCAGAGATAATCTGGACAAATCCAAAACCGGGATGGGGGCAGGAGGATTAACGGCCACTGCTGGAGAGGAAGATCAGTCTCTTTAATAATTCCAAACGAGGAAGAACTCAATATTAATGTTCAATGTGGCTGAAAAGAGGACACCTTGAGTAGAGAGAAAGAGAGAGATGGTGATACCTGAAAGAATCCTGCACATCCAAATGACAAGGATGACTAACCTCAGCTCTCTATTAGGTGTTCTATAAAGATTCATCATCCAATTTCTGGCTCCGGAGAGCTGGGAACTTCTGAATCACAGCAAAGCTCCAGAGCCTACTTTAGAGTATGATAGAGATCCAATTCGCCCAAAAAAAACAACCCAAAAACCTAAAGCTTCTCTCATCCCTTCTCCAAAAATGCAGCAAAACTCTCTAGTGGATTCAGGCTCACAAGCAAAAATATTAACTCCCTTCAAATCTCAGACATAGAAAGACCAAGATATTTGGGGGATAGACTATAATGGCTGTCAAAATACGCATCTAAAAAAAAACAACAAAAAAAAAAAACAAGAAAAAGAAAAAATAAACCAAGAAAAAAAAAGCCTAAAGACAAAAAAAAAATAAAAAAAATCACGTAAAACATTTCAGAGTTTGTGGTTCACTAATCTGACAGACGAAGAGAACAATTGTTTATCACGTCAGCGAAAACATTGCCAACGTCTGATTCATTAACAGCAGACTAAAAACCACCCACTTTTCAAGGCGTGATTTGCAAGAATTAGAGAAATTTCAGCGAAGGAGAAAGGGGAAAAGGCACCAGAGAACTCACCCATCACACCGGAGGGTCCGTGACCATACTAAACACCTGCAATTAGGCTGGAAAGGGGAGACAGAAATAATTATCTTCCCAGCCCTCAAACAAATTTATGGCCAAGATATAAAATGCTGAATATCATGAAGACCAACAGACCCTAAATTGTAACATTTCTAAGAGCACCAATGGGATTTTTACAGCTGGTAAAACTGTCTTGCCTAACTCTAGGCTGAAAAGAGAAGCATAGAATGGTGGGGTTTGGAAGGGACCTCTGGAGATCATCGAGTCCAACTCCCCTGCCAGAGCAGGATCACCCAGGGCAGGACACACAGCAACAGATCCAGGAGGGGCTGGAAAGTCTCCAGAGAAGGAGACTCCACCACCTCTCTGGGCAGCCTGTTCCACGATCTGTCACCCTCAAGGATAATGACCCTTCCCGATAACCGGGAAAGCAAATCAAAGCCGAAGTCAAACCGGATTGAGTAAAAACGACGGCATGTCCAAGAGAAGTCATAAGACTCATTAAATCACCATCCTCCATAAGAGGCAAGATGTTTTCAGCGCAAGCCACAAGTCCTCCAGCTCTCCCCGGCAGCCCTAAGGACTTGAGGCGAGTTGTGAGAGCGCAGTCTCATTGTTGATTTTCTCAATGGAAAACAAAAGCCTGGGTGGCGTGGTCCGTACTTAATGAAGGCCACAGAATCTTTTCAAGGAATTGGAAAAGAGAAAGAAATGTGGGATAGTCAACCTTCCACAGAAGGTGGTTCTGGCAACACATCTCCAACATCATGGCCAGCAGAATCCCCTCTCGTGAGACCCCAGCTGGAGTGCTGGGTCCAGCTCTGGGGTCCACACACAAGAAGGACATGGATCTGCTGAAGAGGATCCAGAGAAGGGCTACAAAGATGATGGGAGGGCTGGAGCACCTCTGCTGGGAGGCCAGGCTGAGAGAGTTGGGTCTGTTCAGCCTGGAGAAGAGAAGGCTCCAGGGAGACCTCACTGTCACCTTCCAGTATCTGAAGGGGGGCTCCAGGAAAGCTGGGGAGGGACTTTTTACAAAAGCCTGTAGTGATAGGACAAGGAGGGGATGGTTTGAAATCAGGAGAGATTTAGATTGGAAATAAGAAGGGAATTAATCGCATTTTTACTATGAGGCTGGTGAGACACCGGCCCAGGTTGCCCAGGGAAGTTGTGGATGCTCCATCCCTGGAAGTGTTGAAGCCCAGGCTGGATGAGGCTCTGAGCAACCTGCTCTAGTGGGAGGTGTCCCTGCCCATGGCAGGGGGGTTGGAACTGGATGATCCTGAAGGTTCCCTCCAATCCAAACCATTCTCTGCTTCTACGGTTATCTGAACAAAGAAAGAAAAATTTGACTTTGCTTCTGTCTTTCCTCAACTTTCAGACTTCAAAGACTCAGTGGGATATTGAGCTTTTTTCTCCTATTTGCAAACTGGGCCAGGCTATTGCATTTGAAACCCAAGATTTGCAACCAATCTATTTCGTTTGTAACCCAGTAAGGACTGGCACAAATGGTAAGATTTGAAATTAAGCAGCCAAACACAGAGTATCAGAAGTGGGGATGAATTAAAAGCTTCACGAGATCGACAGAACTTGTCATTTTATGGAAGGAATTATCAAATATCATAATTATCCTAAGATAAATATAAGATAAATATCAAATTATCATAAGAGCTGTGCTGATGACTTATTATACAGCACAAATGGGCATTTCACAACTATTTTAAATATTTTTCTCTTATATTATTTTAATTATTTATTTAAAATATTTAATTTTCATGATTCTTTTCATTATTTTAATTTATATGATTTTTACTTATTTAAAAATAGATCTACCAGTGTTGAACATTTAGCTTCAACATTTTCCTACGCACGGCCAGCAGCTCCTTCATTGACCGAGTCAAAGGTGAGCTCCGAGAAAGAGCCTGGCGATCTAAAAAGGGCAGGAAATACTACCCAAAAGGTTATCTCCTAATCACTGGATTTACATCAAGACAGAAACTGACTTTTTTTTTAATCAAATTGGCAAGATATCTTATTTTAAAGCAAATTTAGGATCCCAGACAGATATTTACCAGGCAGCAGAGAAAAATAAACTGACATATGGTTAAAATAACCCTTTTTTTAGTGGAGAAAGCTTCAGATTTTAATTTTTTTTATATATACACTTTCAAATTTTTACAGAAGTACATATTTGAAATCTGATCTCGATTTGCAGATCGAGTCATACTTTTTTAAAAATTATTATCATCATTGATCAGTGATTTACGCAACAATTTACAGTAGATTGGCTATTCCAAGACTGACTTGGCTTCTCCTACAGCTCCCACTTTCAGTACCCAGGTTTCACGGTAACCGCTCGCTGGAAGTGTGGTGGTTTCTCCTGTCTTCGGGAAGGCAGATTTTTGGTCTTGCAAATCTCTGCTGAATCCCCCTGGCCACTTTCCCAACCATGGAAGCAGCTTCCACGAAGCCATGCTCCAGAAAGCTCTCGAAGATCCAACGACCAGCCTGTAGTTCTCCTTCTCACCCTCTGAAGACAGACAAGCCTCTTCCAGTCGTTGGTTGTCACAACCTCTCCAAGGTGAGATGGAGCTGCCTCACCCGTCCCCTTCCACAAACTTGCTTGTGGCCAATCCCTAAATCACCACCTAGGAAGAGCAGATCTTCCAAATAAAGACCAAGCCAAAGAAACACTCCATTCCTCACCCTCTTCCTACGTCCTCCATCACAGAGTTGCCTCCCTCACCCAGCAGTAGACCCACATTTTCTCTTGTCTTCATCGGCTGACAACGTACCTACGGAAGCCTTTCTTGTTACCTTACAACCCTTGGAGTTTTAACTCCAGATGAACTTTCCCAACGTGCCCTCTGCCTGCCTGTATCCCTCCTGGGTATCCCGTACCTCCTTTCACCTTCTGCACACAGGGGTTTTGTTCATATTTGAGCTCCATCAGGACATCTCATGCCTGCTTGGTTTCCTGCATATCAGGATGCACTGATTTCTCAATTTGAGGAGGTTGTCCTGGAAGATCTACTAAGCTCACCTGGCTTTACTCATCCCACCTTCCCATGGGATTCTGCCTGGAAACATTCAAGTTCATTGTCCTGAATTCTGATGTCTTTATTCTGCTACTCACATCCTTCAGGATCTTAAGCTCTAGTATCTCAAGAACCCTTGCAGTCAAGACCTCAGCCATCTCTCTGCAAGTAGCAGATCCAGGAAAACACCTTTCTTAGGCACTGGACGAGCCAACTATTTCAAAATATCATCACAATGCACTCCAGAAACCTCCTAAATGAGTTGTCTCCTAACCATGCTGCCATTCTAGCAGGTATTGGGGTGTCAGACTTGATCCAAGGACTTCTGTGTATTCTTCATTAAGTGCATATATTTTAACGCTTACGTCATTTTCATACCTTTTTTTTTAGCACCATCTCCCATTTTGAACCATTCTTCTTTGATACCAAAGATACCAAGCCTTCGATACCAAAAACAGCCACAGAACTTTGCAGACACACCAGTGCTACATCCAGATGGGAGTATGATTTGCCTATTCCCATCCAATTTTCCACTATTTATACAGTCAAGGGTAATTTGGCTGCTGAATCACACAGGGAAAAAAAAAAAGCTCAGGATAATGAGACTTAACTCCGAAATATTTTCGAGATATTTCGCTGCTTCTCAGAATAGAATCCTGCACTATTCCTAGAAAAAAAACAAACCCAACAGCTTTACATTTTCCCATCAGAAAGTGCAAGGCTTGCTCGTATACAACTGACTATGGAACACAGATTTATCCTTTCTTCGTCCATCTCCAATATTGATAGCTCCTGCCAGCCCTCAGAAATCACTGGTTTAACACAAGTATTAAAGAGAAGGCCCAGAGGCAAAACCCAACAGAATCCTGTTAGAAACCATTCAGGTCAACGACGATCATTTTCTGCCACGTCTGTTTTGAAAACCAATTTAATGGGTGACATGTTGTTTTGTTTTTTTTTTAATGATGTTAAAATATTTCACTGTACCCAGTTAATTCTCTTGCAATTTCTTTAAAATGGCCAATAAGCTTATTTACCGGGTACAGTCACTTCTCAGGATCATGGGCATGATGGATTTGCCTTCACTTCATCTTTAAAAACAACGAACATCTTGGCACGTATCCCGCGATACGAAGAGGGAGCGGTCTCTATCCAACTAGGCAGACAATCTAAAAAGTAGATATGCAGAGCTCTGAAGAGAGTGACTTCAGGGTAGTCAAACACTAGAGGTTAAGATGATCTTGATGATGACCAAGACAAGCTAAACTATTACTAACCAAGAGAAGAAAAATAGAGACAGTCCTGAGAAATCTATGAACCCAAGTTGGAAACTCTACCCATGATGGTCTCGTATATACCCAATTCCCAAGTTCATTCTCAGGTTATTATTTATGATGTGAATTTCTTACAGAATCATAGAATCATTTTGGTTGGAAAGGACTTTTCTGATCATGGAGTCCAACTGTTTCCCCATCCCTGCCAGGGCCCCACTGAGCCTTGTCCCTCAGCACCAGAGCTCCACGCCTTGGAAACCCCTCCAGGGAGCAGGGGGACTCCAGCCCTGCCCTGGGCAGCCTGGCACACGCCTGGACAACCCCAAAGGGCAACAAATTCTTCCTCAGCTCCAACTGAAACCTCCCCTGGGGCAACTTGAGGCCATTTCCCCTCATCCTATCACTTGTTCTTTGGCAGAAGGAACAAGTCCTATCGTTGTTTCCTCTGGAACCTGAGAGTGGAGATGGATTTTATCATCTCAAGCAGCAGCAAACATCTTACAGTGTTTCTCCACCTTCCCTGGAACAGTCTTATTAGGTATCTGCAACACAGCAGCGCAGAGGGACCCCACCTAATCAAAAGAATCATCCAAAATCAAGACAAGTGTAGAGCAGAAGATGACAGTGGGGCAATTTGAATACCAGGCTGACTGCAGAGGGGAATTATGCAAATGAAGTGGATGCTAAGCCATACAAATGAAGGAAACGAGATACAGAGCAGCCTGAAGATTTGCAGGCAGAGCTATTGTGAAGTCAGTTCTTTTCTGCGGGCTTACACAACTGTCTGAAATAGGAAGAGGTGAAGGTGAGATTATTAATTTTAATTGTTAGAGAATGTTTGAGGGAATTTTCAGTGAACGCTGGGACATTAAGCAGACCTTCAAATCAGAATCTGCCTCTTAAATAAACGTTTTGCTGTTGTTTTTTTAGATCAAAAAGGCACCTACCTCTCCACAAGCCACAGCAGTTTGACACAGGGTCTCAAATACTTTCTCAGAGAAAAAAAAACAGACAGCACAGTGCTGGCACAAAACAACTCATTTAACAAAACCTCTGCTGGATTTCCATTAAACTTTGGTCTACAGATAAAAGTCTTATCCACTAAGAGACCTGAACACCAAAGACTCGATTATTTACAATCCGTACTACAGCAGCTTCCCAGCTCCCAGGTTGGGATCAGAGTGGCAAGATGCCAGAAAATGCAGAAAGATTTGTCTCACCCCAGCAAGCTCAGGAAAGAGAAAGGAGAATAAAGCAGGTGGGTTAACACAGGGTGTAAATGGCACATAAAATCACACGCTTTTATCGGGTTTATGTGTTTCAGAGAAGGAGAAAACATCAAGAGGAGGTAAACAGGGAGGTAAAAGAGCAGGAAAAGGCACATGAAGCAGCAGAACCTCAAAGCACAAGAAGCTCAAAGGCAGCATCAAAGAGAACCAATCACCAACAGCAAAGATGTTTAGGTCAACCTGGTAACATGGAAAAGGAGGGAGAAAAGCAGCCCCAGAGGGGAGCTGAGCAAGGCTGAGCAAGAGCTCCAGGGCCCCCGGGGGGCAAGAGGCTGGGGCCAGACTCTGCTCAGGGGTGCCCAGCGCCAGGACGAGGGGCAGTGGGCACCAAGTGGAAGCCAGGAGGTTCCCTGGGAGCGGGAGGAGCAACTTGTTTGGTGGGAGGGGGTTGGAGCCTGGCCCAGGCTGCCCAGAGAGCTTGGGGAGTCTCCTTGTCTGGAGAGATTCCAAAGGTGCCTGGACCCTGCGCTGCTGGGCCCCCTGCTCTGGGTGACCCTGCTGGAGCAGAGGGGTGGCACTAGATGAGCTCCAGAGGGCCCTTCAAACCTCCACCATGCTGGGACTCTGATCTAGTACAACTAATCCAACCCAACAGTCCTCAAAAACTTGCCTGCAGGACATTCCAGCCAAAGAAAACCTTGACGAAGGGGAAGATGGAAAAAATGATGAAGATGCTCACATGTTGACGATGTCCCTGCTCAGTGTAGCGGGGCTGGATTAGATGACCTTTCGAGGTCCCTTCCAACCCAAACCATTCTGATTCTATGATTACCTGATCACCACTGCTGCTAACGGATTATCCAACAGCAGCCATTTCCACAAAACCATGATGATCATCCAGCATCTCCAACAAGTCTAACATGTCAAAAAAAACCCCACCTTTTTGTGCTGGTGACTACAGGGAGCACAATTCTAGGAGTAACACAACTACAGGTGTTCGAGGCAAACAACGACGTGGAACTCAGAGAAAAAAGCGACACCACTGGTTTCTGAAGAGGAAATGGCCCGATGTAAGACAGAAGGATCTCACCTCTTGCTGAAACGCCCTCCTCTTCCTTGAGCTCTAATAGCTCTGCTTTATCACACCACCAACCTCTGAAGCACACCTAGCGATAATTAACTCCCTATCTTACCATTTCCTGCCGGCAAACCAAACAGGTGGCATCTTACTCATCCCATGTGCTTCAAAAAGCCGTATGTTTGATGATTGCCCGGAGCAGGTCTTTCTGAAAGCTCCACTGTCAGTAATTTGGCTTTATACTGCTCCTCCTGGTTTGTTTGTTGGTTTTTTCTTATGACATTTCAATATTTTCTTTATCACTGCTACCAGGCGTACGACAGACTTTGCTTCCCGAGCGGCATCGCCCAAGGTTCCGTTTGCAAATACTGTAAAAACGGAAGTTATTCAAAATACAGTCGTTTATTGGCTGAAATATAAATTTCTGATTTCGACAAAGCAGTGGGATTTATGCCTGCTAAAAGATAAGGGAAAACAAATTTTATTTTATTTTTTTTCCCCTCCATGAAATGCCACTTAACCGCTAAGTCACACGTAATTATGCTCCCTCCTGCTGTGCCACTTGGTGTTAAAAAACCCAAGACCTGCATTCAAAATAGTACCAGTTCTGAAGCCAAAAAAAATAAAACAAACAACTCCTAGAACTTACCAGTTTTCTCTTCCTTAATTTGTTTACCAAGTCGTAACCACGAGGATCGGCTCTGACAGCTGAACATCCTCCCAAATAAAGCACAGCCCGAGCAGGAGCGGCACCGCCAGCTTTCCACACTCTGGGCCTCATCAAAGGAGGGCTATTTGCATGGGCTAATTAAACGCCTGGCTGTAACGACAAGGAGGTAATGACGCTGGCTCCAGAGGGAAAGGAGGTGGGAGGGTGGTTTGATTTATTTTTATATCCTTCCCGACATAAAAATGCTCATGGAGAGGACCTCTGGGCAAGGAAACTGTAGCTTTTGTTGGAGGGACTGAGCAAGTTTGCCAATGACACCGAGCTGCGTGGTGCGGTGGACTCACCTGAGGGAAGAGATGCCATCCAGAGGGACCTGGACAGGCTGGAGAAATGGGCCGGTGCAAACTNCCTGGTTGAGAGGCGTCTCTGCCCATGGCAGGGGGTTTGGATGAGATGATCTCTGAGGTATCTTCCAGCCTAAGCCATTCTAGGATTCTATGACTCCACCCCTCACGACGGGGCCGCGCACAAGAGCGTCTCTGCTCTTACTGTGCTGGGCGAAGAAATGCAGAATTTTTTTGAAAGTCATCGTCACTGTCTCCTCTCTGAGGACATCTGAGCAGGCCCTGAAAGGTCAGTCTTAGCTCAGGAGGCACAGAAAAAAAAAAAAAAAAGAAAAAGGACACGGAACAGAAAACCTGGACAGAACCTTCTGAGACTGCAGGCTCATTTTCTGAGCCCCCATCCACCAAGTTCAAGGCGAGAGCATCACAGACAACGTGGGTTTTTTTCAGCAACAAATTCTGAGCTGTAGTTGAAAATATCAGCATGAACAAGCATCCGCTGCAGTGAAATATTTCGAACGAGAAATCCAGAAGCTGAGTTGCAACCTTAAAGAATCCTCTTTTTTTACCTGTCTCTGTCTGAACTAAAGGTTTAGGGAGGAAAAATGCCCCAAAAAAGAGGTTAGTACGGGCAAGAAAGCACTTATCTCCTTCTCCCTTATGTCAGCTCCTCGCCTTCCTCAAATCTGTCCCAGTGAGCAGAGCCAAATTACAGTCTTGGAGGCTGAAGTCTTCACATTTCTCCCGGAACAGAGGCAGCAACAGGAGTCACCAACTTCCCTGCTTCACAGAATCACAGAGTTGGAAGGGACCTCGAAAGATCACCTGGTTCAACCCCCCTGCCAGAGCAGGATCACCTAGAGTAGGTCACACAGGAACGTGTCCAAGTGGGTTTTGAATGTCTCCAGAGAAGGAGACTCCACCACCTCTCTGGGCAGCCTGGGTCAGGCTCTGTCAACCTCACTGGGAAAAAGTTCCTGCTTAGATTTACCTGGAACCTCCTCTGCTCCAGCTGCACCCACTGCCCATCGTACTATCATTGGGCATCACTGAGAAGAGCCTGGCTCCATCCTCCTGACACTCGTCCTTTCCATATTTATCAACATTGATGAGGTCACCCCTCAGTCTCCTCTTCTTCAAGCCAAAGAGACCCAGCTCCCTCAGCCTTTCCTCAGAAGGAAGATGTTCCACTCCATCATCTTTGATGCTCTGTGCTGGACTCTCTAGCAGTTCCCTGTCCTCCTAGAACTGGGGTGCCCAGAACTGGACACAATATTCCAGATGCTGCCTCACCAGGGCAGAGTAGAGGGGGAGAAGAACCTCTCTTGACCTACTCACCACAGTCCTTCCAATCCACCCCAGGATATCATTGGCCTTCTTGGCCTTGAGGGCCCATTGCTAGCTTGTGGCCATCCTGCTGCCCACCAGGACCCCCAGGTCCTTTTCCCCTTCACTGCTCCTCAGCAGGCCAGTCCACAACCTGTACTGGTCCCTGGGGTTGGTCTTTCCCAGATCCCAGACTCTCCACTTGCTCTTGTTGAACTTAATTAAATTTCTCCCCGCTCACCTCTCCAGCCTGTCGAGGTCTCACTGGCTGGCAGCACCTCTCTGGTCTGTCAGCTGCTTCTCCCAGCTCTGTCATCAGCAAACCTGCTGACAGCACCCTCTGCTCCCTCAGCCAGGTGACTGATGAACAGATTGAACAGTACCAGCCCCAGCACTGACCCTTGAGGGACTCCACTAGATACGGGCTTAGCGAGACCCGAGTCCCTGAACTGCCTTCAGATGGTAACTGGAGAGCCTGTAACAAACTGACCTGGTGTGGAGGTGGAACAAGGGACCTGCAAGCTTCAGGAACACACCAACACTGTCTCGGGCAACTCCAAAGGTGTGTTTAGCTCATCATCCCATCCACTCATGGTTGTTGCAGATGTTCAGATGAGAGCAGTAGAGCAGGACAAGCTGCAGTGCATCTTGGACATTGGGAACAAGTTCTTCACTCTGAGGGTGGTGGACACTGGAACAGGTTGCCCAGGGAGGTGGTGGAGGCCCCGTCCCTGGAGACATTCAAGGTCAACCTTGATGGGGCTCTGAGCAATGTGATTTAGTTGAGAATGTCCCTGCTCAGTTGCAAAGGGGGTTTAGACTAGAAGACTCAGAGGTCCCTCCCAACTCAAGCCATTCTATGATTCAATGACTTTCTTTGAATACTCTCAAAATTGCAAATTATTTCCTCTTGAGGGACTCTCTAAGACAGAGATGATGTCTTCAGTAAGTAGCAGGTGTCTTAGTAGGACTTAGGAGCATTTTCCCTACACCTTACGTGCTCCATGAAGAAGTACCACTGTCTTTAATTCCCCCTTCATCCGACAACCCCAGTTCTTGTGATGCAGGAGACCATCAAGGTTTATAATTTTTTTGTCTTCTCCATGGCACTTGGAGTCATAAATCTCTATCACATTACTCTCAGACACTTTTTCCCCCAGTTCCACGGTCCCATTTTCCTTCTTCCCTCCCTCATTTTTACAAAGAAGAGCTGAACTTCAGTTCAGGCTGTGAAGCTGCTGCTGAATTACGCAGCAGAATAACAACATTTCCCAGCTTCTCCTCCATTCCCTTCATTATAATTCCTCACACTGAGCTGGTCTTTTAACTACTATCGAGCGTCAAGCCTGTGTTGCTCACAGTTATCTACTAGAACTTTAAAATCCTGTTCCTGAATGACAGCAGCCAACTTGGAGATCATTTTCTGCAGTAAAATAAGTAAAATCTCTCATAAACATCATTCTGTACCTACACTAATTCTCCCCCACACCTTCACCACTCATCCAGCATGGTCAAGACCAGTCCAGCTTCCTCTGGGACACCACTAATGACTTTCCTCTGCAGTGTATACTGATCATTTCTTCAGCCTCCTAATATTTTTCGTTTATTTACACATGCAAAGCCTTCCTGCTTATTCCCACAATCTTTAGAGGTTTTGGTGAAGGACTTTATTTTTGGAAAGCCAGGTGAACTTACACATATTTCTCAAGTGCTTCAAAGATGGTTCGTTGAGACAGTACCCCATTTCAGGTGGCCAGAGGAAAGGAGTTTATCTGTCATGAGATTAAAACACATACTATGGGAACAAGAACCTCTCTGTCCTCATGGTACACAAAGAAGGAGGGGGTTTGGGTTTTTCAGCAGCCGAAGAAAACAAAACCTTTTATCCTCATAAAGACAACGATATCCAACACATCGGCAAAACACAACTTTCTCCAAGACGCCTGCGAGAAGAAAATACCTGAAGTGATCGGAAAATGTCCACTTTCTAAGCCCACACTAAATCTGTTAGATGAGGAGTGTGCACACTTTCACAGAATCTCTTTGGTTGGAAGAGACCTTCCAAGATCATCCAGTCCAGCTCTCAACCCTTCCTTCTCCATGAGCCANTTTATCTCCACCCTCTAATCCCCACCTCACTGGCAGCTGTTTCCCATTTCTACTTTAGTTCTCAGCCTTTCAGGGTGTGCTTGGCCTGGCCTCCCCTCCTGGCTGGCCCTCTCACAACAGAGGTGTAAATCATGTCTAGAAATCTCTGAGGGGTGGGGGTGAAGGGGAAGGGGACAATCTCTTTTATGTGGTGCCCTGGGATAGAACAAGAAATAATGGGTTTAAGTTAGAACATAGGAAGTTCCACCTCAACAGGAGGAGAAACTTCTTTGGCCCAGGCTGCCCAGAGAGGTGGTGGAGTCTCCTTCTCTGGAGAATTTCCAATCCCTCCTGGATCTGTTCCTGTGTGGCCTGCCCTGGGTGATCCTGCTCTGGCAGGGGGGTTGGACTCGATGTCCTACCCTTTGGTTGAAGCATCAGTCCTGTGCAGCAGGGTGGCCTTGAGTCACACAGTATTTTGAGGGGAGAAAAGCAGAAGGCTGCCGGCTGCGTTTGGTTAATATTTCATTTTGGTCAGCTTGGCCTTCCTGGTATCTTTTTCTCCAAGCAATATCAAATCTGAAAAGAAGTAGCTCTTCGTCCTATTTCAGCCATCCCTTCTGCGGATTCCAGTACAATTTTATTTGACCTTTAGTTAAATTCCACCTCTAGCAGGCAATCGATAACAGTTATTTCCACAGGACAGGTTTTACTCTACATCCCTTTTTCTCTTCATCCAAGCGAACAGAAGCAGATAACACAGCCCAGGAACAACAAACCCCGTCACCACGGTGACACCGAAGCGCAAGCAGCTTGTCACCGTGCTACATACACTGAAACAAAGGCGGTTCTAAAACTCCCATGAGGAGATGCCCAAGATAAGTCCCGGATTTCTCACATTTTTGCCGCGCAATTTCGTTCAGGGAAACTTGAAAGATCAACAATTTAAACGTTTGTCACCAAATCGCGTGCGATCGATCACAGAATCATTAAGGTTGGAAACGACCTTCAAGATCATCAAGTCCAACTGTCTATTACACAATGATTAGGTCATAATTAGATAGACACTTTATAAAAGAATAGTCAATATTATAGGGTCAGGATATGGTCTAGTGGTCATGGAGGTGCTGGGGACAAGGTTGGACCTGATGGTTGGGGTTGGGTAGAAGGTTGGACTTGGTGATCTTGGAGGTCTTTTCCAAGCTTAACGATTCTATGGTTCTATATAGTTACAGAAGCAGGATAAAAAGGGATTTTAGGGAAAAAGTTCTTCATAGAATCATGGAATGCCAGGTTGAAAAGGACCTCAAGGATCATCTGGTCCAACCTTCCAAGTCAAAAAAAATTAAAAAATAAAAAAAAAAAATGGTTTAAGTATATCTGAAATCATGAAAGAAATGACACGACATCTCCTTTTATTAAATCTAACCTGAAGTTCAAGTTTTTCTTCCTACAGTTGGAGAGAGACAAAGCTAGATGAGACTTCTATGTATTAAAAAAATATCCAGTTCCAATCTCAGGTCTGATATTGACTCTCTGTGGCTTAGGGAAAGCTGCATGTTCTTAGTAAAAACCACTTCCTAGCTGTTAGTGAGGACAAGAACAACTTCTGCCGCTGCCCTATTGCCCAGAATTCCAACCACTCGCTGCCCAAAAAGCTGCTGTTGCATAACGACGGCGTCCCACAAAGACCTCACTTGGTAGTTTCCGCATCTCCCTCCTAAAGAGAATTCATCTCGCCCTCATTTGACACCGCGATAGAAACACGTAGCTGGAGGAAGGAAAAAAAACCGGCTTGATGGCTGCTTGGAGGAAACAATGAAATTGTATCAATAAAATTATAAACAGAGCTAATAAAAAGCAGTCATCAGCCCAAACTGCCGGGGAAAAGCGAGGGCTTAGCTCATCTTGTTCTCTTGCCAAAGCAACTCCCTCACCTATAAAGCTGCAAGATCGTCCCTCTCTCAAAAAAAAAGTGCTACGACAACACACACGCACTCGTTTTCTCCGGGCTTGTAAAACTCCACGCTCAGGAAGAGCCTTGCTGCAGCTCGCTACAAGAAGGGACGGTGTCATCGCCCCGGCGCCGTTTGTCACCCATCGTAGCTCCAACAGCTACTCACCTCTTCATGGTGATCAAGCTCATCGTTCTGGAAAAGTATTTCAGCTTTTAGCTGCTACAGTAGCTTAAAGCTGCATCCTCCCTCACAAGGAGCCCTCTTGACTCCAGTGCAGATGTGGTGGTCCTGAGGAGTAAGTTCCTGCTGAGGAGGGCAGTTGAATCATAGAATGGTTTAGGTTGGAAAAGACATTTAAGGTCAGTAAGTCCAAGTGTTGTCCCATCCCTGCCAGGGCACCACTAACCCCTGTCCCTCAAGAACCACATCTCCATGCCTTGGAAACCCCTCCAGGGAGCAGGGGGACTCCAGCCCTGCCCTGGGCAGCCTGGCACACGCCTGGACAACCCTCTCACAGAAGAAATCAGGCTCCAATCTACACCTTCCCCTGGGGCAACTTGAGGTTGCTTCCTCTTGTCCTGGTGCTTGCTTCCCTGGGAGCAGATCCCGACCTGCCCTGGATCCAAGCTTCCGAATTTGAGGGAGTTGTGGAGAGCCAGAAGGTCTCCCCTGAGCCTCCTTTGCTCCAGGCTGAACAAGCCCAGCTCCCTCAGCCGCTCCTCCCCACACTCCTGCTCCACACCCTTCCCCAGCTCCATTGCCCTTCTCTGGACATGCTCCAGCCCCTCAGTGCCTCCTCTCATGGCTACAACTCCCTGTGAATGGCACAGCCTTGCTTAGGACAAGACAAATACACCAGAGAAGAGACAGAAAAAGAGAGCAGAAGCAAAGGTGAGCAAGCACTTGTGTCTTCCTAAAGGTGGGGAAAAGCAAAGACCTGGAAAGTAGAATAAGACCAAGAACCAACACTGGAAGAAATAGGAGTAGGTTCCTCCTCCCTGAAGGGGGGATGGACTAGATGACCTTGAAAGATCCCTTCCAACCCAAACCGTACGATGATTCTATGATCCTGCAAAAAGCTTCAAGGCATCAAAAACTGACATGAGCTTAAGAAGTCAGAAATCACAGGTGAAGAAGGAAACACCACCTGCCCAAGCCTGCAATGGAGCGAAGACTTTTGGTGAAGGATCCAGCTCATGGGTGCAAACACCCACCTTGAGCTGGGGTTCTCGTTTCCCATGCCCAGCCAAGTCCCAACACGGGTGCCTGCTTCGGTGTGAGCTGGATCCCTCCCTGGGCTCCGCTGACTCCACCTCCACGGGCTGTACGTCACAAGAAAACCCCTGAATTGAGCCATCTTAAGCCACGGGCTGAACCCGCATCTCACCTCAGAGCTGTTAGAGAAAAGGTGAAGTTTATTTATATCGAAGGAACAAAGGCCCTTCTCAATCATTTTAGAATTTCTCAAGCAGCAGACGATCTGTCTCCGGAGGAGGCTCAGGCAAAGGTCTTGCAGCAAGAGAAACAAGCAGGGAATCATATCATCTGAGGCCCAAACCGAGGGCGATCAAATTAAGGCTGCACAAACACCCCCAGCTCCTCCAGTTCCAGCTTTTAAGCACTTGACTTCACAAACCGCCGGGCCATGAGGAGACCCAGAGTCCCTGAGCATGTTAACACCAACTCATTGCAGAAAGTCATCTTTCAAAGGCAACCGGCCTCCGCTCTGCCCAGGACACCACTCGCAGATCAGTCACAGCAAAACCACTTCTTGACATCATAGAATCACAGGATGGTAGGGGTTGGAAGGGACCTCTGGAGATCATTGAGTCCAACTCCCCTGCCAGAGCAGGAGCACCCAGGGCAGGCCACACAGCAACAGATCCAGGGGGGGTTGGAATGTCTCCAGAGAAGGAGACTCCACCACCTCTCTGGGCAGCCTGGGCCAGGCTCCAGCACCTTCACAGGAAAGAAGCTTCTCCTCCTGTTGAGGTGGAACCTCCTGGGTTCTAGCTTATACTTGTTATTTCTTGTCCTTATCCCAGAGCACCCCATGAAAAGAGCCTGGCCCCCTCCACTTGACCCCCAACCCTCAGACATTTCTAGACATGGATCAGATCCCTTTTCAGGCTTCTCTTCTCCAGGCTAAACAGCCCCAGTTCTCTCAGCTTTTCCTCATCGGAGAAATGTTCCAGTCCCTTCATCATTCTTGTAGCCTCTCTCCAGTATTTCCCTGTCCCTCTGGAACTGGGGAACCCAGCACTGGATCCAGCATTCCAGCTGTGGTCTCCCCAGGGCAGAGTAGAGAGGGAGGGGAACTTCCCTATACCTGGTGGACACAGTTTTCTTCCTGCCCCCCAGGAGCCCATTGGTGTCTTGGCCCCAAGGGCCCGTTGCTGGCCCAGGGAGAATTTCCTATCCACTAGGACTCCAAGGGCTTTCTCCATGGGGCTGCTTCCCAATAGGACAACCTCTAATCTGCCCTGGTGCCTGGGGTTATTTCTCCCAGCTGCAGGACTCTAAACTTGTCCTTCTTGAACTCCATGAGGTTCCCCTTCACCCAGCTCTCCAGCCTGTCCAGATCCCATGGATAGCAGCACAGCTCTGGGGTCTCAGCCAGTCCCCTCAGTTTCATATCATCAGGGAACACGCTGAGGGTCTCCTCTGTCCCCTCATCCAGGTCGTTGATGAAGATATTGAATAAAACTGGACCCAGTACATCCTTCTGTAAAAGTACAGAAATTAAAACTACTTTGTTTTTTGGGGATTTTTTGCATTCCTACTGCGCCCACCACACCACCAGAAAACGACTTTTCTTTCCAATTAATTTAGCGCTGTCGAAAGGCGGTAGATCTCAGTTTACAGTATCAATGAGGCAAGCACAGCACAGCTGAGGGAACTATTAAACCACAGCTCACTCTTTTACCAGCTCATTTTAATTTGGGCTGGAAAGCAATCTCTGCTGAAAGTAAGGGGAAAAAAAAAAAAAAAAGGACCCCAGTCCCGCGTTAGCTCTCCGGGGTATGGGAGTATCGGTCTAGGATCGCTTGCATCCCGACGGAAAATCGGAATGTAACAGCAACTAAGGCAACGCTTCTGGAGCGCACGGGAGGGTGGAAGATTTTCTGTGTCAGGGAGGAAATGAACCCAAAGAGATTATTTAGCCCATGTCGCAGCGTCTCTTTGCGACGTTGCCTCTGGATCACCGGCACGGTTTGAACTAGATCCGTGGAATAATTCACATTCCTACAGGTGACCCAGCCAGGAATAAAACTCCCACCTCCAGTTACCACAATCCCAGCTGACCACTCAATCTCCATCCCAGCATGACCGTTTCAGCGCAGCTCACCGGAGAACTCGTTACGCTTGCCAAGCGACACACGCGCAGCAGCGGAGCAGCGAAACCGAGGAAAGTATTCCCTTTGGCAGGTGTTCAGCAGTAATTTGCTGAAAATGTAGGGAAAAAAAAGGCACCAAAATTCATTATTTAACTTTGACAATGTCATGACCGCTACGGCCATCACCCTTTCAACCCCTCAGCGTAGAATAAAATACGGATCAAAAGGATTTACAAATAGGGGGAAATTTGGTGTAGCTCATGTTACGAATAAACACGGCAACGTCGTAAACCTTTGATATATTTGGTTCCATCACCCACTGTAGAAAACTAAAAGCCAGATAATATGAGCTGTGTTGTTGCACAGCACAAAAATACAAGGGTTATGGCTTCCTAATATCTACCCTTCCCTGGCTGTCGACGTTCAGTCACAAAGCTGAATATTTTACATGCAGGAGAAAATCCTGTGGAAATACTGAACATGGCAGATAACTGGATAGACAATCACTTTCCAGAACTGCTGGAGGAAAGAAAAGATGAACAGCTCCCCAAAACGAGATTAGGATCAGACAAAATGACTTTCACTTCTGTATCTTCCAAATAACACATATTTCAGCAGCTAAAAGTTGGGGCTTGCAGGAGAAAATAAGCAATGCAAAAGTAACAGGCTGCCAATAAAGGCAGCTTTGGGGTAAATTTCCTCAAATTTTGCAAGCTGGAAGGACATTATCCACACTGACAATGCTATCCATATCCAGCAGGAAAGGACCTGAGCGAGTTGGTCAACAAGCGGCTGGAGATGAGCCCGAGAGTGCCCAGGGGGCCGAGAAGCCCCCAGCATCCTGGCTGGGGCAGCACTGGGGGGGCAGCAGGGCCAGGGCAGGGATCGTCCCCCTGCACTGGGCACTGGGGAGGCCGCCCCTGGAATCCTGGGCTCAGCTTTGGGCCCCTCCCTCCCTCCCAGAAGGAGCTGGAGGGGCTGGAGCGTGGCCAGAGAAGGGCAACGGAGCTGGGGAAGGGGCTGGAGCAGGAGTGTGGGGAGGAGCGGCTGAGGGAGCTGGGCTTGTTCAGCCTGGAGCAAAGGAGGCTCAGGGGAGACCTTCTGGCTCTCCACAACTCCCTGACATTCAGGAACTTGGAGCCAAGGCAGGTCAAGCTCTGCTCCCAAGGAACAAGCAGCAGGACGAGAGGAAGCGGCCTCCAGTTGCCCCAGGGGAGGTTGAGGTTGGAGCTGAGGAGGGGAGGTTGAGGTTGTTGCCCTTTGGGGTTGTGCAGGCGTGTGCCAGGCTGCCCAGGGCAGGGCTGGAGTCCCCCTGCTCCCTGGAGGGGTTTCCAAGGCGTGGAGCTGTGGTGCTGAGGGACAGGGCTCAGGGGTGCCCTGGCAGGGATGGGGCCATGCTTGGATTAGATGATCTTCAAGGTCTTTTCTAACTTAACTCTATGAAGGCATTTAGGGGCAAACACTCAGCAGCAAACAGGTTTTAATGGTAAATGTGGCTCCTGCACCGTGGAAGAGTCACATAAAAGCTGGAAACAAAGAAAATCTGCCTGCTTCTCCAGAACGTTGGGAACGAGCCTCTAAACAAAAGGAAATTTAGGCAGGATCTCTGTTATAAACGATCTGGCACTAAACCAACAGCCACTTATCTCCTGCCTGGCACAGAAAAAAAATCCCTGCCCAGTCAGATGTCCTGCGGGATTTGACAGACAAGCTCTGATGGATACAGCCACAGCAATTTGCAACCTCCCTGCCTCCCCCTATTCATTTCCCTCTCTGCCAGAAGCTGCTGCCTGCACAGGAGGGGAGGCAGAACCATAGAAGAACCGGCTCACCCCGCTTGCCCAAATTACCGCTCCAATAGGAGCTTAAGCCGGCAATTAAGAGCGGTTTGGGTTGGAGCTGCTAGAGCTTCAAGAGCCTCCCTGTCACGGTACCTGCTCATTATGGCAAGTCAAGAGGTGAGATCTGACCATCAAATTCCGACGATTTGTAGCAGGATAATTTTCACAGGCTGGGCTCCCCCGCGGCCGAAGAAGCGACGTAGCTTCTTTAAATCGTTCTCCGTTCCAAACGACTGAAATTTGCCATAGGGTGAGCTCTGGCAGCTGAAGGGTGGACAACTCTGTTTTTAGCTGCTTGATTTGGAAGCTGTAACCTCAAGCAGAGGGTCAAGGTAGATAAAAGGAGAAGAGTAACCTCTTAAAGCGCCCCAGCATGAATCACTGGAACTAGTGAGTCAAAACCCTCGGTTATTTTTTGCTGGAGTCACAATTAGTGCTCCGAAACACAATTAAGATACATTAGTATAGCAAGCAGCCAGATGTCAGTGGAGCCAGCTGAATTGTGGGAGAGCATCTTCTTTGCCTATCCAAACCACATTTGCTTCAACCTCTTTCCTTGAGATCCACGGTACCATAAAATTTCTCACAAGCGAGGCAAACAAAATACACCGGCAAAGTCAACGGCAGCAGCGCAGGCGTAGCATCTCCGCTTGGTATCCCACGGAACTTCACGGTGGGTCTGTGCCCTAGAAGTCGAGCAGCCAAGATAAATCTCGGTAAAATTACAGCCCTAGCAGTGGCAAGATGAGATTTACCTGCAGGAATCTGCACCTTCTGAGAAAATTCCTGAAGTCTTATTTGGGAAATGTAAAACAGGTCGAGTTTGACAATGAAGCGCGGCCCTTCCGAAAGGTTTATTCCTCACTACTGAAAAGCAAAGTTAGGAGTTGCCAACGTTCGACATCTTTTCTTGTGGAGAAATTGCAGCTTCTAGTAGAAGAATTACTGATATATGAGACCTAATGGGGGTAGTTGTGAAAAGAACAGAACGGTCTTTCCAAAAAACACATCACCTGATAACTGCACAAAGCCCGTTTCTCATGGGTCGCTCTGATCTGGAATGTCCAATAAGAACCATAGAACGGTTTGGGTTGGAAAGGACCTTTCAAGGTCATCGAGTCCCACCTCCCTGCAGGGAGCAGGGACATCTGCAACTGGAGCAGGGTGCTCAGAGCCCCAGCCAACCTCCCCTGTAATGGGGCCAGGGATGGGGCAGTAACCACCTCTCAGGGCAACCTGGGCCAGCCTCTCCCCACCCTCAGCACCAACAACTTCTCCCTTCTCTCCACTCTCAAGCTCCCTCTTGGAGTCTCAACCCATCCCCCCTTGTCCTGTCCCAACAGGCCCTGCTCCAAAGTCTGGCCCCATCTTTCTGACAGGCCCCTGGAAGCCCTGAATGGCCCCGAGAAGGTCTTCCTGGAGCCTTCTCTTCTCCAGGCTGCACAAGCCCAACTCTCCCAGCCTGGCCTCCCAGCAGAGGGTTCCAGCCCTCCCAGCCTTGCTGGGGCTCCTCTGGCCCTGCTCCACCAGCTCCCTGTCTCTCCTGTGGCCAGGACCCCAGAACTGAAGAGTGATTTCCAGCTGGGTTTTAAAAGGTGTCAGGAGCTGCACATACCAAACCAACTGCTGCTGAAACTGCCAGTGCTCAGGGTTCTATTTCCTTCCTCGGATGAGCTAAGCTCTTAAACCGCACACACAATAATCCAGGCCTAAGCAGTGGTTATTTAAAACCCATGTCTTCTCTTCCACCTCTAAAGTAGCCAGATCTATCTGCTCACTGCTTGCCAGAAGATCAATACATCTTTTGGGATATCTAAAGGAAACTTCCTCGTGCGTAATGACAACGTTTGTGGCAGCGGGAAGCGTCGCCGCCTTGCTCACCAGCTCAGCAGAAGACACAGCTAATGGTGGAAACACAAAAGGACACCTGGCAAACGCAATCGATAAACCTAAGAAAAAGACGGTCTCACGGCAGCGTCCGGTATCAGGAGCCACAATTTCTCCATGAGGAACGAAACGCAGCCAACCAGGCCTCCCTTCTGGAAGTTCAGGGCTTCTACGTGTGATGCAAGTGGAAAATGAGCCTTTTAAGAGGCTACGGCTGGAAGAATGGATGTGAAGCTGAAGGACTCTCAGATTCTAGACCTTTTACGGAAATAGTTCTGATCTCTGTTGTGCACCTGAGAGTTGAGGCATAAATATTATAGACTCATCAGGGTCGGAAGGGACCTCGAAGATCATCGTGTTCCAACCGTGGCACGTACACAAGACACTTGAACTGCAGAACATGAGGTTCCAGCAATTTTGTCCCCTCCTTACTCCGCCATTAACAACGTGATTTACGAGCAGATCGAACGTCAGGCAACGTATGAGACTGTTCAAATAAAATTTAAAAAACCCTTTCCGTGCATTTTTAAAGACAGAGAAGCCAGGCTCGATGTCACCGTCCACAGAGCTTCACGAGTGCGTAGCCTGAGGGGACCTTTCCGACACCTGCTTTTCTCAACACAGGCAAGTTCTCCTTTGGCCTCTTTCACCAAATTAAAAGTCAGATCCCAGCTCAGAGAAGAGGTGCTCAGCCCTTGGAGTTAAGTGATGAGTCACGGTGGCAGCTAAATATGCCCAGCACCTCTCATGACTCACGGGTCAGGTGAGAGGAGCAAAATGACGAGGAGCAGCAATTCTCATTTGCATGTGTATTTGACACCTTCTGGGTTCATTGTCCTCACCTACAGAGCAAAGGCAGCCGAAATCAAGGCAACACTTTGGCTCGATGGGAACAGCTCCCAGAAAAAAAGGTATTTCTCTCTAGGTACCGAAAGAAAAATCTGTCTTAGAGTGATTTTTCAGCAGCAGTTACAAATCTCCTCCTAAAGAAGGGAAGCTTATCACCGAGTCCACAGCCTTGCTTGATAAGCGTCCAGGAGTGCACCGAAACCTCCTAGAGCGGTGGTCTCAGCAGATAAAAATTAGAACTTCCCACTCTTGTTCCACACTCTCTATAAAACAAAGATTCCCTCTGGCTCTGCAATTCTTCACTCGTTCCTTGGCCAACTTACTTCTCGAGCGTTCCAAAGCACCTCAAGGAAAGGCTTCTGCCTGGATAGTCTACAAAGTGTTCATTGCCTCAACAGGGAGGTGCTACAGAAATATTAAAACATCAGCAACGTTTTCTCAGGGAAGTCATCTCCTTCCTCCCCTCATCACTGAAAGTCTAACAGCTTCTCTGATTATCTTTCTAAACATCACACTTCTGGGTGGTGAGATCATGCATGGTCCTTTCCAGTCCCTTCTCCACTCGTGTCCTGCTCGTGCAGCCATAAAACCCCAAATCATAACTCACTTCAGGTCCTCTCCTGCAAAAAGGACCTCCCAACGCTTTATAAATCACAGAATCGCAGAATATTAGGGGTTGGAAGGAACCTCGGAAGATCATCGAGTCCAACCCCCCTGCCAGAGCAGGATCACCTAGGAACATGTCCAGGCAGGTTTTGAATGTCTCCAGAGACAGAGACTCCACCACCTCTCTGGGCAGCCTGCGCCAGGCTCTGTTACCCTCGCTGGGAAAAAGCGTTTCCTTGTGTTCACACAGAACCTCCTCTGCTCCAGTTTGCACCCAGTGCCCCTTGTCCTGTCATTGGGTGTCACTGAGAAGAGCCTGGCTCCATTCTCCTGACACTCACCCTTTCCATATTTATAAATATTAATGAGGTCCCCTCTCAGGCTCCTCTTCTCCAAGCTCCAGAGCCCCAGCTCCCTCAGCCTCTCCTCAGCAGGGAGCTGCTCCACTCCCTTCCAAAGCTCAGGGGCTCTGCGCTGGACTCTCTCCAGTAGTTCCCTGTCCTTCTGGAACTGGGATGCCCAGCACTGGATCCAGTGCTCCAGCTGGGGCGTCACCAGCACAGAGTAGAGGGGCAGAAGAACCTCCTTCGACCAGCTGGCCACGCTCCTTCTAATGCCCAGACTCCCCAGAGCTGCTCTCCAGCAGCTCAGTCCCCAACCTGTGCTGATCCAGGGGGTTGTTCTTCCCCAGATGCAGAACTTTCCACTTGCCCTGATTGAATTGCATTAGATTTCTCCCCACCCAGCTCTCCAGCCTGTCCAGGTCACGCTGGATGGCAGCACAACCCTCCAGCATGTCAGCCACTCCTCCCAGTTTTGTATCATCGATACAATAGAGGCACGAAGGGAGTTCTTTGCATCTCCTAAAAGTCAGCGGCCCAGTTTACCTGGAAACAGTTGAAAGCATCAACCTAGCTCTGAGCCACCCCATGAAGATCCTGCTGTCTCCAGACCTATTTCTTGGGCAGAGCAGTGCCCCACTTCCTCGAGACACATCGCTCCCAACCCCACATCATTCCTCCCATCTAGGCGCTGCTGCGTTTGCAGCTTTGGGATTTACCACGAAGCTGGATGGACCGTGAGACTCTGTATCTGCAAGTAAGCCAGAAGCCAGCTCAGGATATCATCTGGAGCCCAAGGGCCAACATGATTTGAAGAATTTGTCACACCTGCGGTGCTGGTTCCTAGTGAGGAAGAGTACAAACCTGGGTGTCGGGCTACGGTTGTACCGTACTGGTTGAAACTGCACAGAGTCACATCCTCTTTATCAGATTAACCGGGACCAGAAGCTGCAGAGAGCTGAACAAGACAAAGTGTTACACAAAGTAAATTCCAAATTACATCAAGGGGAGGATGCCAGATGGATGAGCCCTTCAGCGCCGCGCAATTCAGACCGTACAGGTCAGCGTATCACCGTCACGGGAAAGACAGCAGCGGATGTAGAAGCAGAGCTCGAATTTAGGACACAGGAAAGAAATGACTGGACAAGAAGTGGAAAAAACTCTGTTCATAGGTGGATTGTCACCTGCACAAACGGATGCTCCACTGGCTTAAGCGAAGGTCACGCTCAGAAGGACTTTTCAAAAGAGTATCCTGGCTGAAGGTCTTTTTTCACATCAGGGAATCCCTGCACAAAATCTAGAGTTAAGTAAGGATTGGCACAAGGAAGAAAAATGTCAAGGCTGCCATAATGCCATTCAAAGTAAGAGGTGGGAGAGACCAGCTCCCCTGCTGAATGCAGGGTCCACAACATAAACCAAAGCAAAACATGGGATCTACTGGAAAGAGTCCAACGGAGGCTACGAGGATGGTGAAGGGGCTGGAACATCTCTCCTGGGAGGAAAGGCTGAGAGAACTGGGGCTGTTGAGTCTGGAGAAGAGAAGCCTGAGAGGGGAGCTGATTCATGTCTAGAAATCTCTGAGGGGTGGGAGTCAAGAGGAAGGGGACAATCTCTTTTATGTGGTGCCCTGGGATAGGATGAGGAGCAATGGGCACAAACTGGAAAACAGAAGTTTCACCTCAACATGAGGAGAAATGTCTTTGGTGTGAGGGTGAGGGAGCCTGGAACAGGCTGCCCAGAGAGGTGGTGGAGTCTCCTTCTCTGGAGACTTTCCAGCCCCTCCTGAATCTGTTGCTGTGTGGCCTGCCCTGGGTGCTCCTGCTCTGGCAGGGGGGTTGAACTTGATGATCTCTGGAGATCCCTTCCAACCCCCACCATTCTATGATACGATTCTACGATTCTATGTTAACCTGGTTTAGCGGTCACGACAATGTTGGGTTGACAGTTGGACTTGATGATCTTAGTGTTTTTTTCCAACCTCAATGATTCTATGTCAGTATTCCTCATGGAGCACGGCCTCTGTTGATGGAAGCAGTGAGGGGGAAAGGCTGAATCCTCATGTACATAGAGAAATAAATTCAACCTTGAACGCTTATTTCAAGTGTCATTGCCCATCTGAAAGCAGCACCGCAGTGCCGCCGTACAGCAGCTAAACGCCAGCACAGAAACTAAAAGGTCTGATTCATCTTGAACCAGATTTTCTCGCCTCTAGAATACTTAGGAAGTGCAACTTGAATACCTCCCACACACCTCCATTTACTAAGCATTTAACGTGAATGTGACGGTAAAAATACAAACCTTTATTTATCTGCTGGAGGAAAAAAACCCACAGGTTGCGAGCGCAGGTTTCCTCACGCTGCTCGACCCGTGTGCTCACAAGGGCTTAACTTTGAGTCTTGACTTCAAGTCTTGACTTCAAGTCTTGACTTCAAGTCTTGACTTCAGAGTCACTTTGTTTTTACATGCACTTCAAATTACTTGGTCACACAGTCCGTGTCATAAATAGTTTCCTCAACAATCTGCACAGCAAAGGACTACTCAAAACCCAATTTTAGGTCCACTAAAATTAGCTAGACGCTTGCAGCAGAAAAAAAAAAAAATAAATCATGGAATAACCACATCCTGAACCACGGCACCAAACTGAACACCCTGCAAACATCACCCTGCTTCCCTAACTAGCTGTGGCCTTTGGTGCTCACAACCAGGGCACTAGAGAGAAAAAAACCCAAACCAAACAAAACAACAAAAAGTGATTCTTTTCCCAACTCGCCCATTATTTTATCTTGATGAAATCCAGTTGGAAAGAGCAGCGTAGCACTTTTTGTCTGGCCTTTGAATGACAAGGGAAAAAAACCCAAACACTAAGAAAATCAGCAGAAGAGTTTGCTGCCCTCCAGAGGAAAACCAAATTAAATTCCAGCTTTAAAACATGAAGGTAGACGTGAAACCAGGCACGGACTAGTCCTGTTCACTTTTTAAACTGCTTTCTTTAGCAGAGGATAACAGCATCAAGGAAAACCAACTGCACTGAATGATGACAAGGTAGCAAACTAAATCTGGCGGTAGGGACGCTCATCTAGTTCGAACAGCACCACAATATCACATCTCTCCTTTTTCTCCTCACTTTTATACCACAAAATCCACGGAAAAGTTATCTATTTAATGACCCAAAGCACACAGAAATCCATCAGCCTTCGATTTTCGGTTCATCAACCGTAAAGTGAGAAGAAAAGCATCTCCCTGTGACACCAAAACACTGCAAGGGCGATCGCGTCGCAGACTGCGCGGGGCCGGGCGCTCCGGAGCGCTGACGCTCTCGGGGCTGAGTCATCCTTTACGGGAGCTGACGTCTGACCTCTCTCCAAGGCAGGATCGGTTCCCCTTCCCAGCTAAAGCAAATAAATCCCTTGGCAATGTGATTCGTCACAACTCCAAATCAAGGTGACGAGGCAGAAAAGGTAGGAAGTCGGGATGGAAGTGCCAAGAAATCAGCAGCAGTTTAGCACTTCCTTCAGGAGCAAAAGAGAGAAACCACGAGGCCACCTCCCGCCGGTGCTACGCGCGGAGCAACGTCGCCGGTTGAGCTGTAAACATTCGGTGCCTAAATATGAATTTGGAGAAATGCTGCCTTGCAAAAGAAATCCCTGTCAACAGCACCTTCTGTTCTCACATCAGTTAAAGAGCACGTTGAAAGAGCTGCATTAAGGAAAACCCAGATTTTTACCTGACGGCCTCTGCTACGTTGTTGGAAGTGTGACCCGATAAGGCGTCGTGAAGGTTTCTGATGAAGTAATCTCTGTAGTCTTCAGGTAGGGCCATGAATGTTCCACCCATCACAATAAACTCTACTTTATCCACGCTGTGGCCCAACTGCTTCAGCTGTGAAATTAAAAGTACCAGAGAAAGAAATGCCCAAGCTCTAAAAGACTTCTCTGAAAATCCTGACATTCCTACGCTGCATTTCCTTCTTTAGTTGCTCCATCTTTTCTGAATGACAAACCATTCATATTTTTGTACAGATTTCTTACAACCCCCTCTCCAAAAACCTTCAAAAGTCACTTTTCTCCTGCAAGAACACAGGACAGATACTGAGCTCAGAGTAACACAGTTTTTTTGAACAAAGCAGAATTATTTGAGCCCAGCATCTTGCTGATGGAGTTACACTGGTTCCAGTTTGAAGCTAATTTATATATATGGCCAGTAGGAAAAGCTTCCTCACATCTGCTTCCACCCATAAAGAACTAACTTCCCTTACAAACCCGTGGCAGAAAAGGACTACACTGAATCCACGGAGAATTTTCCAATGGATTTGGAAATAAACTGCGAACCCGTCAAAGAGGAACAGGATTGAGAAACTCTTCAGATCTTCTAGCTCTCCAGTGAAGACCCAAAAAAAAAATCATTTTGGTAGGAAAGCTGCTATTTGAGTACTAAATTCTCCATGGGAGAATTATCAGTCATCAAGAACTGGCAACTGCTACAGAAGTTCAGCAGAGTTCTGTGTTAGGATCTCCTGTGAGGAATCAGGCCTCTAGTTGAACTTAGTGCTGCTGACCTCAACCCAGATCAGGCAATTAAAAGCATTTTCATTCTTGTTATCATCACCCCATCGTGTTTCCCTTTCACTGTAAAAATTTACCTGCTCCACTCTGTGTCTTGTCTGGAGATAAGGGTCATATCGCGCCCGAATGGCCCTCATGGACGTTGGCTAAAAAACACAAGGAGATTCATTTTGTCAGCTTTTTACTTTTATCACAGAATCACAGAATGTCTGTGGTTGGAAGAGACCTTCAAGATCATCTAGTCCAACCTTCGACCAAACCCTGCAAGCTCCCCACTAAACCACATCCCTAAGCACCAGGTCCACAGGCCGTTTAAATACCTCCGGGGATGGAGACTCCACCACTGGCCTGGGCAAGCTCTTCCAATGGTTGATGACCCTTCCAGTGAAGAAATGTTTCCTAACGTCCAGTCTAACCCTCCCCTGGTGCAGCTTCCATCCATTCCCTCTGGTCCTGTCACAGCCACCAGGGAGAAGACGCCGCCCCCTCCTGGCTCCAACCCCCTTTCAGGGAGTTGTGGAGAGCCAGAAGGTCTCCCCTCAGCTTTCTCTTCTCCAGGCTGAACAAGCCCAGCTCCCTCAGCTGCTTCTCGCAGGGCTTGTGCTCCAGGCCCGTCACAAGCCTTGTTGCCCTTCTCTGGCCACGCTCCAGCACTTCTGTGTCCTTCTTGTAGTGAGGGGATCAGAACTGAACACAATATTCCAGGTGTGGCCTCACCAGTGCTGAGTANAAAGAAGAAAAGACAACTTTTAAGACTGAAACAGATGCTGAAGTCTTCAAACCCTAATTGATCCTAGTCTTCAAATTCACAACCAAAGAGCCCATCCAATTGTAAATATGAATTTGTCTCCTAAAACTTGAAAATGATAACGAAACCCATTTTCCTCTTGAGACCGTAACACGACATGAAAAGAATAACACAGTTTGCCGGATTTTTACTGCACTACAAGAGGAGAAAGAATCTCTGCAGTGAGTTACCTAAACCCTGCAAAAATCACAAAAGGGTTTTTTTAAAAAAAAAATTAAAAAATCACATTTTCTGTCCCATTCATTTCAGTTTCTCTTCACTTGCCCAAGTACCATCCTTCAGAGGCAAGTCTAAGCTGCAAATATTCTTTAAGCTCAATATATTCTTTCCATTTCAATCCCTCACAACTCCCTTGTTGGGTTCCTACCTCTAAGGTAGGATGAGGACTCTTTTTAATCATGCCCAACTCCCAAGTGCTGCTAGTACTAAGCAAACACAACGCATCAGAACCAACGGGAATTAGAAATTTGTTACATTTACACAGAATTTTCCTACTTTGCACTAACGGGACAAGTTTCAAGTCTCTGAGGAAATAACAGCAGCCAAAAATCCATCCTAACAGGATGCTCCATCGCCATTTAACCAAGGAATTCAGTTTGTATTATACCTCATTGTGCTACTTTCCATCTGTGCCGTAGCTACAAGTTGTTCTGTTCAAACCAGTTGCGATAATTTAGCCACAAGATCTTCTGCTGTTTAACTTTCTCCAGACACCAGCATGTAAATATATTTTATTATTACAAATAAATATATTTATTGAAGCATCACTGCAGATCATAATTTGAATAATCATCATCAGAACATGAGGATCTTACAAGGTCTCTTCCAACCAGAAGAGTTCCAGGGTTCTATAAAGGGACGTGAACATTATTTCAGAGGCACCGACAGCTAAATAATGTTTTTCTATCCAGAGCTTGAGCTTTGTTAATGCACAAGGTCCAGAAGGTTGGACAGGACTGAAAGAAGGTCCAGTTAGGACAGGATGCTCAGGGCTGTGTCCTGTAGGTGTTTGACTGTTTTCAAGAATAGAGATCCCAAAAACCTCTCTAGATCCCTACGCAAGTGTTTGATGACTGTTATATCAAAACATTCTTTTCTTATACCGAGGCACATTTTTCCACACTGTAACTCATGTCTGTTGTAGAATCCCAGAATCATTTCGCTTGGAAAAGACCTTGAAGATCCTGGAGTCCCAGCCTTGCCCCATCCCTGCCAGGGCACCCCTGAGCCCTGTCCCTCAGCACCACAGCTCCACGCCTTGGAAACCCCTCCAGGGAGCAGGGGGACTCCAGCCCTGCCCTGGGCAGTCTCTTCCAGGGCTTGACAATCCTTTCAAGGAAGAAATTTTTCCTAATTTCTAAATTAAACCTCCCTTGGTACAACTTGAGGCCATTTCCTCTTGTCCTCCTCCTGTCACCTCTCATCTTTGCCGTGGGCAGCTCTGAGGAGGAGCCTGGCTTTGCCTTCTCTGGACCTTTCCTGTAAACCCATTATGAGCCACAAATCAAACCACATATTTCTCTGGGACTGATTAGTGGGGAAAATTTTGACGCAGATTGATACCTGCTGTCGGAATCACAGCCAGCATTCCTAGCAACAAACCGCGTGCGGAAGTGTCCCACGGGAGGCAACGATGTCACCTTCAACTGCTTGTAGTCACTCATGGCTTTCTACTACTGGAGACTGAGATTAACAGCTGTTCCTGCACCAGTAAGTCATGGAGTAGGCAGAGCCACGACGCTCCCCTTGCCCTGCTCAGAATCCCACGGCGTGCGTGGGAGCGTAAACAGCAGGAAAAGTGAGAAGAAAGAAACAACTGCTGCAATAATTGAGAAGAGTTTCCAGTCCTACAGTTGAGCAGCTTTAGATCTCAAAGCGTGTGAAGTCTGATTTAGTTTTCTACTCCTGCAGGACAAGTGGATTTGGAGAAATAAAGAGCAGCCTGACTCAAGTTTAGAGAATGTAGGCAACGAATTAGGGTGGACCAAAGTAATACCTCATAGCCGGTGTAGGACTGTGTTGAATATTCAAAATCAGAATCAGGTCCACCTGGGCAGTATCTGCAAAAATAAAAAGATAGAAAATGGGTATTAAACTGAGACAAGTGCAACCTAACCTGAGATCTGGCTACACAGGAGGGTGCAGGCTGAGCAGACACTGCTCTAACTACCCCATTTCTTATCAGAAACACAAATTCGAGACATCCTGACCACAGCGACACGCCAACCACTCTCCTGGCATTCAGCAGTTCTCATACAGGCGAAGCCAAATCTTCAGAATGTGGATTAAACACATTATGTGGACAACAAGTCACCTGTGAGCCAGTGATGGGCCTTCGTGGCCAAGAAGGTCAATGATGTCCTGCGGTGCTTGAAGAGTGTGAGCAGCAAGTCAAGGGAGGTTCTCCTCTCCCTTGAGGAGCTGGAGTATTGGGTCCAGTTATGGGCTCTCCAGCTCCAGAGAGACCAGGAGCTACTGGAGAGAGTGCAGGGGAGGCTGGGAAGCTGCTGAGGGGCCTGGAGCATCTGTGTGGGCAGGAAAGGCTGAGAGCCCTGGGGCTGTTCAGCTGCAGAAGAGCAGCCCCAGAGGGGAGCTGAGCAAGGCTGAGCAAGAGCTCCAGGGCCCCCAGGGGGACAAGAGGCTGGGGCCAGACTCTGCTCAGGGGTGCCCAGCACCAGGACGAGGGGCAGCGGGCACCGACTGGAAGCCAGGAGGTTCCCTGGGAGCAGGAGGAGCAACTTGTTTGGTGGGAGGGGGTTGGAGCCTGGCCCAGGCTGCCCAGAGAGCTTGGGGAGTCTCCTTGTCTGGAGAGATTCCCAAGGTGCCTGGACCCTGCGCTGCTGGGCCCCCTGCTCTGGGTGACCCTGCTGGAGCAGGGGGGTGGGGGGCACCAGAGGAGCTCCAGAGGGACCTTCCAACTCCCACCATGCTGGGATTCGGTGAAAGGGAAGGCTTTGGTAGCTCAAGCACTACGGTACCTTCACGCTGCAATACATCTTCCAGACTAAAGCTGGCTGATGACTGGTTAGCTGAGAGCAAGGGATGGAATAATGAAGGAATGAAGGATTGAATGAATGAAGGAATGAAGGAAGGAATTTCAGCATTTCTGCATCATCTGCTATAAATACTGAAACAGCCTCGAGAGCACATGCAGGAGGCAGCAGGTCTGTGATAGGCAGTAACACCGAGAGGAACTGAGCCTGAGCAGCCAGTGCAAACCAGTTGTTTTGTGGAATTTTAATGAGAATGGGATGTCAAGAAACATTTCAGACCTGTCAAGTGACTACCTCCACAATGACAGGACTTACTGGAAGCGAGATGTACTGTGAACGTAATTCTGGAGCAGTTTTAAGGAGCTGCCACAGTTCTGGAGCAACAGCTACGCACAGATTATTAGATTATACCGAGTGATTTTACAGTCACAGATAATTCCAGTATTTTCTACCAATTGATCAAGCACATCAGCTCATTTCAAGTAAAATATGATTTTGGTTTGGCACGGAAAGACACAAAATAGAGCTATTATCCTGTTACACAAGCTGTATTTCCATAAATCTAGAGAATTTCACTACCCTGACAGTGAGAAAGCTCATTTACATTTGTTTTCTAAACTCAGGAACGATTCCATGATTCTGTGACTTGTGGCTCCACAGCACAACTGCCAGCCAGGAGCGGAATGGAACGTGGCAGAGAGTAATTAAAAGAAATACAAATTTATTCTGAGGGGTCCTGAGCTTCCTTTTGAGGGCTGTGGGATTAAGGACCAATCTACAGCCATCCTGTGCTCAAAGACGACCCGAGCCAGGAGGTTTGAGAACTTTTTCTGCTTTAGCTGGAGGTGTTGAGCATCCCCATGAGAAAAGGTAAGAGAGCAGTCAGAGTATCGGGACGTACGGCGCCGGTATCAAACACACGGACGCCAAGGTGATGCCACCTCTGTCCAACCCAACACCTTTGGTTCGTGGCATAATTGAGTCATTCCTCGCTGCCTGCCCTGCAAACTCATCCCAAGGCATCTGTCACCACGATAAAGTTAGTTCCCAAATTACCCTGGCCAAAGGAACTGCGCTGGCAAAAGTTCCGCCATCCGACTGAAGATGTTTCAGCCACGGAATTGCCTGGGACGGTTCACACGGCAAAGCGTGTCTCTCCAGCGCAGAGAAAGGTGGAGCCAGCTCGCTCTCCGTGAGGCAGCTGGGAGTGAAACACACGCAGCTTTCAGGAGAGACAAGGTGAGACAGAGAGAAAACGGATTGAAATCGAATCCTAGAATGGGAGGGGTTGGAAGGGACCTCT